>CM035174.1:61998795-62361404 GCA_020205615.1 Panax quinquefolius | reverse complement strand
TCGATGGAGTATGTCGATATCACTCCGGTCTCGTGGTCACAACCTGAAAGAATCTTTGGGCACTCTGCCACCTTATTCAAAATCTAATCGATGGTGGTGTCTGCGCTGTGATGATGATCACGGTGTTACGTGCGAAGTGAGGATGCGAGGCCTACTAGGTAAAAAGCTTGGTAGCGGTCATATCACTTTGGCTGATGGGATTAATTCCTTACTCATGCGCGCATGACAATTGACTCGAGGAGAAACAATCCTTTGAAAGTGGCGCTCTCTAGGCGATCAACTTACCATGCGAGCACAATATCTTATTGTTAGCTTATGACGTTAAAGTGGAATTATGGAAGATGAAGGATCCACCTCACATCACAGCTGCTGCGATTGTGAAGGAAAATCACTATATCTCCCCAGCCGGTGATGAAGCCCACCACCAAATCAAAGGGAAAATACCCATGGAAAAGATTGAAAAATTCCTCTGCGATGTGGGTGCCGTAGTGAAGCTATGGTGGTTTTAAGCTTGAAAAAGCTCCACTGACAAATATCGATTTTGGACTTGGTCACAACTTAGAAAATCAGGAAGGTCTTGTTAAAGGTTACAGAAGAAGCCTATCTTTCGACGTGATTGGATCGGAAAGTTTTAACATATGGTTGATCACATTTTCCAACAATGATGTGATATCCTTACGATGATGACATCTGCTTGAAGGCACGGTCATTACAAGCTTGTTGCACATTATGGTCTTGTCCTCTAGATATATGGTATTTGGAGTCTTAATAGATGGAGGTTCCTCTCTAAATATACGCCCATCTCGCTACCTTGGTTAAAAATTGAATATCAAGCTTTTGATGGGCAAGGCGAAATTGATCGAAGTAATTGAGCTTCCAATCGAAATTGGTCCTCACACACTGCGTATCTTTCCATGTACACAAGATAGATTAGGGATACAACTTTGCTCTTGGGGCGACCATGGATTATATGGGTGAGGCGGTCCCTCCTCTCTTCTGACGGTTGAAGTACATTATCAGCAATAGCTTTAGATTCACGGTCGGCAATGACAGCAGATTCCTCAACACGGGGACATCTTGGTTCATCGGTGCAATGATGCGGATGTAGAACGGTCGATTTTCATGCTTTGGAAATAGCGATACCCGATACCATCTTATTGGAGCACCATTACTGAACCAATTTCTTTAGGAGAAGTAATGTACACTCGAGAAAATGATATCGTTGGGTCATAAGCGGGACGAGGGTTGGGTATAGATTGCGGTATCAAGTACCCAATTAACTTAACGAACAATTTGGAATAAGCTATCTAGGCTATTACGCGATTCTAGTCCTGAGAATCCTCATAAACATCAATGATTCCTTGACTTCAACCGTGTGGCGTTTATCTTCGCCTTGAACTACGAAGTCGCCTGACCTCCGTAAAGGTGCCGAGCCCAGCGTAATGGCTATGTTATGTCCCAAGCGCCGATGCGGTGAAAGGAAAAGAAATCTTTGTTTCAAATCGCGGTGGAAGAAGAAGAGCGAAGAATCAATCGAAGGCGTCGTTAGGAAGATGTCGAAGATCGCATCATCATTAATGGCGAACATACCAGCAGATACACCTCAAGCGATGATTGCCCGGGCGTAATGGCCATTATTTGGGATAGGGATGATGATGGCGATCTCTCCATCACTGCGATCCCACTCGGACTTTGCCGCGCCGATTTGAACAACATTCTGGCATTGGTGCGTCGAGGGTAAGCCAAGCGGTGACTCTCTTTTGCCACTGTAGATATAATAGCGCTTACTTTTACATACGATATTAGCGGTTTATTTTGCCGATATATCTTAACAACGTGTGTATGATCAGCGCATTTCATATATCTTAAGTGAAAGCATATTTTGTTTGAGGACTCGAATTTAGATGTTTTTGTACTTAGCGTCTGGTGCCTCTCTACCTGAGAATTTGTACCTTTGATGTAGAGATGAATTGACCTTGATGGATATCTGAGGATGACATTGAGGTGCCTCAGGAAATTCGAGAATGGGTGAACAAACCTAAATGACCTTGATCGAACCACTTCTTTTGATCTCGGAACCTTAGAAAGCCCTAAGTTAATCCAGTTGGTTCGGACCTTACCCCAAACCAGCGGAATGACATGGTTGCATTTGATTAACTTGATTCTAGGATGTGTTTGCATGGTCTCGTGAAGACATGGTGGGTTTGTCCTTGACATTGTCCTTCATCGCCTTCCCATTAAAGAGGATTTAAGCGAGTCAGTAGAAACTCGGCGATTAAAACACGAGTGGAGTTTAAAGGTGAAAAGAAGAAATTGTGAAACAATTTCAAGTGGCGATATCATGGTGTCTACATACCACAGTGGATATCCAACATCATGCAGTTACCTAAACACGGAGAGTCACAAGGGACTTGAATAAAGCTTGCTTAAAAGAAAGCTTTCCGTGCCATTTATCCGTATTCTCATTGACAATCTTTGCCTTGATCTGACATGTACTCCTTTCTTTGATTGCTGCGGGGTACCATCGGATCGTAGTTCTTTGAGGAAGATTGTGAAAAGCGACTTTCATCACTCCTTGGGGAACTTTTTGCTATAGGCGGTTGTCATTCGACCTCATCGATGGGGCTACCTATCAACGAGCTATGATGGCTCTTTTCCCGACTTATTACATAAAGAGATTGAGATCTACGTGGATGACATCATTGTCGAGTCCGGGAAGGAGGATGACCATATAGACCATCTCAAAAAGTTGTTCAGCGGGTTGCGTAAATCTGACTTGAAGTTGAATCGACTAAATCGCCTTTGGCGTTAAATCGAAGCAGTTCTTTAGGATTTCTAGTCATCCCTGAGGGGATTGATTTGGATCTGCCAAAATCAAGCCATCAGCGGAAATGCCTATTCCTCGAGACGAGAAGAAATTGGGGATTTTTGGGAAGAATCAACTTCATTAGCAAGTTTATCTCCCGACTCTGACAATGACACATGAGCGATCTTCAAGCTATTAAGGAAGAACTCCTCCATGAAATGGAATGAGGAGTGTCGAAAAGGCCTTCCTTACAATCGAAGAGCGACTAGTCAAAGCTCCCATTTTGGTGCCACCGGGGATGATGTTCCCCTGTTTATGTACTGTCCATAAGTAATGATGCCATGGGTTGCATCTTTGGAGACGGAGAAGGGCGATAGAGGCCGTGGGTTGCATCTTTGGGTTGCATCTTTGGTGACGATGAACCTGACAAGTACACTACGATCGAAAAAGGCGTGTTGTGCTTTAGCATGGGCTTCCATGAGATTACAACATTACCTCCATGGTCATCTGACCCATCTCGTATCCGCGTGGATCCTCTCAATGCGTGTTCAACAAACCTATGTTAAATTATCATTTATCCGGATGGCGAGTTGATCCTACAACAATTTAACATCGTATATGTGACTCAAAAAAGTCCATCAAAGGTCGAGGAATCATGCGGATCAATGGTAGCGTAACTTGAGGATTACTGAACCCTTGAAACATATTTCCCGATGAAGGAGTAATGATGTTGCGTGCAACACCATCGGTGTAATCGCTCGATCATGTAAGATGTATTTTGATGGGCTGTTATTAATATGGAAGGTTACTGGAGGTTGGGCGATCCTAGTATCGTCTGGGGACGATATCCGTCGTCGTCAAATTGTAGTTTATCGGCACCAACCAATCTGTTGAGTATGAAAATTTATCTCATGGGGCTAAAACTTGCCGTTCGATGGGCATCGGTGATTAGCATCCTTGGAGATTGAGCTAGTAATCAAAGCAATCACGAGAATCTATCAAACCGAGGAACTACATTTCTTTGCCTTACCATCAGCGAGGTTTTGAAGATGGCTTTGGTGTTTGAAGAAATCTCCTCTACACATTCCTCGTAATAGGAATGACTTTGCGGACACATTAGCAACTTTGGCCTCCACGATTACGCATATCGAGACAAAGAACATTCTAGAAGCGTCATAATTTCCCTGCACAAGGCCCCAGCCTATGGGAGTTATGTTGGAGAAGTATCGAATGAGCTACCTCCCATCCAACATCCTTGGTATCAACATAACAAGGAATATCTACGAGATGGATCTACCGGGTGGATGAGCCGGGCGAGAAAAGGTGGATCCATCGACTTCTTATGAAGTTCTACCTTAGTGGAATCGCTCTACAAAAGAGATTGAAGACTAGGTCTCCTCGGATGTTTGAAGACAAAGATAAAGCCCAAATCTTTATGGATGAAATCCATGGTGGAGTCATGGCCCCCATGAGGTGGCCCCCTCCTTGTCGAGAAAATCCTCGGGGCGTGACATTATTGGCTATCTCTGAAGGCGACTATAATGACCACGTCGAAGATCTTATCGATGCAGATTCGTGGGAATGCTATACCGTCCCTCATGGGAACTTCTGATATGAGTTCACCTTGGCCCTTCTCGATGTATGGGGAATGAGCGTTATCGGGCCCATTGAGCTTAAAGCCCGACAATGGTCGCCGGTTTATCTTCACCGTGATCATTACTTTACCGAGTGGGTGAAGCGACCTCCTTCCCGGGGGTTACTAAAAAGTAGTCATCATTGCTTTCATCGAGAAATAATGTCGTTTGTCGATATGGACAACGAGAGGTGATTGTGTGGAACGATGCTAAGAACCTCAACAATAGAATGATGGAGGAATTATGCGATAAATTCCACATCAAACATCTCGACTCTGTCATCTATCGTCCAGAAGATGAGCGGTCTTTATTGAAGCGGTAACAAAAACATCAAGAAGATTATGCAAAAGATGTCGTCGACCCACAAAGATTGGGTACGACCTATTACTTGGCCCGACTACATTGGCAAAGCGGAACCTCGATCGATACTTCCTTTGGGGCAACCCTCTGCGCATTAACCTATGGGATGGGCGGTACTCCCCATAGAAGTTGAAATGGAATCCCTTAGAGTGTTGATAGGCGCTTTCGGTGGATGAAGACCAATGGGGTACAAGGCGGTGTCGATAATTGTCTACAATAGGCGAATGGCGAGCAGCGGCTATCTTCTATGGTGGAGTTATATCAACAAAGGATCGCGGATCCTGACAACAAAAAAGTCGACTCTGGCGGTTTAAACAACATAACTTGGTTTTAAAGAAAATTCTTGACAACCAAGATCAAGCTAAAGGAAAATTAAGCTCTTAATTGGGAAGGCCGTTTATTGTCGAGGAAGTTTTGGCAGGGCGCTCTCAGTTGCAAGAAATGGATGGCGATGAATTTCCATAACTCATCAACTTCGGAGCCAGGTGAAAGCAGTACTATGTCTAAAAGTAATTCATAAACACCACAGTGCATAATCATCGGTCACCGGTCATTAGGTTCTTTAACCCTTTACCTCCTACCTGACTTTCATACACTTTGCCCCTCGAGGAAACATACATTTCAAGCCCGGTGGTCGACTTTCTCCTATGTGTTCCTACTGACTTAGGTCATCCAAGTGGATTGAACCTCTTGCGTTTTGCGGTTTGGCTACCCATACATGGGATCAAACTTCTCGTACACATAGTTTATCCTCGACTAGGATTAAACTTTCTCCTCCCCTTGTGACTGACACACGTGGGATTATGCTTTTCATCTCACCACGAGGCGAACTACGTCGACGATCTCCTCTTCAATAAAGTACATAAGGCAACCATGTTACACATGGCACAGTCATGATAAAACAAAAACAACAAAACATTTCTACCTTTACAAAAACAAAACAACCAAAACATTCCTACACCATATCGACCCGTATCTGGACATTGAACCTCTTACACCGAGTTCGAACTACATGAGAACTGATCTCCTCTTGATAGGAGATCGTGGCGACCATTCATGGTGCGGTCTCACCTCTACCAAAACCTGAACCCTTGTCGGTTAGATGCTGGATCAAACTTGATCACTACATTTCATTTGGCTTTAGACGAAGGGATGGAATTACGAACTCCCCCCAATAGGAGATTCGGCCACCATCTAAGTTGCGGTCATACCTTGAAGAGCAACACCGATCCATAAGAGGTGGAATTAACTAGGTTTCTCCTAAATAGAAATCTTGGCGACCATCGTGGTGTGGTCGATCTCGAGAGAGGAAAGCCACACTCCTCTCACATTTCCATCCAAAAACTAGTCCCAAGACACCAAAGATGGTAGGGATACCACGGAGATCGATGATCCATTACGAACTATCTTGAAGGCGACTCGATGTCCATCCACCGAGAGTCATTCGAGAATAAATCAAGATCCACAAGCCTTGAAAGCGACATGAAAAATATCAAGCAAATAGCGAGGCATATCTAAAGGGAAGTGATCAAAAATATATTTCCATATCGTATATATAATGTTATTTGATATATATCTGATATAAGCTATGTACATGACAAAATGGCTAAGCTAATGCAATCTTGAGGTAAATACAAGCTCATCTACGAAGTCGGGATATATGCGAGTTAACACGCTGACATGGTGTCCCTCTCGGAAGAAGGAGGCGAAGTTGTGGTCTCTGTGCGAGAATATCCACACGACCCGAAAGATGCGTAGCCATCTACATGGTGACCGTATGATCATCGATATATCGTTCATCTCTGCAATCATGCCGGTGGTAAGGGACCTCAACTGCGATACTATCTGTGATAGCTACATCCGGGTAGATATAGCACTATCCGCTCAACTATCAACTTTGCATCTCGGGTGATATAGCCTCATCAGCTCAACAACAGCGGCATCTCTGCGATCTAATGCCTCGTCTCTCTCGATAGGCGGCGTCCCTCACATCGAAGCGATCGACATCATAGATCGAATACGGTCTCTCTCAAAGGTCATCGGATGAAGACTCTTGCTCTAAGTACTATGCCAAGTCTTTGAATCGCAGCAATCTTGGTACTAGGAGAATCAGGAAGAAATGCTGCAACCCAATGACAAGCTCCTCCACGATGTAGGTAGCAATGTCCTCCATGGGCTCTACATCATCTAACTCAACTCACCAAGTCTTGCAAATCTGCTGCTGCGGTAGATAAAATCTCATCTCCGATCCATGCGGAATACTCTCTACAGAATAACGGGATGGTGACGAAAAAGCGATTATCTCGCGTTGATCCCAACAAGCATACACGCAGGATCGATCTCTGCTTGAGAGATATCGAGAAAATTTGACGACGACTATCGCCCCCTCGAAGGATGAAAATCCTGGCCCGGTCGGCTGTGACATCACGGTCGATGGGTGATAAGTAGTCACACCCTCTCAAACCCGACGGAGGGAGAAATCCGTGCGGGCGTGAGTAATGAAGTTGTATGGTGAGAAAAGCCCGAAAACACAGTAATATGTTGAATGGATCTACGATATCTACTAAAAATGTGGACCGGGTGAGCATCATACACTCCGATGGCTTAAAGGGTATGACATGGCCACATCATGGGAAGCAATACCCATGTCATCTAAGGGTACCAATGGTCTTAAGTGTGACATAAACCACACGTCTGACATAATAGAACTCCTGTGAACACTCACTTGAGGATCGTGTAACAATAGGATGTCGACCACGGGATCTCTGCTACGATTATAGGTGCAATGGTGTGACTCTCTCTAAGAGCTCTCACGACCGTAATAACACCAATGTCTATCTCATCCGTATATCGTGGCATATGACATATAACGACGATCATGCAACAAGCGATTACATCAACTCGGCAGCGCATGATGGTCTTACAGTGCGGTGAAATCCATGGCATATCGTGAATAGCTATCCTCACGAGCCAAATCGTAAATTACAAATATTTGGGAGATTACATGGCTATATGTCGACTCATCTGCACTTCTACTGCACCTCGATCTGTGAGAGTCGTGAATCGTCTACTTCATGTGTCCCGAAAAGCTAGATGCCGCAAAGAGTGCATGCAAAGGCGGCATCATCAAAAGTGCATACTCCTCCAGAGTAGGAGTCAACTCATTGATGCCAAAACGGAATACCTACCTATCAGGCAGCCAATACTCTAGCATCCCGTCTACAAATCCTGCAGGAACCTGAAAAGGTAATAAAGTCATGGTATCTTCTGACAGAAGCGATCTCGGATCACACCTATCTGGGGGTGACATGCTATCGTACCACGATCGCATACCTAATGCCACCACTGACGGTGGGGTATGATCTATACGGCTAACTATCGAAGAAGACATATGTGTGGGCCGTGTCATAAGACCATTTAGGGGTCAATGCCGAATATCTCTGAACATACATACATATGCATAACATGATACACGCATAACAGATAATGGATGGCAATATGATATAGGGAATGAAAAACGGTGCATACATTCCTAAGTATATCATCATCTAATACATCGACTCTGTCTGACTACATATCTGAGGGGAAATGGGGCACAATAGCCCCCTACTAATATGAGGCCTATCAAAAGATATAGCGAGAATGGGAGCGACCACCCGATATCTAATAGAGGCTATCGAAAGATATAATGAAAATATACATCATAAGAAAACCGGGTCTCGATATCTACGTCCTCAATCTGTCCACACGATGTAACTCCTCTGAGTCATTTGGATCTCTATCAGTGGGGATGTCGGGCCTATAAAGAGGAGGATCTCTGGCGACAAAATCGAATGGGTTATCGAGGGGCGATGCACGATTTGGAAGGAACAAATGACTCGCCTCTCTTGGATCTACTGCCCAAATCTTGGGATAAATATATATGCACTGGTCCAAGCTGTCGGGTTAAACTATCAATCTTGGGTCATATGAGTGGAGCTCGGACACCTGCTACTGATCTGTCATCATCAAAGATCCTGGAACCATATCCCCCATGAACTGCGTGGCGTGGGACTGGGCTCCAATAGTGCGAGGGACCACCACCGCTGGAACGTCTCCCTGAGTATATGGACCCTCTAATAATGCAAAACCATCGACCCCAACAATGGGATATCGGTGGCGGGTGGATTTGTGATCTGAACGATGGCGCTGGCGGGGAGGCAAGATCGGTATACGGATCTCCCCTATGGTGCTCCTAATAGCACGTTCTCCTAAATAGAGCTAACAGCCTCCATTAGTGAAAAGAGGAACTCTCCTGATAGAGATCAAATACTTGACTCCGGTCGGATGTCCATCATCAAATCAGATGGTCAAATGCTCCCTTGAATAGGGAATCCATATAATGGTACCCGCCGTCAGCAACTCCAGCTGCATGTGGCAGTGAGTGAATCCCTCAGCTACAAGGACCTCCGGCAAGATAGAATGGTGCCATCGTCGTCCCACGTGGATAGGTATCTAAACCTAACACACTCGCGGGGGCGTAAACATGGGAGCCTCTCGTAGGCCAAAGCGCTTGACTGATGGCAAAACATGTCGCTATCGATAAACACTCTTAACTTTATGAATGGGAAAAGACGAGAAAGTACTCCTTATGAAATGGGTAAAATCTAATGAGCCTTGGTGAACCACACAAGCGCGTCGCATGCCCCGGAGAAATAGGCAAAGGTGTAAGAGCCCCGGTCGTACTCTCTATATGGTCCACATCCAGCGTGTGGCGTGACCAAAAAAAAAGATGTCGTCAAGAGTTATACTATGAAGTAGCCTCGAATAATCATCGGGAACAATCATGCGCGAGCGCGATCCCTAATCGACATCATCGGGGCATTAAGGTGACTAAATAAGGCATTTCGCATCTACGCTCAAAAGGACTGAACTTACAGTCCTACCTTTGGCGCCTCACGGAACTCTAATAAGGATCGGCGGTGAGGGGATATATTCGGCGTGCACGAGCTTTGGCTCCCCTCGAACTCCATACACTGTGATAAATCGCCGATCCATAGGCGGCGTCATCATCACCTCATGATCCGGCGGATGGGTGGTGAGTGCGATGGAACCATAGCTCGAGACAAAGCCACGAGGTAACCCCAAGGACATCGATGGGGAAGGATGGAGAAGAATGCCCCGAATCCCCACTCATGCACTACCGCTCTGTAGTCAGGATGAAACGTCTGGTACATGGAGTGAATGCTAAACCAGTTCCCTCGAGGATGTGTAAATCATGGAACCTGCATGAAATGCAGATCAACATCAAAACCATTTAATCCTCATCAATAGGAAAGAAGGAAGATCAAAGTCTAATGCCATACCTCATTAGCATGCAAGTACATCGATGGATGTCTACCCAAATCACCCAGTAACTCTGGGTTCACCGCCGGAATGCTCAGAAGCTCCCTACAAGGGACGTGTACAGCAGGAACGGCATCCTCAATCGAAATATCCACCTCCTCATCCTCAACGTCTGGAACATCTACCTGGACAGGACGTATCACGGCCTCCACCAACCGGCGAGGCTGTTTGACAGAATGAGGATGAGGCACTTCGAAAAGCCCTCCAAATGCGCCGAAGTGGTCCTATAAGAAGCGCTCGGTGATCAGGATCCATAATATCACGGACAACAAGTCTCCAAATCACCTCAGAAAGGGTGTGGTATTTCCTTACCTGGAGCTTTTTAAATGCATTTATGACTATATGCATGCATGCATTTACTTTAACATATAATAGAGTTAAAATGCATGACTACCCAATGCCTACATTTGAAATTTTTTTGCCATAGTCCTTGGAAAATAAGGACTATCCACATGCAGCATAGGCATTATACAGGTGGCCATTCGATGCTTTACACCACCAAAGTTATATACATAATATATACATTAAAATCAAAATCATAACACATAAGGCCAACCTTAATGCTAGGAGTACTTTGCCTTTCTACGTTTTGCTCATTAGACCTCAAATAGGACAAAAATAAGCGAGAAAAAGGTGCGATTTATTTATCTCGAAGTTCATTTTTTTGACATCATTATGTTCAACATGGTTTAATACTAACATTTACTATGTTGAATATTTTTTATCAAGTCATTTGTGCATACATAATCACTACTATGTGTTTAGATGCATTTCGCGAGATAACTCACAATCTAACGGACAGAAACTGGAAAAAATACATCCATACGTTACCAGGATAGTGTAGAACACTTGTACGGTGACAGAATTTCCAGAAAGCAGCCCGAACTCAGCAGATCTGAAGATGGCTCACGGTTTTTCTCTATGCAAAGCGAGTTGAAAATGAGTTGTGAAGACCGACCCTCTGAGATTTATGATCTGCGCTTTGGCCGCGAGCCCACTGCGGCCCAGCGGAGTGCACTGCGGCTCCCTATGGGGTCCCACCCCTCAGGCTTCGGTCGAGTTCGAGTTGAAGCGAAGTTCTTACGGACTAGAAAGGTCGAATCGAGAAGAAAAAAAAAATGCCCGATTGAGCGATTGAAAAAGCAAAGCGCATACAATCTGGTCTTCTTAGATGAGACTTTGAATTTGTCCGGCACTCATTGGTAGTCACCTAAATACAAGGTATATACCTGATGATCCAAATAGTCCAAGTCACATCACGACAATACCTTATACAAGTCCGATGTCGTAGATGGGGTTCTGACGTATATCTCCGGCGGGAGTAATAATCCGTCCGTTCTCGGTAGTTAACACACCTATCGATGAAGGTCGAAACGGCCTTGGCGTTATCTCGGTAGAGGCAAGTAAACCCATCGATGCATTGAGGGGTTGTGCGATTAATGCGAACTTCGTTCATAAGTCCCCGATAGATCCCGACAGGCGGATTTTAGCGTGAAATCAAGCGGGATTACAAGCGTACATTCAAGCCGTTGACACACATGTCGATTGAGGTCAAACAACAACCTTAGCGTTATTTCAAGCGATAGTGATTAAACTTATCGAACTCTAGAGCTATCAGGGTTTTCACGACTACTCGTAACGGCATATCCCACGCGGAAAGTCACAATCTGATGCTCCGTTGATTCACATGTCAGCGAAGGTCAAGCGACCTTAACATTATATCCCGCGGGATTTTTCAACCGTTGATTCACATATCGATTGAAATACCGTCAGCGAAGGTCGGGCACCCCGACAACATTTGTTGTTGGCGATAAATCAGGCCGGATCTTGACATCTGTTGGCGATACTAACCGGGAAAGGTCAGCGTTATCAAAGAGGATAGATGATGGAATATGTTATACACATCCTCAAGCGGATCGAAGCTTTATCCCCCGGATCTCTTACACATAAGAAGTACGTCTTGAGGATCAAGTCGTAATCAAAAACACAAGGATTTGGTGATAACTCCAACATCAACATCCTCACATATTAGGCTTACACATCGAATCTGGTCACCATTGCAAATCCCCAGTTGAAGCAACAGGGAATCAGCAATCATCCCTAGCGTGTTGGGCTACAACCCCATACACATGCATCATGAATTTACCTGATGTTTCTATCCATAGTACCGTATTGCGTCTTGTTGCGTTTCAAGTGTCTCGGATTTTTTATCCTACCCATGTATCGCCGTGCATAAGTATGATAAAGAAGGGCATGTGAACACTCAAAATTTTTACGTACTCATGTCACTTAACATTGCGGGAGGGCAGATTAAGTCTTTAAGAGGGAACCACGAAAGACAATCCAAATCCGTCTTGGATATTCTTTGGAAGTTCATCATCAAACCACGAGCCGCAATCTGGGAGTAACCAAATCCAACCTCGGAGATAACCCGACGGGAATTTGCGGATATAATACTGGAACACACGGAGAAGGCCGATTAATCTCGGAGATGACCCAAAGGGTATCCGGTCTCGATCCCAACCATAGGAATAGCCACCAACCTTGGTGATGACCCCGAGGAATGCGATTTTGGAGATAACCCGAAATGCTTATTTCAAATCGACCGACTTCAATCTCGGCGCTTTCATAGCGAGATTTCTTTGTACCAACCGGTGATAACATCGGGAAGACAGGCACACTTCAAAGGTGACAATGAGGACCTTCAACAATTGCAGTTGTCCAATCTCAGCGAAGTCTGAGCAACGTCTGCCTTATCAGCCCAATCCGGTGATAACACCGGTGAGGGGAAACAACGTCATCTCGTCGACACGATGCCACATCCGTCTCTACGCAATGATGTCCCACAAGACTAACGATCCGAGTGACTATTGAGGCGGGGTAACGGATGAAAGTTAAAGCTTGAAGACTGGAGGGCATCGTCCCATCTTCAATGACTTCGTACAAACTCTAATCCCATGCCATCGTATAACTCTCGACAATGGTGGTCCAAAATAGGTCCTGTATACCTCAAACGGATGCGAATTGCACTTACGAAAGTTGAGTGGACATTCTGATGCACGAGTGCGTCGCTTCCTGCGGCTTGCCTCTACGGTACACTGCGGCTTAGTCGAAGGTACCTACTGACTAATATGCCTATAAATAGAGGGCTTGGGGTCTTGATTTTAGAGAAGAAAAAGGCGGAAACCACCTTGATTCGCTCACTTTTCGCCCATCTGGTGTATTTTCTCCTTTTAAACACTTGTGAGCTCATATATAGCCTCTTTTATACCCACAAAAGCCAGTGTTTGCCCACTCTAAAGATATAGAAGCCTTCTTTATCAGTCAGCTGTAAGCCTTCTCACACACTTTAGAGACTTTCTCTTCATCTTTGTACATACCCTTCTACACGTTGAGAGTCTTGTTGCTTACTTTTGCCCGGACTTCGGTCCGTGGTTTTGTTTCAGTCTATATATATATATATATTGACTAACATTATCGAGTTATGCCTCGATTGAGCCTGAACTTGATGCAGATGCGTTTACTAAACTTTTATATATCGAACAAAGTCAGACCCACGGTTAAATATATATATATATATATATATATATATATATATATATATATATATTTATATATATGAGCTATGGTGGGACTATTCGATAAACTGAAATTTTATATCCGATTGCATTTACTCGCTTTTATATATATATTTAAACATATATATATGAACTATGGTGAACTTCATTAAACGAGCTGAATTTTACATCAGTGCGTTTATTGCTTATATATTTATATACATATATATTTATTTATTTTTCGTCTCACACAGAGTTTCCTTCGTGGCGGTTGATTGCTCTTATGGCTTTATTTACATTTACGATCCCGTGGAGGTGCCGTGGTTGGTGATCATATGCGTGTATATAAATTCTGACTTTTATATATATATATATATATATATATATATATATATACATCATCTTATTTTCATACAAATTATGACATTATGTGCACACTAGGAATCATGTGATCATAGATTGACCTATTGGATCTAGATTCGGTTCTAGTGATGGACATTTTAAATTTGTAAGCGACTTATAAATTATTACTGCGGTGTGCGAATTTCCTCAGATGGTTTTCATACCCACGAGGAAGTCGGCATTATTTTGTACATTATTTTCATACGGATGCCTCGCATTCATAAAATAAAATCAATCAAGGCGAACACTTAATAAAGTGGGAGTGTAAAAGGTCTCAATTCCTATTGAGCATCAGGGTTTGAAAAACCTCTTTTATAAAACATCCTTTGCGAGATCTTGCTAAAAATTGAATTTTTACATAAATTCAAACCACATGTATATATATAGTTCAAGCGAGGCCTCGCACTAACTTCCATATACTTGACACATTGACCCCACTTGCACACACACTCGGATAATAGTTTCTTGAAAAGAAGCGATCATAGTAGTAACACGGATGTCGAAGTGCCTAACACCTTCCCCGGCATAATCAAGTCCCCGGATCCAAATGAATCTCGGTTTCCGCAGAGCCCATTTAGCGATGTCACATCATCCTTTTGGTCGATGTGCAAACCTTTTCTCGGTTGTGTTGGTACTGACCATTTAAAAAACCAATGGCGACTCTTAGCGGTCCATCATCGACATTATACATATGGGACCTTTTTCACTTGTTTTTTCAAGCAAATCTCACCTAAAATGAGAATACCAAAAACAAGTAACGAAAAATGACATCCAAAAATTCCGGCGTCGACATAACCCTCTTACTAGTAAAAAGCGAATATAAGAGTAGGAAGTAGCAGAATACTTTTCTATAGTTTCTTTATAAATTCTATTTCTAGAGTTTCGGTGAATTCGTAAGAAATAATGAAGAATGAGCTTATTTATAGAAGAATGGTACATAGTAACTAACTCATAAGCAGTGCAGATTGATTTACTTTAATCAGACGGTCCGTATTGATTTAATAAAATATTCTAATAAAAGCGAAAACCTTTAAATAAAATATATTATATATGTATTATATATATTAAATATATATATAGCATGTGCCAAAATTTTCACATCCGTGATCAAATTTCCTTCATGCCTCCTTTGTCAACTAAGCTTTATATATATATATATATATATATATATATATATATATATATATATAATGATAATAATTGTACTCCCTCTCGTAAAAATCAAATCTCCCTCCCCCACCCACTTTCACAATAATACAATCTTTATTCACCACTACCACCCACTCACTCATATTCACGACACACACACACACACCAACACTAGATTATATATATATATATATATATATATATATATATAGGGAGCCCTTCCATATAACCAGGTTGCTATGGTGTGCTATCTTAACACCCCTTTTGAACAGAGTTGATAAACTTATTGGAAGGTGAGATTGAAACATAAATATACAAGCCGCCTGACTTATGCAAAGCTTTTATTTTAATATGAGGACCCCACATAGTCGACATGTTGTCGGTTTGTTTAAATAAAATGAATTTTTAATATTAAATAATGCCTAGAAGCCAAATGATACGACATTTGTTTGTGCCTTTTTTTATTTTTATTTTAAGCATTTCTCCATTAATAGTCATGATTTTCGTACATTCGTAAACTTAAAAAAATATAAAAACTACTCGGTAGCTTCTGAAGCTTTTAAACTTGTATAAAAAAAAAACAAATAAAGCACAACCTCTTAGACTTGTATAAAAAGATTATATCTATTTGTGGTATGAAGTTCTTTATTTGCTATTTTTATAACAATATTTGTTATTTTATAAAAACAAATATTTTTATAAAAAATAATAAAAAAAATATAAAATATTTTATAAAACAAATATTTTATAAAACAAATATTTTATAATAACAAATAAAGAATATAAATATATTTTATAAAAATAGCAAATAAAAAATTATAAAAATATTTGTTATTTTATAATAGGATATAAAATAGGATATAAAAATATTTTTATAATTCTTTATATAACAAATATATTAATTTCTTCCCACTTTAATTTAAAATATTAATTCTTTATGATATTTTATATCCTATTTTACATATCGATAACATATATTTGTTATATAAAGAATTATAAAAATATTTTTATATCCTATTATAAAATAACAAATATTTTATAATAACAAATATTTGTATAATAACAAATATTTATAATAATAAAAACAAATATTTGTATAATAAAACAAATATTTTTATAATAACAAATATTTTTATAAAAATATTTGTTATTTTATAATAGGTTTGGCGGCCTTACATAATGTGGGATGATGATATCAGTGGATTTAATTTTGAAGTCAGGTTGTTAGGATCTGGTGGGGTCCCCTTGATCCACTTTGATATTGTTAAATTTCGGATGTCGGATAGTGTGATGAGGCAGATTCGGGTTCATGCAAAAGGCATACCATCAATGACCCAAAAACCACGGTGACCTTAAGGGGGAGAAAAAATTTAAATTTATTGATGTCGAGTATTGCATGGCCTTGAGAGGGAATATATTTCGATGAGGGAGGCATACATGGATCATCTCGAAGGACAACAAAGCTGAAATTTACGATTATGTCCCAATAGATGATTACATGGTGCAGTATAGGAAAATTACACGTTGGAAAATTCACCAGAGCCTCGGCATGATGACGACCACGACAGTTGTTATGAGCCTCGGGCCATTTACAACCAACAACACCTTATTCAAATGGTATAAAATTATATTCTTCTTTAATAAATCATGTATTGGAGTAAATACTTAATATTACATTTATTCATATTTATTATTAATAATATTTGTTTTGTTTATCTTATATGGAGTTGAGAGTGCTGAAAGTCGATTTACTTGATAAATTTTCGATTACTTTTTTCATTTGCCTCCCGAGTTGGTTACGCAAAAAAATAATTGGGATTTCAATACACCCTATCGACTTGACAAGAGGAAAACAAATACCTCGACGGGGGTCCCACAAATTTTGGACCACGGTCCCAATACACCTGACTTCGATGAAGGGCTTGGGAAACAATGATTAAATTGTACTGAGAGCTACATACCCACCCCACAAGTAATCGAGGAGAGCTCCATTCCCACCACCCGAACCTACGAGAGTGTTACATTCCAACCTTCCAAACCTATGAGGAGTGTTACATTCAACCAACTCTTCATTTGCGGGACTTTTTGGCCTTGAGGATCTAGTTCACAAAAGGTATATATAGTTATGTTAATAGTGATGGTTTTAATTATTATTGCTATATAATAATAATGTACATTTAGGTCTCAATCAGGTACAAGATGCGGGAGACCACATCTCTTATGGACGAAAAGGGTCCTTATCCAAAAGACTTAAAGATTGGAAGGAGACATTTGTAAATAAACATATGTTTGGAAACGTGGTGGCACCAGAAGGGGATTTATATCCTTTATCACATCCGCGCCAGTTATATGAGTTAGAACACAATGCAGTACAATCCTTAGGGCCTGGGAGTTGGATATTCGAGCATGTCATCAACGCTTATATGTTGTTGCTACGAGGCAGAGAGAATACTACGGTGTGGGGGAATCAAAGGTGGTCCCAATTTGGTTTCATGAATTCATTCTTCATGCATCTTGGGGCGGGGCTTTGTGCCTGCACTAACGTGAATCTTGCATAGAGTTTTTTGCGATCCGTATGTTAACCAAGATGTTGGTCCACCTTTACGAATGCAAATACATATTCATCTTAGGTGTGTAGTACCCAATCAGCGCCATTTTGTCTTGTTCTATTTGCAATTGAAGATTTGATGGTTACCATAATTGATTAGAACTTCTGATGACACTAAGTATATTAAGTTACATGAAATGTACTCGAGAATTAGATTAAAGTTGCGGTATGTTTAGTTTTAAAATATTTTAATTTTATAATATCCTTTAATATTAAAAATTATTAACCAACTACTTTGTACATACGCGTACATTTGATACCATTTTGTTTGCGAAATGGTAATCCGATCTTGATGAGTGGCCAGTGGTAATCCTACTCATGCGAGACCTTAAAGATTCTCTGAAATAACCACAACAACTCAGATTGTGGCATTTTTGTATGCAAGTATGTTGATTGTTTCGTTAGGGCCAATGGTAATATTTCTGAAGAGAAGTGGTCCTTGGAAGATGTCACAGTCTTTCGTTACCGCGTCGCATGGGAGCTCTACAAGAAATCCGCAAGATTACTCCCGGCCTCTGAAATATAGAACTTATCCAACGTTATCTAATGTACATATTAATTAATAAGAATGTCTATTTGGTTGAACTTTATGGGATTTTCAAATTCATAACTTAGTAATATGAATATTATTGAATCACATAAAACCACTTCATATTATTAATACGAAAAAAATTTATCTATTTTGTTGAACTGTATGGATATTTTTATTCGGACTAATATTAATAATCACATTATTTATATTAATATTAAAAATCATTATTAATATTATTTTTAATAATAGTAATACATGAATATAATAATAATAATAGTAATACATGAATATAAAATCATTATTTATATTTTATTAAAGAATGATATTTATTTTTAATATATTAATAATCTTTTTATTGATATTATTACAAAGATAAGAAAACATATTAAAGGGATAATAATAAATATAGATATTAACTTATTTCTATTTAGAAAAAATCAATTAATAATATAAATTTATTAATAATAATAAATAAATAATATAATAGTAATCTGAGAATATAGATTTTGGGGATGGTGAAGTTTTTCAATAAGGATATATCCTTGGTTGAACTTAGCGACTAGGCCCGTGGTGCTCGGGTGATCATATAATGAGGTATTGGTACATGAGGTCGCGAGTTGAATCATTCGTGACTACTAGTTGCTATATCGAAAAAAAAAATTCCTCGGTAGTGACCAAGCTATCTGGTAGGTCTTTTTTTATTATTTTATTTTATTTTAATTTCTTTGAGTCATAACATATAATGGAGAAAAGAAGAAAAAATAAATAAAAAAAAATAAAAGCAAATTACAAACTCTAAGTAGAAAATAAAAAAAAAAAAAAAGTATTAAAGGTAAAAAGCATCTAGGCCGGAAATAAAAAAAAAAGTATTAAAGCTTACAAGCTCTCAGTAGGAAAAAAAAAAAAGTATTAAGCTTAGAATACAAGCTCTACCGGCCGGATTATTTTAATAATAAATATTCACTTTTTATAACTATACTGACAAGTTAATATTCACTTAATAAAATAGAAATAGAATGCAGGTAAATAATTGAACACAACAACACAATCTTAGGCTTATCGAATAGAAAATTTAATCATGACCATCTATTGATTTATCAAGCGGTCCAAAAAGGGGTGTTGCACGGTACTCACATAGCAATCGGTTGCTATGGAAGGGCTCCTATATATATATATATAATCACATACCACTAGCGTATATATATATATATATATATATATATATATATATATATATATATATATCTGAAAAATTGATATTACTTTCTCCCAAGCGATTTTGAAAAATGAGAAAGTGAGGGGTCCAAATAATACGCCAAACTCTACAACAAATCTTTGTGGCAATAATTGAACAAAAGCGAGTGACTTCTCACGTAAGCATCGATAATCAAAGCGGGTGTACTCTTTGTGCGACTTCTGGCGTATTCTTGTACTTTTAACATCGGGTGTTTCAACAGTTAACGATAAAACTTCCGCTGTTATTTTTATAAAGTATTTTTGTCGTTTTCTCAATCCGACAATAATTCCGTTGTGGGGTCCACCAATGATTATGCCGTTGTACAAGTATTCCCTATTAAAACGAATATTCCCCAACCAATCGAATATTATTAAACAACTTGCGTACTTTGCAAAATTTATAAATATTACCCACAATTATAACATTATATCAAATTCATTCCATAATATTCAAAAATAATATTTATAGAAAATTCATCTTTATTCATAAAAGTCGGGGTCTTACAAAAATTATCCAAGTTAAGTCCAACCTAGCACTCTATATATTCAAAAAAGAAAAACATTGTCCTTGTGGTGACACAACAAAACAATATTGTTCAATTTTCTTTATAAGCATCAAATGTGATAAAATTAACATCTCAAAGAATTAAGATAAGCGTTGTGGTGACACAACAAACTTATAATAATTAATTGATACTCTATTATTTTTTATCATGCTAGAAGGTGACGTTCGATATTCCAAATATCTTTGAACGCTTAGGACTTAATATAAAATATTTAAGGGTTTGTTATTAATTTGTCTCATCTTGTTTAGCGTAGCACACACACATATATATATATATATATATATAAAAATACGTCATATTAATTAACATCTGAAGCATGTTTGCATATATATATATATATATATATATATATATATATATATATATATATATATATATATATATATATATATATATATATATATAAGCATACACATATAGAATCTTTGTATTCTACACGGATTGATTATGGACTTTATTCTAGTTTGGTTCACTAGAGCCACAAAGTGAGCGAAAATGTCAAACCCTAGGGGTGCGAGAATTAATATTTAAATATAACTATTACATTTAAACCTTAGGGCTCCATTACAAGCAGGTCTTCAAGCGCTCCTTGATCCTTGATCTCCAATTCTTCAAAATTAATTCTAACTATTCCTATTACAAAACTATTTAATATAAATAGAAACCTTCACCAAAGTGATGGGGAAATGCATGGGAGGAGATAGAATTTACATTAAGAAAAAATTAGAAAAGGCGAGTGCGTTGCGGACCCATTTAATAAAACTCATACATTCATACATCGATCCAACTAAAATAAAATCCAATCACATTGGTCGATAGTCATAATCAATCTCATTTATTATCATACATATCACTATATGCATCGATAAATAACATTCATCTCATGAATAATAAACATTCATATATATATATATATTGATATCATTTAATGGGCAAATTTAGTTAGTATAAAATCTAATTTTGAATCAAAATAAACTCCTTTATTTTAATCCAAATTTAAATCAAAATAAACTTTATTTATTTTAATTTATTCAATTTTGAATAAAATAAACTATTTTATTTTAATCAAAATCTTTAATCAAAATAAATTCCTTTATTTTAATTAATTATGGAATCCAATTCCATGTAAAAAAAATTATTTATTAAAGGAAACACGGGTTCTCTTTTCCTATTCACAAATAAACTCCTTTATTTTGAATAATATGAAATCTTATTCCATATCTAAATAAACTCCTTTATTTAAAGAAATTATGATTCTTTTTCCTATTCACTAATAAACTCTTTTATTTTGAATAATATAAAATCTTATTTCATATTTAAATAAACTCCTTTATTTAAGAAAACATAGAATCAATTTCAACTCCAATTAGTTATCATGGAATCCAATTGCAATTCTAATTAGTTAGCATTAAATTCAATTTTAAAATTAAAATAAACTTTTATTTTAAGAATAAAATAAACTTTTATTTTAAAATTAAAATAAATTTTTTATTTTAATAATAAAATAATTAAGAATAATATTTTTTATATATATAATATCCGCATGAATGAATCAAATAAGTTAGTATATATATATATATATATATATATATATATATATATATATATATATATATATATATGATACCTTTTCGGGAAGAATGATTATAACCAAATCACCTTTTGACTAATCTTCATGATGTTGTCTTGAATATATCATATATATATAACCCTTTTATAATCAAGTAATCTTTCTGAGACGAGGAAATTGGGAATAGAAAAATTGGAGCGGTCAATTTTATTTATTTATTTTTTATTATGATTCTCAAAAAATGTATAGTATTTATTCAGCAGAATTTTTACAAAATATAGTATTTTAGGTGTAATTTGGATACATATATACAAATATAGGGTTATACAGTCTATATAACCTGTATTTATATATGTATCAAATTACACTAAACTATATATTTATAAAACTTCTGTTGGAATAAATACTATACATTTTTTGAGAATCACAATAAAAAAAAAATTGGACCGGTCCAATTTTCTGGTCCCAATTTCCTGTCCGGCTAGACTTATTCTTTTACAATATATATACGCAATCATCACCTACGCGGATTAGTAGCCTTTTAAAAAAAATAAAATCAGTGATTTCATATGATTACATAAAACGGACACAGCAAAATAAAATTACCGATTCTAAAAAAAAATTCACGAATTTTTTTTTTCATAAAATAATAATTTTATACAATAAATTATGCCCAATTAAATTATTCTAAACACATATCAATATACATATCAAATTAAAATAATTAATAATTCACATAATGGTTTGGCTCTGATACCACTGTTAGGTTTGTAATATTCATGAACGCAATCGAATTGCACAGAATAAGCGGAAGCATGGAAATTTAGAGTTTTAAATTTTAACAAACCATATACCCAGATCATCCTTTATGCACAATTATTAATTAAACGAAAAGATAAATGACAAGAATCATACCCTTGAAGATTCGAGCTTCCTCAAGTACAAGTTCACCTCCAATCTTTTTAGCGTTCAACTTGAATCCACTGGGTTTGGTTCATTCCTTTGATCAACGTTAGCCACCCAAGTGTTTGGCCTCTAGAGGTGATCCACTAAGGAAGAAGAAATAATTAAGAAAAAGGGTGGTTAGCTAAACCCTAGTTTTCTATCTCTATAGAAAATGAGCGTACTCTCCAACTATTGGAATCACGTTTGTTGTGTGTCGACGTCGGGATTTTTGGATGTCCCTTTCTGTTACTTGTTCTTTGGTGTTCTCATTTTAGGTGAGATTTGTTTGAAAAAATAAGTGAAAAAGGTCCGAGCGTGTATAATGTTGACGATGGGTATTAAGAGTCGCCATTGGTTTTTAAATGGTTGTACCAACACAACCGAGAAAAGGTTTGCACATTGACCTAGTGATGTGACACTTGCGCTAAGCGGGTTGGTGAAAGCAAAGATTCATTATGGTCCAGGGGACTTGGTTATGCGAGGGAAGGTGTTAGGCACCCCAGGACATCCATATTACCACGGTGGTAGCCTCTTTTCATGAAACTATTATCACGAATGTGTGTGTGTGTGGGTTGATGTCTTTGTTATTTGGAAGTAGTGCGAGGTCTCGTTCGAACCTATATACACGGGGTTTGAATTTATGTAAAAATTCAATTTTAGCGAAGATATATGGTGATGTTTTTTATAAAGAGGTTTTTCAAACCACGATACTCAATAGTAATTGAGACCTTTTACACTCCCATTTTAATTAAGTGTGCGGCTTGGTTGATTTTATTTTACGAATGCGAGGCATTCGTATGAAAATAATGTACAAAATAATCCGACTTCCTCGTGGGTATGGAAACCATCTGAGGAAATTGAGATAATCGTAAAATAATTTACAAAGTCGCGCTTCTGTTGAAAATGTCCATCACGGGAACAAATCTAGATCGATGGGATGAATCTATGATCACATGATTCCTAGGCTCACAAAAAATCTGCAGGTTTATATGAAAGCGATGGCGGTATATATATAAAAGCTGTAAATATATATATACAAACAGGATCACCAACCACGAAGCACCTCCATGGGGGACCAGAAATATAAATAAAGCTGTTAAAAGCTATCAACCGCCACGGAGGAAACTCCAGGTGGGACGAAACGTAAATAAAACTGTAAATACGATCAACCACCACGAACGAAACTCCAGGCGGGACAGAATATAAATAAAGCTATAAATACGGTCAACTGCCACGAAGTAAACTCCAGGCAGGATGAAATGTAAAGAAAGCTGTAAAAGCGATCAACCACCACGAAGTAAACTCAAGGTGGGATAAAATATATATATATATATATATAAAAGCGAATAAACGCACCAGATATAAAATCCAGGCTCATCGAACAGAGTCTGACCACAGTTCATATATATATATATATATATATTTATATAAGCGAGTAAACGCACCAGACCTAAGTCTAGGCTCATTGAACAAAGTCCGACACGCAGTTGATATATATAAGTATATATATATATATATATATATTAAAGCAGTAAACGCTCCAGACCGAAGTCTAGGCTCATTGAACAAAGTTCGACACACAGTTAATATATATAAATGTAAATATATATATATTAAAGCAAATAAACGCTCCAGACCGAAGTCTAGGCTCAATCGAGGCATAACTCGATAGTGTTAGTCAATATATATGTAAACATATATATAATATATATATATATATATACACACTGAAATGAAA
Source organism: Panax quinquefolius (assembly GCA_020205615.1). NCBI lineage: Eukaryota > Viridiplantae > Streptophyta > Magnoliopsida > Apiales > Araliaceae > Panax > Panax quinquefolius. The sequence continues at coordinate 62,336,916 of CM035174.1, read as the reverse complement.
CCACAGATCGAAGTCCGGGCAAAAGCAAGCAACAAGACTCTCAACGTGGAGAAAGGTGTGTGGAAAGATGAAGAGAAAGACTCTAAAGTGTGTGAGAAGGCTTACAGCTGACTGATAAAGAAGGTTTCTATATATTTAGAGTGGGTAAACACTAACTCTTGTAGGTACAAAGGGCAATATATGAGCTCAAAGGTGTTTAGAGGGGGAAAGTACATTGCATGGGGTGAGTGCAGAGCAAATTGGGTAGGGCTTCCTCGCCTTTTTTCTCTTGTAAAATGGGCTGCCCAATCCCTCTATTTATAGCCATTTTAGCCGTAGGTGTACCTGCGGCTGAGCCGCAGGTGTACCAGAGGCAACCCGGGTAGGCCCAGGTTTGTCGGGTCGGGTCGTCTCGAAGTACGTGCACTCAGGCACTGTAATGTCCACTCGAACTTTTAGAAGTGCAATCCGGTCATTCGTTTGAGGTATACAGGACCTATTTTGGACCCCCGTTGTCGAGAGTTGTACGATGGCATGGGATTAGAGTTTGTATGAAGTCATTGAAGATGGGACGATGCCCTCCAGTCTTCAAGCTTCAACTTTCATCCGTTACCCTGCATAATAGTCACTCGGGATTGGTTTTGTACTTAGAGTCTTCCCATGATGGACATCAAGATGTCATGATGCTCTTCTTTCTCTCGGCAGTTCTGAACACTCTTCATGTAGTAGAACTCTCACTTCTACATAGTAGAACTCACACTTCTACTTCTTTCTTTATCTGACTTCTGAGTGTTCTTGGTGGATCGTAGAGTGAGCCTTCTGACTCACTGTTTCACTTGGTTTCGATTAGTCCACCTTCTCTCCAAACTTGGTAACTCCAGCAACCTTTGATCTTTGAAGCTCTTTCTCATTTATACTTCTTCCCAATCCTTCCGTTGGAAAGTAGCCGTTGAAGGCTATTCAAATCTCTTCACAGATCTCGAGTTTCTTGAGGTAGACTGCTTGATGTGACTTGTCATTCTTTTTTTGACGCTGCAGTCTACTGTTTCACCTGCCCTGTCAGATGTATCATTTTAATGTCTTGGGCAGGTTGAAGACTTTATTACCACTTTCTGATTTCTCGATCAGAGGTTGTCCTATTGCATCGATGCTCTCAATAAGCACTTGTTCGAATATTACCCTTCAGATTGAACCTTTGCCAATGCTTCAGTGTTCAGCTATTCGAACTCTACGATTCTGATCCACGTCTTCAAGGACCTGATCGTAGTGTCTTGTTGAGTGTTGCTCATTGACTGGTTGAGTTAACACTACGATCTTGAAGAGTGTTGATTGGATCTTCAATGTAGAACACCTCTTCCTTGTATTGTGTAGTGCTTCAATACTTCTGTTTGCTTCGACTATTCTCAGAGACTGATGGCCTAATTCCTTGCTTTGGTCCCCTTCTGAATATCAGGACACTTCAGATTTGTGGCACGTCCAGCTTACTTTCTCCTTGTGATCTTCCGCTCACTTATCATCAATGAACTGACCCTGCACTTAATCACTTTAGCCTTGCTCTTCAGAAGCTGACCAGTATCTCGGTTCACCTTCCATCAGTTCCTTCCCTGTTTGGCAAACACTACGATCTTGGTTGCTTCCAAGATCGTTGTCTTCTTAATGCAAGCATACTTGCATATTCATTTATATATATATATATATATCATAATCAAATCATATATTAAATAGGAATATCATTCACATGCTTATTCCTGACAATCTCCCCCTATTTGATTATGATAAAAATAATAAGTGCATATGCATGTTATGAATGAATCTTATATACAGTGAGCAGCTGTATTTCTAAAACAGATAATCATGAATGTCATTTATATTGATATGGCAATTTATATAGTCAGACATTCTACATCCTGGATCCAAAACATACCTAACAGGTTAGAGATGTACCTCCTTGGCTCATGTATGTTTCCAGGATGCTTGTTAATCAGCTACTCGACTATTTGTTCTTCTTCCTCTTGCTCCCTCTGGGATGATGACCTTCTGTCTTTGCTTGGTTCCTCTTCAGCATCTTTCCGATCATGCTCCCCCTCAGACTTTGTAATCTTGTTATCATTATCTTTTGGCTCCCCCTTAGATGATGACTCTTTATCTGCAACTGCTTTCTTCTTCTTTGACTTCTTCTCCCTTAACCCTCTGCTCTTCCTTGAGTGCCTCTTGCTCCTCTTCTTTCTATGCCTCTTTTTCTCCCCCTTTTTGCCATTAATCATTTGAGAGAGCTGCTCCATGTTGGAATTAAACTGCTCCATCAGGTAGGAGGAGTTGGCAACTTCAAACTTTAGTTCTTGCTGGCCTAGCTCAAGTTGCACTGAGAAGGTCTGCCTTATATCATCAATCTTGTCAGAGAGGGATTGAATCTGCTCTTCATTGGCCTTCTGAATTCGTAGAGCTTCATCCTTTTGATCTTGTATGGCCTTCTGATAGATGTTATCTCTCTCTTGGAGTTTGAGAGATACATCGGCCAAAGTAGCTTGAAGCTTGTGCTGGAAAGGATTATCTCCTGCTGCTGTCTGCTGCTGTGATTCTTCAGTGAGCAGAGATATTTTCTCGCTTAAATCATCAGAACTCTTCAGTAGTTCCTGCTCCAAAGTAGTTTGATCCTTTTGTTGGGCAGTTTCAGGTTGAGCATTGGATTGGACTCTACGATCTTCATCTTTGGACAATTTTTCAAAGGCTTGGAGAATCTGAGCAATCGTTGAGTTCTAATCACTGATTGAGGATGAGGGAATGTCTGATAGTAGTGCTTGAGCATAAGGAGGCTTCTGGTTTTGAGCATGAACATCATCAGCAGTAGAGTGAAAAGTCTCTACAACCAGCTCCTTGGTCATGGCTCTTTGTCCTTCAGAATCCACTCTACGATCGTAGGGGATATAAAGATTTCTAGCATGTCGATAGACCTTGAAGTGAGGCTGGTTTGTAATCATCTTTGTAGCATAACTTTTCACCCTTGGGAAGTTTTGAGCTACCAGTTCCATGCTTGGAAATGTCTTGTAGCACCAGCTGAGGTAGCTTCCATCTCCTTCAGTAAAGGCCTTTAGCCATGCCATCCACTAGAAGAACCATCTCATCAGCAGATCATCAGGGTTGTAGAGAATGGTTGAGCAATCTAGCTCCATATTATTCCAGTTCTTGGCTAAGTCAAAAGTAGTCATTCTTACTACTCTGAGCTGCTCATCTCCATAGTTTACCCATCTATCAGGTTGAGTCTCTGATGGTTCATTAGGAACTTCTACCACTATTCTTCTGGTGAATCTTGCAGGTGAGAGGACAGGGTAGAGTTCTGGTTCTTCTTGTTCCTGATCTTTAGAATTGGAGTCATTTTCTACTTCTTCGTTCTCAGAACCAGAACCATTTTGACCAGCTTCAGCAGAGAATCCTTCTTGCTGCATTTCATGACCAAAACCTTCTTCAGCAAGGATTTCCTCAGATTCTTCCTCTTCACTGCTGGTTTCATATTCAACACTTTCTCCCGGAGATACAGACTCATCATCACTCAATTCAATGATGGCATTTGATTGGCCACTGCTCCTTTTGGAGGCAAACTTGGCTTGCAGTCTGTAGCTTTTCCTTCTTCTTGGAGGCTCAGGTTTGGGAGAGTCAGAGTCTTCTTCTTCTTCAGAATCAGACTCCTCTGGTTCAGCAGACACACTTCCTTGGGGTTCAGTACAGGCAGGGGCAGATCCTTCTTTCTTGGACTCATCACTTTCTGAGCCATCATTTATGGATGTTGTCTGTGGGGACTCAGCCTTGACATCTGTTTCCTTTACTTCTGCTGACTCTTCATCCCTTTCTTGACAAATGTCTTTATTACGGGAAAGTGAGGTGGTTTGTCTTCCACCTTTGCTTTCTTGCTGATTGGTCCTTGAAGCAACCTGCTGCTTCTCCTCTTTGTTGTTTCAGCAGTTAGGACTTTTTCTTCTTTGTCCTTGTTCAAGGAGGAGAGACTTCTTAATGGGGCTTGAGCTTTCTTCACACTTCTGGATTTCTTCTTGACTTGTGTGATTTTTCCTGGTACAGAGTCATCAGACTCAGAGTTTTCTACCTCTTCTATTTTTCTCTTCTTTATAGGCTCTGCTTCTTTGCTCCAAATTATCGACCTTTTGTTCTCCTTAGGGTTCTTCTTCCAGTTTACAAATAATTGTGGAGACATTACTTTGTGCACATTCAAGGTTTCTCCCTCATCATCCTTGATTTTCCCTCCTAGCTTCTTCTTTAGCACAATACTCAGCAATCTACCATGAAACACCTTAGTTAGAGGTTTTTCTGTGGATTTCTTCTTCTCAGCCTTTTCTACCCACTTCGAGATTTGATCGAGCAAGATAGCTCTAAAGTTAATTTGTTTCTTGAACTATTCTGCGACATTATCTTCAATTGTTGGTCGATCAACGTGTCGTATGCGGTGTTTTTTTGCACAATATGCACTTTCCAACAATTTCAGCAAGGAACTCATACTCTTCAGGAAACTCCTTCTTCTTCATGTCTTTAAGATTAGGGTTTCTTTGGTACCCCATAACCTCCTTCGCTTGTTCAGTATTGACATTATCAAGGTTCTTCAGCCCTTGGTTAGGAAAACCTAGGCATTGATTGAGGTCAGAAGATTTTAACTTCAGAGACTGATCTTTAACCTTGGTAGTAAGGGTTTCGGAGATGATGGAGGCGTTTGAGTAGAACTCTTTAACCAGGTTGATGTAGACTCGAGTATTTGCCTCAAGGCATTCTGAGAATCCAGCTTTCTTTACAAGCTCGAGAATGTCCCTGAACTTCTTTTTAGATTTCTCAAACGATTTGGTTCCGAGATGAATGCCAGTGATTACTTGACAGTTTTCTATTTGATTAGTTCGAGGAATGTGAGTATCTGATTTAGAGATGTTTATAAGAGATGGCTGAACGTGATTTAGTAAGCCTCTGGAGGGTTAACTGATTTTGGCTCTTGAGAGAATTCTAGGGTTTGAAAATGGGAGGGAGAAAGGTTCGATAGCTTTTGGTAACTGTCTACAAATTTGAAATTATCTTTAAGGCAGTTCCTTCCAATTCTACATACTTAGTGATGTGTTAGCCGTTCATTGGTTGCACGTTTCCCAGTAATGAGCTGTAACTCCCCTATAACTTTTTAGTTAGATATTTCCTTTTAGAAGAGTAGACGTTTAATTAACGTGGCTTTGACCGTTGACCTTTTGATTCGTAGAGTAGCATGGTAAGGTAGCTATGAACTCTACGATTCCCTTTGTTGACTCAACGATCAACTTTTGAGAGATGCTGTTGTGGATGGCTTTTACTTCTATCTTTATATTTATGCAACATAGCTCAATCACTGATATTCGAACTTATCTCCTCATTTTGAATGGTTTAGGAAATGTCTCATTTTCCAAACTCCTTGTGAACCGGAGTACCCTTTGGTAGGATTACGATCGTCGAGTTGTATTCTACGATCGTTGAGGTCGTACTACGATCGTTGAGGTAGCACTACGATCGTTGAGGTAGCACTACGATCGTTTAGTTCTCTTCAAACTCGACTCCACGATCGTTGACTGACTTTGTCCTTGAGATAAGCTAGATCAAATATTCCTTCTGGGTTAAGGTAGCTCAGGAAGGGCCAACCTCTTAGAGTGAGCTAAGGGTCAAGTTTGTCCCTGAGGCGCTCTCCAGATGCAATGCTATGGCAGTGATTTGCAATGACATCTCATTCGACCTTTTCTGATTGGGAGTTCTTCTACCAGCTTTAGACATTGCATTGCTGAAATCGTGGTGTCCTCCTGCTCTTACACTACGATTATATGTTTGATCGTAGTCACTTCATGATTATGGGTTTGGTGGCTGAAAGGTTATCAATAGTACATTTTGAGACGTTCCTACTGACTATGGATTTTCATTTGGTTCATCAGCCACAAAGTTTTGAGACTCTGTAGCTGGTATAATTTTTCATTGTATATCTCAGTGCTATTGTTCCTTAACAGATCACTGCTCCCCCGCTGTTGACGCTGTCTTCCAAGATAGTTGTGATTCCCTATTCTTCAAATTCTTTTGACGGCAACCTTGCATATCTCCTTCTGACTGGAATCTCCATTAATACTTAGATTTCCTTGTATTTTAGAGATGAGTATTTTCAGGACTGATCACTCTACGATTATATGATAGTACTATGAACGTAGTCTTCTTTGACAGTTATGTTTGTGAAGTTCTGCTCTCGCAATAAGTTCCTCTTGAATGTTGCTCGATAATCTTTTGTTGTGAGCTTTCTTGAGGATTCTTCCCATATAGCATTCTTGACTGGCTTTTGAGCACATAAGACCCTTTCCTTCTTTGGTTTGAATGGCTTGCTTCCATATCTGATTAGCGACCATGTGAGCTCCATTCAGTTAGCTCGAGAGGGTCTTGAGGACGAGAGCTTGGACAAATAGGAACTCTATCAGAATCATCTCTGAATTGTCCTTAGCCTTCTGCTGGTTGAGTCTTTTTGACTGAAGTCTTCTGCTTCATCATTCCTTAGTGTAGTCAGACTGACCAAGTACCTGTAGGTTTAAATATATTTCTATTTTTGGTACCCATAATTAAATGGGTCCTGCTAGGTTAGTTTTCTAAACCCCTATTCCTCTTATTTGGATAATCATCATATTTATCACCAACAGACATATTCATGCATGCACCTATCTTATGATAATACATTTTGAGATGCATAATGGTGAGTGTGTGTAGGATTTGGCATCTAATAACACACTCTCTATCTATGATGGTTTCATCATTCACTGGGTTATGTTCATAATGTTTAAGTGTTCACAGAGTGAGAATCAACTCTACGATTTAGGAGTATCTAGTTGATTCATTGAGGTGATCGATTTCATGAATCAACAAGATCCTCTTGCAAACCGATCATACTACGTATGTGTTGTCAAACACTTAGAACATAGGCTTGTACATACATACTAACCCATCAGCAAAGATTACTTCATATAAAGTTCATTAGGCCTGTGATGCTCTTATGACCCATTTCAGATTTCCTGCAAGTGTCATCTTCAACCTAAAACTTGGATGGAGAGAAAGTTTATAGTCATTTGAGTTTCCATCTTCAGGTTACTTTCTCTCTTCACCTTTTTAGGCAGATTATGACTCCTTGACAGAATACTGTTATAGTTCATAAGAAGATGCAATTATGATGTATACATTTATAATAGTGAGGAAAGTACCTTTTTCTTGTCGGGTTATTAAGCGATCATTTACCTTAGATATACTGAGTTTAGGTATTGATGAGCATAGCTTTACTTTTTCTCCTGACAACTTATTGCTCTTACTGGCCTTTAATCAATCAGTAGTGGTCTTGAAGGTATAGGCCAAGAGAATCTCAGCATTAAGATCTTTGACATCCTTTAGCTGACAGAGTTTGCACCCAGCTGTTGGTTGGCCAAACATAAGTTTGAGAAGATATTCTTTCTTCTCTCGATAAGCATTTCTTAGCATGTATGGCTTCTTCATCTTTCAGACTGGTGGGTGCTTGACTCTTCGTCATTGACGTCTCTTGAGTGTTTTCGTCTGGTCTTAGGACTACAAGATTGACTGCAGGCTAGGATTGGTCTTGTTGATGTATCAATAGAGACCATGGACCAATCTGAGCAGCTTCAGGTGTATATACACATTTAACCTATACACAATATTTCCAACATGTGAGCTCATCTGCATATAACAAGTTACTTACTACTAAACTATGTTTAGAACAATGTTAGTGCTTGGGATCAGACTCAAAGCGATTAGCTTTTGAATATAGCATGAGAACCTGCTCTGATACCAATTGTTAGTTCCTAGAGGGCACAATAGATCTAGAAGGGGGGGGGGGGGGGTTGGATAGATCCTTTTTATTTCAAATACTTTTCTGGTTTATTTTGTATAGCTATTAAATTAGCATATGACAAACATAAGAATCTTTTCAAGCACAGCGGAATAAGTAAAAGATCCCCTTCATTGATGTATTCATAATCATACATACATTGTTCATAGAGTAAGTTTAGTTGTAAGCAGTTAAAACATACATAACAGTTATAGCAGTTATAGTACATAATGTAAATGACATAATGTAAAAGACACAAGGGGTTTTAAGTGGTTCAGAGACTCAAGCTCCTAATCCACTCTTCTCGCTTTCAACTAGCGAGATTTCCACTAAGGAAGGCGGCACCACGAATCACTAAGATTCCTTGAGGCCGGCTGACCTTGGGACTTGATTCACTAAGAACTCTTTAAGGCCAGCAGCCTTGGAACTTCGTTTAGTCCCTCCGGACAAGGACCCTTCTGGCCCTGCTTCATTTAGTCCCTTCGGATAAGGACCCTTCTGGCCCTGCTTCATTTAGTCCCTCTAGACAAGGACCCTTCAGGCCCTGGCTTTGTTGAGTTGTTTGTTTGTTGTTGTTGGAGTCGGTGCTGAGCTGCTAAGATGTCTTCATGCTATGAACATCTTCTATACTTAGCAGCTTGGCTTGATCATCCTTGAAGTGAAGCTGAGTGTTGCATGATGCTCCGCTTCTTTGGTTACTCAACCACTTCGGATGACCCCTTGTTGAACTGCCTTGAAGATCATTCTCCTTGGTACTTGATGACTGCACATGAGAGGCTTCCAAGCTGACTATAGGCTCTTCTATTAGGTACTTAGAAGCTTTCTCATGCTTGACACCAAGATGGCTTTTGTGATCTCCCTTCTGCTACTTGATGCCTTCTCATGATGGACGTGATAAGATGACTGTAGGATCTTCTCTATTGTACTTAAAGTCTTCCCATGATGGACATCAAGATGTCATGATGCTCTTCTTTCTCTCGGCAGTTCTGAACACTCTTCATGTAGTAGAACTCTCACTTCTACATAGTAGAACTCACACTTCTACTTCTTTCTTTATTTAACTTCTGAGTGTTCTTGGTGAATCGTAGAGTGATCCTTCTGACTCACTATTTCACTTGGTTTAGATCAGTCCACCTTCTCTCCAAACTTGGTAACTCCAGCAACCTTTGATCTTTGAAGCTCTTTCTCATTTATACTTCTTTCCAATCCTTCCGTTGGAAAGTAGCCGTTGAAGGCTATTCAAATCTCTTCACAGATCTCAAGTTGCTTAAGGTAGACTGCTTGATGTGACTTGTAATACTTTTTCTGACGCTCTAGTCTACTGTTTCACCTGCCTTGTCAGATGTATCATTTTAATGTCTTGGGCAGGTTGAAGACTTTATTACCTCTTTCTGATTTCTCGATCAGAGGTTGTCCTATTGCATCGATGCTCTCAATAAGCACTTGTTCGAATATTACCCTTCAGATTGAACCTTTGCCAATGCTTCAGTCTTCAGCTATTCTAACTCTACGATTCTGATGCACGTCTTCAAGGACCTGATCGTAGTGTCTTGTTGAGTGTTGCTCATTGACTGGTTGAGTTAACACTACGATCTTGAAGAGTGTTGATTGGATCTTCAATGTAGAATACCTCTTCCTTGTATTATGAAGTGCTTCAATACTTCTATTTTCTTGTTCGTTCTCGGACCGATGGCCTAATTCCTTGCTACGGTCCCCTTCGAATATCAAGACACTTGATTTGTGGGCGTCAATTTTGCTTTCTCCTTGTGATCTTCCGCTCACTTATCATCAATGAACTGACCCTGCACTTAATCACTTTAGCCTTGCTCTTCAGAAGCTGACCAATATCTCGGTTCACCTTCCATCAGTTCCTTCTTTGTTTGGAAAACACTACGATCTTGGTTGCTTCCAAGATCATTGTCTTCTGTTCACTTGATAGCTACTGCATAAGCTGACTTTCCTTAGTAAACCAAAATCTTCTTTGGATCTCCTTGTGGAAGACTTCATCACGAATGGCCTTACACCTCAATCTTGATGCTAATTGGGTTGGTGCTGAGATCTTCTGTTAGCCTGCATGCCATTCGTTGAGTGCTCTCTAGTTTCCTTGGATGTAGCTTGCAGCTTGAACCAGAGGCTTCGTTCCTTTGGATATTCTGGGAGTGCTCATTTGTTGAGAACCGTATATGCTCTACGATTCTACCTTGGCACTGTGAGCACTTCTGTTGAGATCGTAGTTCTGCACTTGTACAACTTATTATACCCAAGCATACCCTTTGATATACCCTAAGGGTCTTAAGGAATAAGTCAAAGTATAACTCATCATACATAAGATACTATGATGATCTCAAGTCCAAGGATTACTTGTACTACTATCACTACAGGAATTCCTATTGACAGGCAAATAAAACTCCATTAGGTATTCCTTAGCGAGCCACGTTCAGTGAACTTATTCTCTAATAAGCACCTACATACTTGCTTTAGTGTCTCCACACAAATGATCATGAGATCAATCATCCTCATCCAATGAAAGCAAGCAACGTATGTACCAATCTATCAGGATTATCTAATCCCCAATTTAGTAATCCATCGATTGGGAACTATTTTAGTTTTAAGCTTTCTAAGAATTTAGATCTCATTAGAATGATCATCATCATTATTCTAAAAGCATTGCTTAAAACTATGGGTTTATCACATATTATAAAACAAACATTATGTAGATAATTAAAAGCCTTTAATAAATTAATACTTTTATTAATAAATGAATAAGATTGTTACAAAGTATATGCTTTATCATCAAACATGATTGGCTTGTGTGCATACTACTTTCACTGCGCAGATATAAAGGGCCCGCAAGAAGGGGTTCTGTAGTAACTTATCATCTTGTTTTTTGTTGTTTGGTTTGAGGAGTCTATATCGCCTAACCTAACTTAACTTATAGAGCATATATAATCTTTAAACATGTGTCAATACATATTGTAAGATGTTTTAGTGGGTTTAGAGGTTGAGTTAGAATCTTTTGAAAGAAAAGTTAAAAGATGAAAACTATGTTTAGAAAACCTTACGCCTTTTTGAAATCTAACCTTTTGAGCATGTATTCGCAACTTAGTTAATTTTATAAATACATTTAAAATGTGAATTCAATGTACATTGCACACTTAGTTTGTTTGCCATGAGATTTTGAGATTTGAAAACCAATTTAGTTGAAAACTCTACGACTTGCATTGTAAACTTTTGAACAACTATGATAGGATACTTTATGCGTCTAGAGATAACCGACATATTCGCACATCTAGTTAAACACGTTATAAACTATGCAAGCATGAACTAAAAGAGTTTCTAAGTAGAGAGTTATACAACTAAATCTAATACATGCAAGCATGCGTAGAAAGAGGTTGTTTGGCAATGTAATGTGGTTTAATGAATATTATGGTTAATAGTTGATATAATGAGCTCTTTTAACTTTGTAAAATGGAAATTTATGAGTAACTTTAACAAGGGGTCAAACTTAGCTTAAAGGTTCTTTAACATGTATTTGTTAAACAACTTGAACTAGAATGAGTAACTTAAGTAATGTTTCACATATGAGATGAGTATAAGAGATTTAAAAATGATCCTAAAGATTTTAAAAGTAAGGACAATGTGAACTATATATCTATGAGTTGGACTGTGTATAGCCTACATGAGTTTAGGTATGTGTGATAAATGTATATGGATATGTATGTTAAGGTGTGTGTGACTAATGAATACCTATACATACATAAATAGGATAATATAGTTCATTTAGGTGATTTTACGCTATAAGTGGTAATCAACGCTAAATACAAGTTCCCTAACTTACACAACTTTGGATATTGTGAAAGTATCTAAACCTTATCTCTTTTGTGCAAGTTCTCTAACTTCATTTGATTTTTATATTGAATGTAAGTTTCCTAAACTCTTTACACTTTATATATTGTATGATTTCGAGTTATTGCCATATCAATCCTACTTATCTCGAGAAAATATCTATTACTATTCAGAAATCGTTTGCAAATCTTGATGTTGTCGCAAGTATTGAACTTATCATTCTTAAACGCATTATAAAAGTTGTTTAAGCTATTGATTCGGCTAGACTAATTATCATATGTAAGGAAGCTATCCAAACCAATTGACTTGGTGCGGACTCTTGTAAATCTACTGAGATGAACAACCTTCTTAAAAAAAGGGAAATTTTATTATCGGGGAACCGACGTGCGTACATGAGTATGATTAAATGTTATGCATAACATAGGGTACTTTAGGCTGATCACCTGTTGTACTCATTTATATTGGATTTGCAGTATAATACTGGTAATTCTAGTAAAAGTTCTTAGTCCTTAGTGACTGCTCAGTGTTCATTCTTATTGAACCTTGAAATGAATAAACTTTGAAATTATGTTGATGTCCTTCAGTCTATAACGATACTTATGGAAAACTCTTGATACTTCTTGATGTCCTTGAACTATCAATTATTGTTATACCTTTGAAGATTCAAACGTTATAACTGTTTATCCTTATTGCTATATTACTTGCTAGGCAAACTTGTTGCTCATTCTTGCTTCCCTAAAAATATTACAGTTAAGACAAAGCAAGGTGGTACATCAAGAAAGGACAAAGGAAAGGGAAAGGCTACAGAATAGCTTAGTCCTTTAAGTGTAGAAGTATTATTATTATGATTATGATTATAATGACGTATTAAGGATGATTAAATTATGTTAAGTGTAATCCCCAGATTGTTGTAGTAACGGTTACGGTACATTGGGACGCGAATATTTATATTATATCAATGTAAATTATTCTATTATTTTCGTTGTTGATGATTTTAGTATGATATATTTATATTTTAGTTGATGATTCACCATATATTGAATTAAATATACTAACTTATTATTATGATTATGTCATTTACTTCTTAAATAAATATTTTTCTTTTGCGGTGTGACCCTTTAGGTTCTCCATATTAAACATGTTGTAAATAAATCAATTAGAATAATTCTAACCTTATTTAAATTAATAAATTAAACTATTTAATTCATTTAAATAAATAATATTTATTCTACAATAAGGGTAAGCCCTCTTAGCGATCAACGACTTTCTAGATCATATAAATTTCGACATTCATCATAAAAGAACCTTTCATTCAATAGTTATCGTACAATTCAATCCTTTTACCATACAATGTCCCAATTAAATATAATACATGGAATTACTATCAAGTGTTATTTTATTTAATTATATGTATTTCGATTCTTAAATGCACAACTCTAAATAATGCAAATTAGAAACTACTTTATGATTTCATTAGGCCTTAGTCAAGGACTACTGAGTTATCATTTATCGAATCACATAGAACATTTTCTCCCTTTACTAAAAGCGGTAGATTCTTTGTTGACCAGTCATTATCTCCATGCACAACTTATTATACTCAAGCATACCATTTGATATACCTTAAGGGTCTTAAGGGGCATGTCAAAGTATAACTCATCATACACAAGATATTATGATGATCTCAAGTCCAAGGATCACTTGTAATACTATCACTAGAAGAATTTCTATTGGTATACAAGTAAAACTCCATTAGGTATTCCTTTAGCTAGTCATGTTTAGTAAACTTATTTTCTAATAAGCAACTACATACTTGTTTTACTATCTCCACATAAATGGTTATGAGATCAATCATCATCTTCTTAAGAGCAAACAAAGTATGTACCAATCTATCCGGATTCACTAATCCCCTTTTTTGTAATCCAACGATTAGAAACGATTTTAGTTTTAAGCTTTCTAAAAATTTAGATCTCATTAGCATGATCATCATCATAATTCTAAAATTATTGCTCCAAAACTATGAGGTTATCACATTTATTAATTCAACTAATTAACAAGGATAAAGAATATATTTTGTATTAAACAAATTCTTTTATTAATAAATGAACAAGATTACAAAGTAAATGTTTATCACATCCAATGTGATTGGCTTGAGGGCATACTACTTTCAATATTAAGATATTTCATTCAGTGTTTTCTTATTCTACGATCAGCCTTTAATGAAAAATTCTTACTTGACTTTACGATTCACTGATCACTTACTAAGTTGGTTGTTGCTTTGCTAAGTGAAGTTTTCAATAATTGTGATAGCTTCGAAGACTTTTTCTACAGCTCTATGATAGTCTTGCAGCTTGTAGATCATTTGATCATAATACGAGTTAATCTTTCTCTTATTCGATGGAGTGAACTCTGCGATTCCCCTGAGGCTTTACGAACAAAGTTAACTCTGCGAAGTATCTCCATACTATGAGTTGAAAGAGTAACTTTATGATCAACGACTTCTTATCATCTATACATCAGATCAATTTCAATAAGATCATCTTAATAATATTTGATCTTTCTAATCGAAGTCCTTATACATCAATTCATTGGAAAGGACTTTACAAAACTTACTTATACAAATATACATTAATCATATTTCTCTTCAAACACATGTAGATTACTCTGTTGTCTATACTACTAACATGCAGAGTAGCTTTTACAATTGATTCTGTCTATTATATATGCAGACAGGTTAAAGATCAACCTAACAAGTTTGATCATACTATTCTAAGTCCTTGTACATAGATATCTCAGTTAAGGAGTACAAAACTTATGCATACAAATATACTTTAAGTGTTTCATCATCAAATCATATACATTTGGAATCTAATGAGGGTTATAATCAATCTTTGTGACACCCCCAAATTCGGGTACTTCAATCCCACATACTTGGTGTTCATTATCCAAATAAAACAATACTAACTACCCATAAGTAAGGAATGGAAAATAAATTACAAACTTAAATAACCTTAAATAAAAATCCTCCCTATAAGAGGGTTACAAAACATAATCCCAGGTCGTCTAACCTTAATTACGTCATCAACTGCGGAACGATAAATACATCACATAATTAAGTTTGTTTACATAATCCATTTGAATAACAAATTAACAAGTATTCAACACTTGTTCATCTTGCCTTTTCTTTTACTAGTGGTTGGCTCGCCAACCTTCTCAATTTTAACTGCAATGGTTATATATATATATATATATATATATATATATATATATATATATATGCAAGAGTGAGCAAAAAAATTCTCACTTGAAATGACAATGAATAATAACAACATAATAACTGTCAATGAATAAGCTCAATTGAACTGAATAACATTCTCTATCATTGATATTCAAGAACTGAAATTCGAATTTAGAATTTATCTGAAGGTCACAAGACCATGAACTATATCTTAGGTTATAAGTATTTTTACATGAAACTTTAACAATCATTAGACAATATGGACCTGTCTGCTCGTACTTAGGGGGATCAATCCTCCATACCATGTATTGTGCACAAACATCTTAACGCTTTCGCGAAAATAATCTCCTATAGAAGGGTTGTTTATCTCAGCTTTAAATTGCGAGTCCACACCAAAGTAAGTTTGGTTTGGATTAGCTTCAAGGGTAATTTAGAGTTCAAAACGTTCATCAACTAAGGATTAGTTGAAACAGTAAAGGGTCACTAATTATTTAACAATTCGATAATGACATATGTTCGAACAATGATTTATAATCAAGGTTTAAACAACAATAACTCATGACTGAATAACAATGTATATCAAGGTAATACTCGGTTGAAGTTAAAGACTAAAATAGTCCAAGCTTTAAATAACGATAACAAGAACTAGAATCTTGCTCATTAACAATTAGAGTTATAGAACTTGAACAAATAAGGATAGAAAACTTGCTGAATTATAAACAAGGTAGGGTAAGAAGCTTACGTCGTGCGTATGTTAAATAGTTACTACTCACGTTCCTAAATAATCCTACACCATTTAATATCAGAACACCAATTAATTGCAATACAATTACCATCATTGGTACATTTCTTTTTAGCTTAACTTCATAATTCATAACTCTAAATCTGATTAGGTCAATCACACAAACACATCTTAACTCTTAACACGTTATCACACTTTACGGACAACGGGTTTAAATTCACACTTAGCATACTAATCAACTATTTAAAATCATTCCTTACATGTTAAAATCAGTTTAAACATCTCATAATATGATTAACACACTTTCATGATCATTACATACGATTAGACTAACATCCCAAAAATTTGTACATTAAAATAACTATTTATGGCCAATCTGCCAAGTGGCGCTGCAACACTGCCAAATAAACTACAGCAGGCGCTGCAGCTCAAGCACGGTGCTACCGCGCGAGCAAATGACTTGAAACCAGTGTTGCAGCTCGGTCTCGGCACTACAACGCTCAAGTTTACTCATAGAATCAGCGTTATAGCGCCTGAACACGTCATCAGGCATTGAATGGTGTTGCAACGCTATGTTTCTTTACAGAACAGACGTTGTGGTGCCTCAGCATAGTATCACGCAAACAGTGCTCGCGAAGAACACAAAACATAGCCAAATTGGCCTAAAACTTCACTCAAACAACAAATTTAACTTATACAATTTACATAAACTTTACAGAAATATAAACTAATGTTTCTAACATGATTTTAACCATATAAACAACATAAACACACAAACTAAAACCTTTAAATTTACTATTTTTGTTATTTATTCCCTTTTAGACATTCTTAGCGAAACAAATCACTGTAAATCCGTTTTACAACCAAAACAGTCTGTTTAAATAACATTATTTTTATTTCTTCATATATTTTCATAATCAACAATCAATTTACAATTTATCATACAAATTGAACATCACTTTTAACATTACATAAGCCATATTCATGTATATATCTTTGTAAGCTCATTGTAATATGATTTTCTTCATATTTAACATATTTTTATGAATTAATAAACTCTAAATCATATAAAAATCACATAAAAACAATTTATGTCAACAAATTAACATATTTTATTCATATATTTAACAATCATTCATGAAAACACAATTACAGAGAATTTCTAGAAAACAAAAACCATAACTTTAAAACTGAGAATTATACATTTGCTTTCTTGTTTAGATTAGCTAGGAGATAAGAATTAGACTCTCCTCCTTCTTTAGCTCTCAAACTCAAAGTCACATAACTTCTTCTCTTCTTCTTTCTTTTCCATCTATTTTCTTCTTTCCTCTATATATTATACGTAGTATATAAAAACTGATATATAATATAAAAGTATAACATATAATACATATTAATATATAATATAACGATGTGGGTTACTTTATTTTTTTAAAATTCAAAAGCCACTAAGGCTTGTTTAGTAAAACTAGATTAAAATAAAGATTTCAAAGCCTTAAGCCTTGTTTGGTAAAAATTAAATGAAAATCTTTTTACTTTATTTTAATAATTCATTTACCATATAGTTTAATTGTCACACTTTATTTAATTAAATTCTAATATTCAAATTCAATTAAATTAAAGTTAACAACAACTTATTAAACCAAAATTCCACATAAATCAAATTGCTACCAAAATTATAATTTTTATTATAAATTATAATTTTATCTAATAAATTAGTAAACCTCTAATTTAATTATCAAATTAAATTAGAATACCATTATTTCAACAATTCATTTAATTTAATTAACTCATTAAATTAACTTCAAAACACAAAATTACCAA
Source organism: Panax quinquefolius (assembly GCA_020205615.1). Lineage (NCBI taxonomy): Eukaryota > Viridiplantae > Streptophyta > Magnoliopsida > Apiales > Araliaceae > Panax > Panax quinquefolius. The sequence goes on along the minus strand of CM035174.1, from coordinate 62,319,420 downwards.
ATATCAACTTAATTAATTATATTACACTTAATTAAGTTAATTCACAACAATTCATGAATTATTTATTTAACTAATAAATTAATCAAATATTTATTTAACCAATAATCACATCAACTAAAATATTTATTTAATTTAATAAATATTTTAAATCATATATAAAATTTCTCAATCTTTTACAATCTCCCCTTAATAGAGCAACCTTCTAATTCATAATTAGATTCCCAAAAAAATACTCCTGAAAGTAGTATGCATACAAGCCAATCATGTATGATGATAAAACATATACTTTGTAATCAATCTTATTTATTTATTAATAAAAAAATTATTTATTAAAGACATTTATTATCTACATGGTGCTATTTTAATAATATGTGATAAACCCATAGTTTTAAGCAATGCTTTTAGAATCATGATGAGATCATGCTAATGAGATCTAAATTCTGAGATAGATTAAAACTAAAATGTTCTCAATCAATGGATTACTAAAAAGGAGATTAGTGAATCCAGATAGATTGATACATACGTTGCTTGCTCATTGGATGAGAATGATTGATCTCATGATCATTTGTGTGGAGACACTAAAGCAAGTATGTAAGTGCTTATTGGAGAATAAGTTCACTGATCGTAACTCGCTAAGGAATAGCTAATGGAGTTTTACTTGTCTGTCAATAGGAATTCCTGTAGTGATAGTAGTACAAATGATCCTTTGACTTGAGATCATCATAGTATCTTATATGTAATGTGTAAGACCCCAACTTTTATGAATAAAGATTAATTTTTCTCGAAATATATTTATTATGGTGTGGATTTGATATAATGTTATAGTTGTGGGTAATATGTATAAATTTTGCAAAGTAAGCAAGTTGTTATAAAATATTCGATTGGTCGGGAAATATTCGTTTTAACAGGGAATATTCGTATGACGGCACAATCATTGGTGGACCCCACAACGGAATTATTGTCGGAGTTAGAAAAAGACAGAAATAACTTTTTATAAAAATAACGGTGAAAGTTTTACCATTAACTGTTGAAATACATGGTGATAAAAGTACAGTAATACGCGTGGTTACATAGTAGCACACGGTATTGATTATTGATGCTTATGTGAGAAGTCACTCAGTTATACTCAATTATTGGTACAGTAATTGCTGTATAATATCTCACATTATTGATTTAATTATTGTCACAGTATCATCTGCACAATATTTTATATTATTAAATCAATAATTGAGATGAAAAGTTATTCATATTATTATTTGCATTATTGACAATGTCTAGAAAGTTTTATCAAGGAAAGGGGTTTGGTCACCTAATTGCGCGCCAATAGGGAGAAATCCTTATCGGAAAGCCCCCTCTTTCCTGGGAATGATCTGGTTGTTAATATTGCAAGTTATATTATTGCTGAATAAATGTTGTTAAAAATATTGAGGGAATTTTTATGATATATTTGTTGTAAGTTTGGCATATAATTTGGACCCCCACTTACCCATTTTTCAAAACTGTCGGTAGAAAATTATATATATATATATATATATAGGGAGCCCTTCCTATTGGCGCACAATTAGGTGACCAAACCCCTTTCCTTGATATATATATATATAGGGAGCCCTTCCATAGCAACCGGTTGCTATGGGTACTGTGCAACACCCCCTTTTTGGACCGTTGATAAACTTATTGGAAGGCTGAGATTGAAACATAAATATACCCAAAGTAATGACACTTAGGCTTTTATTTTACTATGAGGACCCCACCATAGTCAACATGTTGTTAGTTTGTTTAACTAAAACGAATATTTAATATTAAATAATACGTAAGTTATGACATGCAGAACGTATAAAAAAAAAAAAATTCAAACCGTAAGAGCCTCTTCCGGCTTACAAAAAAAAAATAAATAAAAAAAGTTCAAACCTTAAGAGCCTCTTAGAACACAAAAAAAAAAAAATAAAAAAATAATATAAATAGTAAGAGCTATTAGAACTACGAAAAAAAAAAAAAAAAAAATAATACAAACCGTAACACAACCTCTTTACTTGTATAAAAATCAAATAATTAGCACAAGTTCTTTATTTGCTATTTTTTTATAACAATATTTGTTATTTTATAAAAACAAATATTTTTATAAAACAAATATTTTTATAATAACAAATAAAGAATATTAAATATTTTATAAAACAAATATTTTATAAAAATAAATATTTTATAATAACAAATAAAGAATATAAAATATTTTATAAAAACAAATATTTTATAAAAACAAATATTTTATAATAACAAATAAAGAATATAAATATTTTATATCCTATTTTATATTTTATAAAATATAAAAATAATTGTTATTATAAAAATATTTGTTATTATAAAATATTTGTTATTATAAAAATATTTGTTATTATAAAATATTTTGTTTTATAAAATATGATACATATATTTGTTATTATAAAATATTTTATAATAAAATATTTGTTATTATAACAAATATTTGTTAGTGTGAGTTTAGATTTTTTTTTTGTGTTAGGAAGAGGCTCTTACTATTTGTATTTTTTTTTTGTTTTGTTTTGTAGGAAGAGACTCTTACTCTTGATTTTTTTTTTTTATTTTATATGTTTGCAATATGTCGCATCAAATGTATTATTATTTAATATTAAAAATTCATTTTAGTTAAACAAACCGACAACATGTTGACTATGGTGGGGTCCTCATATTAAAATAAAAAGTAAAGATAAGTTGTTATTTACTGTGTATATTTATGTTTCAATCTCACCTTCCAATAAGTTTATCAACTATTCAAAAAGGGGTGTTACAGATACTCCATAAGAACCCATTATATGGAAGGGTTCTATATATATATATATATATATATATATATAGACTTCAAAGTTCACGGGGGTGGGGGAGGATAACTTGGTTGGGAGGAATTCATTATTATTATTATTATGTATTATGTATATATATATATATATATATATATATATATTATAATAAGTTTTGTTTTTTAATGAAAAAATAGAATATATTATATTTTATTTATATAGTATTTTACTATGCAAAGATTACAAGAAAGTCTTGTGAAATCGAAAATTTGGTAGTGAATTCTCAAACTGTTCACCCGTGAAAAATTCAAATAGTATCCTTTCCATTCTTCTATAAATAGGATGCTTAGTTTAGAATTGAAAATCACACCAGAATCAGAGAATTCTTCTTCTATAATATTGAGCGTATTTCTTTCGAGTTTTAGAAAGCTTTGAGTGTAGAAAACAGTACAAGTTTTCTTCAAGAATATCACCGCCCTACCAGTCGAAATACTCTTCTTTTTAAGGTAAAGGATGTTATTTTTGTTCAGCATTCGTAAGAAATAATATTTTCTTCCATACTCTATATTATGTAAATAATATTATTTCGTTTCAGATTCTGAATTCTACACTCATTTTGTTAAAGTTTTGGTTTCTATACTCTATGAAATTTGTAGAATATCATTAAAATTTGCATTTCATCCAGTATCTTTTCATGAAAATATTATTCTGAACATTCTTGATAAGTTTTAACTTTTTCATGTCGAAGTACTATTCACGGGATACTATTCTTGAATTACTATTCACTGGGTACTATTCACTCGGGTAATATTCACCGGGCCAATATTCATGACAAAGATTGATTTCTTTTCAGTCCAAATCATTTTTGATATAATATTATTCTTGAATTTAACTCCACAAAGCAGTATCATGTTGAAAATTTGGACATTATTGAATTCTGGATAAATTAAATTATAAATCTTTAAAAATTATCCTTTACTTTTTTTTAATTGCATTCTTATATCATTATCATCATCCACATGCTTATATTGTGATGAAAGTCATCTTTGGCTTACGTGCATAGATGGACTGTTGATTGGTATGATTATGAACAAGGATTATTCGGTATAATCATGACCGTAATGTTACAAATGATGTGGTAAAAATCCTCATTGGCCCGTACTGCATTGATGGACATTTGTTGGCATGATCATGACCATTGGTGAAAACACGAATATCCTTGGCCCGTAGTGCATGGATAATTCGTGGTCGTGATACTAATGAATATCTTTGGCCCGTAGTGCAGGGATGATTCGATGATGTGTATTATTTATTAAGCTGTGTCTCAGTGATAAAATTGATGATAAACTTTTTAAATCATAGAAGATGGTCGATATCTTGCTCTACTTGACTCTGCTAATAGATTGCTTGTTCCGCTGCAGTTAAACTTGATGTTTATTATATTTTATCAGTTTCACACTATTGAAGGCTAACAATAATTTATTCTGCATTATCTTAGTCAAAATATTTCTTACTGGGCTAGTTGAGCTCACTCTTTTGCTTTCATTTTTCTCTTCATGAAATTAGAATGTAGCCGGGACTAGTCAGGGAATAGAGTGACGGTTCGAGATGGTTGTTTTAGTAGTCCTCACTATTTAGTATGATAATAAATGTAATGAGGATTGAATTTGAGTTTAGATATTGTCTAGAAGACAATATTCCTGTTAAAACTCTCAGCTATGTTATGTCGTATTTTCCACGACAGTTGTATAATTAAGTTTGTATTTGAATTTTGTACCATGTATTTGGAGACTTAAGATGGGTGATGTATACCTATTTTGGGGGCGTCACAAATGTATGTTGAGCTGTTGAGATGGCACACATGTAGGATCGAGGTGTGTTGATCGATTTAGCAATCAATAAATACGTGCAAGTATACACGGTCAACAAGTAATAAAGTGAAATTAGAGTATCGTTCCCACGAGGAATTATTTAATAAAAATCACCAAGTACTAATTCTTAACCAAACTAATTTTATTTAAACAATCTCAAATCGTGATTTTTCTAATTAAGAAAACTAAATTAATCAATTCAAACTAAGACTTTAACGAATGAATTCAGATAAATAAAGATTAAGACTTCAATATCCCCAATTATGAACTATAAGCCAATTATCCAATTATCCCAATTATTATGTCTACTGAATTGTTAACAGGAATTCTCAAATGCCAAAAGCCCTTTCTCAAGTGATCATTTGCCTTCTATTTAACCTAGATTAATTTTGCTATATCTCTATGCAAAACAATTGAATTAAACTCGTTACAATCCCAATTCCTTATGTGTTACATGCGGCAAAAAGATATTCTCATTCTATTCACAAACCTAATTATTCACTGTGCAAATAACTAAGTCACATGTCACCATGCCCAGTTCTAACCCTAAAATTTCTCTCTCAATTCCTTCTAGAGTAACAAGGTAATTACTGATCAGATAATTAATCAATAAGCACAAAGCAAGATGAACAATTCACTTCAACATAAATAATTGGAATAAATCAAATAATCAATTCATAATCATAAAAAGTTCAATTGAAATCTTAATGAAAGAGTTAGTTCAAAATTAATGAATTAAAATCAAGAATCCACAATTGAATAGACATTAAAAGATAAAAGTAAGAGAAGAGAAGAGAATATAATCTATTGTCAGTAGCCTTGAGACTCCTCTTTTCGCCTCCCGCTTTGAATCTTCAATGGTCTCCAAGTTGCTTCAATCTCCAATGGCTAATTAAGAACTAGGGTTTAGATTCTAATCTAATGGAGTGTTTAATCTAGTCTACTCTATGTAATCTCCCCTTATTTTATGCCTTACATCATGTATTTATAGGTTACAAGTCCAATTTTTAGTTTAGGAACAAACCCAATCCAATTTGGAGTCAATTTAGTTGTGGAAAAGACGGTCACATAGCTCGATTTTGTCCTATAGCAATATCAAGTCCAGTTGGGACGGTGGCACCAAAGGTGGATACGGACAAAACAAAGTCGGTGGTTTCAGGAAGAGCATTTTTCGTGACTTCTCAAAGAGCGAGTAACCCGAACAAAGTTAGCACAGGTTAGTTAATTATAAATTCTTTCGAAGTCTATACCTTATTAGATATCGGTTCTACCCACTCTTTTATTTCTCATGTTTGTGCTCAATGTTTAAATTTAACTCTAGAGAAGTTAGACTTTGACTTATTGATTGAAACATCGTTAGTAGAAACCTTCATTTCATGTGCTATCCAAGTCTTGGATGAGAGTCAAAGTTTTTAAATGATTTTTCTATTGTTAATAAATCTCCTGACGTATTCTCGAAGGACTTCTTAGCCTACCCCTAGAGCGTGAAATCGAATTTTGTATTGACCCAAATACAAAACCCATTTCTAAAACCCTTAAATATTTCTTCAACCAAAACGAACATATAATGCGCCAAAGACGTTGGCTCGAGTTGTTGAAGATTACGATCATACCATTCAATACTATCGTGGAAAAGCGAACGTGGTAGCTGACGCGTTGAGTAGAAGATCATATGCGTTTACGAGTGCGACGTTGTTAACACAAAAACCCATTTCGTATAACTTACAAATGATGAAGATAGAGTTAAAGACTCTAGGGACCCACATGAAGATAACGATTATACAAGTAGAATCGACTTTAATCGATAAAGTTAAAACCGCTCAAGCTACACACCAGAGCTGATGAATATAAAGAAGAAGGTGCAAGAATGCGTTATTCTAGAAGTAAGAATCGATGAAGAAAAGAAAGCTCAAGCCTTCGATTTATTTGAAATCCTCGATCGAGTAGGAACTGTGGCCTATAGACTCGCCTTTACACTAAGTATGTCGTGTGTTCATAATATTTTTCACGTATCGATGTTACGTAAATATGTGGACGACCCGAATCATATTATTGAGTTAGAACCAGACGAGATAGCCGAAGATTTAACGTACGAGGAGGTACCTGTTAAGATCTTGGATAGGAAAGAACATGTACTACGCACGAAGGTTATATCACAAGTTAAGGTTTTGTGGAGAAACCATGCTATTGAAGAGATGACCTGGGAGTTGGAATCAGAAATGAAAGCGAGGTATCCTCACCTTTTCGAAACACCATGTACGTACGTAAATTTCGGGGATGAAATTTCATAAGGAGTGAATATTATAAGACCCCGAATTTTATGAAATAAAAGTATTCAATTTTTCTTATAATAACTATTCTATAATTGGTTAAATTGATAAAAGTTTAAAGTTAAGAGTGAGATATGAATTTTTTAAAATACGCAAGTGGTTATAAAATATTAAATTGTCGGGGAATATTCGTTTGGTCGTGGAATATTCTTTCAGTCGGAGAATATTCGTACGACGGCGCAACCATTTGTGGGCCCCATAACGAATAACTGTCGGATGAAGAAAACGACAAAAATTGAGTTTTTATAAATAACGACGTAGTTGTTACCGTTAACTTTGTTGGAATACCCGGTGGTTAAAATACAGTAATACACGTGATTGCACAGTAGCACACGGTTTTGCACAGTATTTTTGAATTATTGATTCCGACGTAAGAAGGCACTACTCAATAATTGTTATAGTTATCACTATTCAATATTTTATTTTATTGGTTCAATAATTGTTGCGTTGATATTTTATATTATTGTTGTTTCAATAATTGTCACTGCACAATTTTTCCCATTATCAGATTAATAATTCATATTATTTGAATAATATTATTAGATAGCATTATTGGCAATGTCTACAAAGTTCTGTCAAGGAGAGGTTTGGTCACCTAATTGCGCGTCAGTAAGGAGAAATCCTTATCGGAAAGCCCCCTCTTTCCTGGGAACGGCCTGGTTATCATAAATGTGATTCTGTAATATTATTTGTGAATAATTAATTATTGAGTCATATGATAATGAAATATTTATTTTATGTGGATATAAATGTTGGATATATTTATTGTGGTTAAAAATAAAGGAGTTAATGTTGAGGTGTTTTATCAGTATTTTGTTGGATTGGAGGTATTAAAAATCAAACCAGTGGTTTTTGAGATATATTGCCGGAGTTATAATTTTTAATTCGACCGTTGGATCGTTGTAATTTTTGGAAATTTTATACATATATAAGTTGAGTATATGTCCAGAAATTTTGAACCGTTAAAAATGAACGTATGATTTGTCATGAATTTTAAGAGGTGACTGATTCGAAAATTAGGTTATAAATGATTTTGGTGAAAAATTCTAGAATTGGTGGGCCCCAATTTTGGTTGGTGAAGAAATGTGCTGAATTTTATTTCAAATGTGGTGGGTGAGAATAGTAGCAGGTAAAGCCATCAGGTTGCAGGTTAAGTCTGCTTCAGCGTGCTAACATTTTCCTATAAATAGAGGGCTAAGTTAGAATTAAAAATGACACCAGAAAAAAGTTTTCTCTCTTTCTCTCTCTAGATTATTGAGTGTATTTTGTGAGTATTTATATACTTTGTGAGTTTCTATTCATCACTGCAAGTTTCCTTCAGCCTTATACCGATATTCCGATTAGAAGTACTGATATTTTGAGGTAAGGGATGTTATTTCTTCTTAAATGATATTTTCTTCAATATCATTATACCGAAATGTTGGTATGAACTTTTTTTTATCAAATTTGGAACTTTTTGTGTCGGGGTTACTATTCACGATACTAGTCTTATTCACGTATCTAAGACTTATTCATTGAAAAATGAAATTTTCTCTTTTTTGTCCAAGATGTCTATTATGGTTACTATCTTTGATTGTATCCATGTTTTGATCTTTATTCTTGAATTTTGCTTCAAAATTGGTTATTATGGAGTATTATTGATCTTGGATAAACTGTAATACGAATATCTAATATTTGTTATTTGGTTTCACTAGATTCGTTTTCTTTAATATATTTTTCATCATCCTCAGTCCTAAATGATGATAATACTGAATATCTTTGGCCTGTAGTGCAAAGATGAATGATTAACTGATGAATATCTTTGGCTTGTAGTGCAAAGATGAATGATTACCTAATGAATATCTTTGGCCCGTAGTGCAAAGATGAAAAGGAATTGAGATGAACATGACCAACTGGTGATACAAATGAATATCTTTGGCGTGTAGTAAAAAGATGAATATTTGATTCAAGATGTATATTGATTGATGTAACAGGGATAAAATATTGATGATGGACTTTTAAATCTTAGAAGATAGTGGAAATCTTTATTTACTTGACTCTTCTAATGGATTGCTATTTCCGTTGCAGTTGTTGATCTAAAACTTGTTGTCTATTATATTTTATCAGATTTTTCCATGTTCAAGACTAACGATAATTTGTTGTATATTATCTTAGTCATAATATTCTTTATTGGGCTAGTTGAGCTCACCCTTTTCCTTTTTGTTCCATTTTTCTTCTCAGGAGGAGAGAACATAGCAGGATTTAGTCGGGGTATGGAGTGATGGTTCTAGAAAAATGTTTTAGCAGTCCTAACTATTTCTGTAAAATAGTGTTTGAATAATTGTAATGAGGACTTATTTGAGTGTGGATATTGTCTAGAAGACAATATTTGTATTTAAACTAACAGTATGTGTTGTCGTATTTTGCACGACAATTGTATTATTGAAGTTGTAGTTTGCTTTTTGTACCATGTATTTGGCGACTCAAAATGGGTGTTGTATACCTATTTTGGGGGCGTCACAGTTAGTATCAAAGCTTAGGGATATGATCCCTGGCTGAGATGTGAGACAAGAACTAGGAGGGGAGAGTCAGGGAATTCCTTCGCTAGTATGACCTTATTTGTTATTTCGTTGGTCAGTCAGAGCATATGGTTAATATATGATATGTTAATTTGTTAATTAACCCTTGCTTTATGGCAGTATTTAAGAATGGCAGCGGAAAATATTAACAATAGAGTGAATGAGACAGTGGAGACACCTTTAATCACCACCCAGGGGAACGTACAACAGGAAGGCAATATTCCTCCTGTAAACAACACTACCGAGCAAACGATGAATGATGGAATGTTTAGGAGCTTTTTGCAGTTCATGTAAAATCAGACGAGGGAGACTCGTGTACAAAATACGGGTGGAAGTGATAGCAACGCGCCACTACGGTCCAAGAATATTTGTGTATTCAATAATGGTCATGATCATGCCAACAACTGTCCATCAATGCACTACGGGCCAATGAGGACTTTTACCACATCATTTGTAACATTACGGTCATGATTACACCGAATAATCCCTGGTCATAATCATACCAAGGCCATCTATGCACTACAGGCCACAGATGACTTTCATAAAATATAAACATGAGGATGATGACAATGATATAAGAATTCAATAAAACAAGTTCAAGAATTAAGTTATTCAGGAACTAATATCGTCCAAATTGTCAACATGATACTTCTTTGTAGAGTAAAATTCAAATATGCTCAGAAGAATATTTCCATGAAAAGATACTGGATGAAGCGCAAATATCAAGGATATTCCACTAATTTCATGGAGTATAGAAGTCAAAACTTTAACCAACTGAGTATAATAAAGAATGGAATAACAAAAGAAATCACCATGCAGGCGATACTTCGCATAAACAGGTTATTCCAATAGAATAATAATAACGGAACCGTGTCAAAGAAATTTGCACCGAAGCAGGATGTTCCAATGAGAATAATAAAGAATAGAATAACAACGAAATCACCATGCATGCGGTGCCATTATAAGCAGGTTATTCCAATGTAATACAAAATAACAGAATCGGTCCGCCAAAACGCATGCAGACGAGGATATTCTAACGAGAATAATAAAGGCGGAATCAGTCCGGCTTAAAAGCGCCTGATGCGAGGATATTCCAATGAATAATAATAAAGATGAATCAGTCCGGCATAGAACGCATAGGCAGGATATTCCAGCAGAATAATAAAAGCGGAATCAGTCCGGCGTAAAATGTACAGACAAGATATTCCAACTGAATAAGACGGAACCAGGTCCGGCGTAGAACGCACAAACATGATGTTCCAATAGAATGATAAAGAATGGAACAACTGAAGAATTTCACCAAGTATAGGGTAGCAGCGTGATCTGAGTTATTCCAACAGAATAATAAAGAATCGAATAATGAAGTTCTCTTCATGGATAAGAAAGAAATAATACTCCCTACCTTTAGAAAAACTGGATACTGGAATAGTGAGGTAGCAGAGTTCTCTTCTTACATCTATAATTTTTTTCTCTATAATAATCGCTCTAAATTTTTTGTGAATTGGTGAGAAATGAAGGAAGAATGAGCTTCTATTTATAGAAAATATATAGTCGATAATAATTACGCGTTTTGGGGCTCGAAATATTACGATATAATACCTTCCTCTTTTTCTTTATTTTTAATTTAGTCATGCAAGTATTATCAAACTTGCACCACCTCCCCTAATAGTAAATAATGTGATTCAATAGTAAATTATGTGGCTCAATAGTTCTAGACATGCATGTGAAAATTTGAATTACAGTATAGTACCTCCATCTATACCTCCATTTTTAACTTAGTCATGCAAGTATTATCAATCTTGCACCAACTCCCCTAATAGTAACAAGAATGTGAAACAATAGTACACACATGTGAACAAATAGTTATATAAACATGTGAATTAGTAGCAATTAATTGCTCATTTATCCGATAAATTACCCGATTTATCAATATAACCCCTAGACATTAATTATCATTGGACTAGATGTCGATTTTCACTAACACAAACAATTCCAACATAATGAAACAATTTTTATCAACAATATAAATTTTGAAATTTCGAAGTTTGACTTTTTCCAAAAAAGTCAACTGTTGACTTTTTGACCAAATATTGAATCCCGGAAAATTTTGTGTTTATAGACTATTTTTACTAATTTCATCGTTCCAGACTCAAATATCACGTCCGCGTCTCCAAATTCAACTCCAAACACAACTTCAATTTTAATAACATTCATCATTAATATTATAACTCATAATATTTAACAACCAGGTCGTTCCCAGGAAAGAGGGGGCTTTCCGATAAGGATTTCTCACTATTGGCGCGCAATTAGATTATCTAACCTCTCATTGACAAAACTTCTAGACATTGTAAATATTGCAATTTATAATATGAATAACTTTGTCGTCTCAATTATTGATTTAATAAAATAACATTTTATACAGATGATACTGTGACAATAATTGAATAAATAATATGAGAGATGTGATGCAGCAATTACTGTAGCAATAATTGAGTATAACTGAGTGACTTCTTACGTAAGCATCAATAATCAATACTGAGTGTGCTCTTTATGCAACCACGCGTATTACTGTTCTTTTACTACCGAGTAGTTCAACAGTTTTAACGGTAACACTTCCGCCGTTATTTTTATAAAAAGATAATTCTATTGTTTTCTAACTACGACAATACTTCCGTTGTGGGGTCCACCAATGATTGTGCCGTCGTACGAATATTCCCCGACAAAAAGAATATTCCCCGACCAATTGAATATTTTATAACAACTTGCATACTTTGAAAAATTTATAAATACTACCCATAACTATGACATTATATCGAATCCACACCATAATATTCAAAAAAATATTTCAATAAATTTAAATCTTTATTCATAAAATCTGGGGTTTCATAATCTCCCCTCCTTAGGAAATTTCGCCCTCAAAATTTACGTACGCACTTGATATGCCAAAGAGGTGAGGATACCTTGACTTCATTTCAGATTCTAACTCTTAAGGTATAACCTTTGAGTGTTGAATACGATCCTTCTTATCCAAGATTTTAACACGTATCTCCTCATACGTTAAATCTTCTGCTATATCTTCTAGTTCTAATTTAATAATATGGTTCAGGTCGTCCATATATTTACGTAACATCAATACATGAAAAACGTTATGAACACGCGACATACTTGGCAGTAAAACGAGTCTATAGGCCACAGTTCCTACTCGATCGAGGATTTTAAATGGGCCAATTAAATCGAGGTTTGAGATTTCCTCTCTTTGTCGATTCTTTCTTCTAGAATAACGCCCTCTTGAACCTTCTTCATTCATCAGCTCCGGGTGTGTAGCTTGAGCGGATTTAACTTTATCGATTAAAGTCAATTCTAATCGTATATTCGTCATCTTCATGTGGGTTCCTAGAGTCTTTAACTCTATCTTCATCATTTGTAAGTCATACGAAATGGGTCTTTGTGTTAACAACATCGCACTCGTAAACGCATACGATCATCTACTCAACGCGTTAGCTACCACGTTCGCTTTCCCACTATGGTATTGAATGGTACGATCGTAATCTTCAACAGCTCGAGCCAACGTCTTTGGCGCATGTTACGTTCATTTTAGTTGAAGAAATATTTGAGGGTTTTAGAAATAGGTTTTGTACTGGGGTCAATACAAAATTCGATTTCACGCTCTAGGGGTAGGCTAAGAAGTCTTCAAGAATACGTAAGGAAATTTATTAACAATAGAAATATCATTCAAAACTGTGACTCTCATCCAAGACTTGGGTAACACGTCACATTGATACCTATCAACTTGCCATCGTCATTCACAGCGTCGCCTATAAAAAGTCTGGCTTCGGTGCATTCCACACAAGGAAGTCAACAACGAAAGGAGCGGGGCTCTTTACTTATGGCTTGATATGACCATGATTGACTTTAGTGATTTGGTTGCTTGAATTCGCATAACAGGTTGGTTAGGAATATGAAAGCTAACAACCTTACGAAAAGCATGATGAGTAGTTAACCAATCGATTCCTAAAGTCACATCAAAGGCAAGTATTTTCAAAGAGATACGATTGACAGTTAACGTGAAAGTGTTGATTTGAACAAGATTTATAAATAGTGGAGGTAATGAAGGTTTCTTCCAACTGAGTTTCAACAGATAAATCAAAATCTAACTTCTCCGGAGTTAAATTCAAACATTGAACACAACTAGGTGAAATAAAAGAGTGAGTAGAACTGGTATCTAACATGGTATAGACTTCGCAAGAGTTTATGACTAACATACTCGTGATAATTTTATTCAGGTTCCTCGTCATGAAAAAAAAATGCTCTCTTAAACTACCGGCTTTGGCTTGTCTGGGACAACCTTTAGCATCACTATCCCAGCTGGAATTGACTTCACCATACGACAAATTCGAGCTAGGTGACCTTCTCTTCCGTAATTAAAACATGTTTTGGATTGCTACGTACAGTTTGGACGGATGTGTCCCTCCTGCCCGCATTTGAAACATATTACCGTTGTTCGTTCTTCTCCCTTTGAAATGGGTGCTGGTGCCGACGTCTTCACGTCATTGTTGAACCTTCTCTTCTTGAAATGTCCATTCTTATTGTTTTGGCCATGATTACCACCGAAATGGTTACCATTCATGGCATGATAATTTCACTCACGATGGTTATCATTGTTCCGATGGCCGTTGCCACCGGTACGATTACTATCATGTTGTTGGTCGTTGCCTTTTGGTTGTGCTGACTCATTATCGCATTCCAATAACTGAGCCCTATTCACAACATCTGAATATAAATAAAGTTTGTGAGAAATGAGGTATTGGCGTATATTGGGTTTCAAACCTCTTAAAAACATTTGCGTCATTCCCTCCTCATTATCGACCAAATGGGATGCAAACCGAGATAACTCGGCAAACTTAGCCTCGTACTGTGACACAGTCATATTGTTTTGCTCCAGCTTGATGAACTCCACCTCCTTCATGTGATGAATACTTTCGGGAAAGTACTTGTCGTTGAACAGCTCTTGGAACTTCCCCCAAGACATCTTGAGTGCGTTAGTCTGGGTGCATTTTATAGATTCCCACCAGTAATCTGCCTCTTCACACAACATAAAGGTGGCAAAGGGAACCTTTTGCTCCTCTGAGCATCCCAAGACATCAAATATCTTGGTGATCTGCTTTAACCATGTCTCCGCCTTAAGTGGTTCTGGTTTTCCCAAAAACTCCGGTGGTCCCAGCTCCTTGAACTACTTAGCGGTGACCAACCGTGGGTTGACATTGTTTCCACCTGCATTATGAACAGGAGCCGCCTTCGCCTGATGTTGCATGAATTCTAAAAAGCTCCTAACGTACCGTCGTTCGTCAATTGATCAGTGTTGTTGTTTACAGAAGGATTATCGCCATCATGTTGTACATTGTCCTGATTATTGATCTGTGGAGACTCAACGGTCTTCTGTGCTCTATTGCTATTCTCAATATTTTCGGATGTCATTTTCAAATACTGCCACAAAACAAGGGTTAATTAACATCACATATTATCCCTATACTCTGACCGACCAATTAAATATCAAATAAACTTAGGTAGGTCATACTTGCGAAGGAATTCCCCGTCTCTCCCCTCCAAGTTCTAGTCTCACATCTTAGCCAGGGATCATATCCCTAAGCTTTGATACCAACTGTGACGCCCCCAAAATAGGTATACATCACCTATTCGAGTAAATCAAATACATGGTACATAATACAAATACAACTTAATTATACAAGCGTCGGTGTAAAAGTACGACAAAACATAAGTCGTGAGTTTTAATACAAATATTGTAAATCTAGACAATATTCAAACTCAAATTCAATATTATTATATTTATTTTCCACTATTTCAATGAATAGTGAGGACTACTAATGCTATCATCTGATCCGTCACTCCGTTCCCCGAATAGTCCCTGCTACGTTCTCATTTCCTGAAGAGAACAATAAAAGTAAAAGGGTGAGCTCAACTAGCCCAAAGAGGGAAATATTATGACTAAGATAATGTATAATATATTATCGTTAGCCTTCAATGATGTTAAAGCGATACAATATAACAACCATCAAGTTTAATCATGTAGCGGAACAAGCAATCCATTAAAAGAGTCAAGTAGAGAATAAAATCTACTATCTTTTATGATTTAAAAGGTTTTTAATAACTTTTATCATTTGGGACTCAACTTAATAAATAATCCACATCATCGAATCACCCTTCACTTTACTGGCGAGGATAATCTTTAGTATCACGACCACAATTATCCATGCACTTCTGGGCCAAGAATATTTTTGTATTCAATAATGGTCATGATCATGCCAACAACTGTCCATCAATGCACTACGGGCCAATGAGGGCTTTTACCACATCATTTGTAACATTACGGTCATGATTACACCGAATAATCCTTGGTCATAATCATACCAAGTCCATCTATGCACTACAGGCCATAGATGACTTCTAAAAAATATAAACATGAGGATGATGACAATGATATAAGAATTCAATAAAACAAGTTCAAGAATTAAGTTATTCAGGAACTAATAACGTCCAAATTGTCAACATGATACTTCTTTGTAGAGTAAAACTCAAAAATGCTCAGAAGAATATTTCCATGAAAAGATACTGGATGAAGCGCAAATATCAAGGATATTCCACTAATTTCATGGAGTATAGAAGTCAAAACTTT
This sequence comes from Panax quinquefolius, assembly GCA_020205615.1. NCBI lineage: Eukaryota > Viridiplantae > Streptophyta > Magnoliopsida > Apiales > Araliaceae > Panax > Panax quinquefolius. The sequence goes on along the minus strand of CM035174.1, from coordinate 62,303,160 downwards.
AACCAACCGAGTATAATAAAGAATGGAATAACAAAAGAAATCACCATGCATGCGATACTTCGCATAAACAGGTTATTCCAAAAGAATAATAATAACGGAACCAGGTCATGCAAAATTCGCACCGACAGGATGTTCCAACAGAATAATAAAGAAGAGAATAACAACAGAAATCACCATGCATGCGGTACTTCGCATAGACTGGTTATTCCAACCGAATACTAAATAACAGAATCAGTCCCACAGAAGCGTAAAAGCACGCAGACGGGATATTCCAAGAATAATAAAAGGCGGAATCGAATTCAGTCCGCCAGAAAAGCGCATGAACATGATATTCCAACGGAGAATAATAAAGAGCGGAATCAGTCGGCGTGCAGAGAACGCCTGATGCATGAGGATATTCCAGCGAGAATAATAAAAGCGGAATCGGTCGGCGTAAAACGCATGCATATGATATTCCAAATGAATAATAAAGAGCGGAACGAGTCCGCAATAACAGAGAACGCATGCATGCAGGATGTTCCAACAGAATGATGAAGAATGGAACAATGACAGAAGAATTTCTCCAAGTATAGGGTGCTTGGCGTATCTGAGTTATTCAACAGAATAATAAAGAATGGAATAACAGAAGTTCTCTTCATGGATAAGAAAGAAATAATACTCCCTACCTTTAGAAAAACTAGATACTGGAATAGTGAAGTAGCAGACTTCTCTTCTTCTTTCTATAATTTCTCTTTATAATAATCGCTCTAAAGCTTTTGTGAATTGGTGAGAAATGAAGGAAGAATGAGCTTCTATTTATAGAAAAATATAGTTTCGATAATTGCACGTTTTGGGGCTCGAAATATTACAGTATAATACCTTCCTCTTTTTCTTCATTATTAATTTAGTCATGGAAGTATTATCAAACTTGCACCACCTCCCCTAATAGTAAATAAAGTGATTCAATAGTAAATTATGTGAATCAATAGTTCTAGACATGTGAAAATATGAATTACAGTATAGTACCTCCATCCATACCTCTATTTTTAACTTAGTCATGCAAGTATTATCAATCTTGCACCAACTCCCCTAATAGTAACAAGAATGTGAAACAATAGTACACACATGTGAACAAATAGTTATATAAACATATGAATTAGTAGCAATTAATTGCTCATTTATCCGATAAATTACCCGATTTATCAATATAACCCAAAGACATCAATTATCATCGGAATAGATGTCGATTTTCACTAACACAAACAATTCCAACATAATGAAACAATTTTTATCAACAATATAAATTTTAAAATTTCAAAGTTTGACTTTTCTCGAAAAAGTCAACTGTTGACTTTTTGACCAAATAGTGAATCCCGGAAAATTTTGTGTTTATAGACTATTTTTTCTAATTTCATCGTTTTGGACTCAAATATCACGTCCGCGTCTCCAAATTGAACTCCGAACACAACTTCAATTTTAATAACATTCATCATTAATATTATAACTAATAATATTTAACAACCAGGTCGTTCCCAGGAAAGAGGGGGCTTTCCGATAAGGATTTCTCCCTATTGGCGCGCAATTAGATTATCTAACCTCTCATTGACAAAACTTCTAGACATTGTAAATATTGCAATTTATAATATGAATAACTTTGTCGTCTCAATTATTGATTTAATAAAATAACATTTTATACAGATGATACTGTGATAATAATTGAATCAATAATATGAGAGATATGATGCAACAATTACTGTAGCAATAATTGAGTATAACTGAGTGTCTTTTTACGTAAGCATCAATAATCAATACTGGTGTGCTACTTATGCAACCACAGCGTATTCTTGTACTTTTACTACTCTAGAGTAGTTCAACAATTTTAACTGTAACACTTCCGCCGTTATTTTTATAAAAAGATAATTCTATCGTTTTCTAACTACGACAATACTTCCGTTGTGGGGTCCACCAATGATTGTGTCGTCGTACGAATATTCCCCGACAAAAAAGAATATTCTCCGACCAATCGAATATTTTATAACAACTTGCATACTTTGCAAAATTTATAAATACTACCCACAACTATAACATTATATCGAATCCACACCATAATATTCAAAAAAATATTTTGATAAATTTAAATCTTTATTCATAAATTCTGGGGTTTCACAACATACCTGCAACATTTTTCAATTTCAAGAACTGGTACCCTTTAATAAGAAGGGTCCTTTGCGTGAGTTGTCCACTTTGTATAAGGAACATTTGTGTTTTCCTTTACAAAAATGGGTACAGGATAATCAATCTTAGTAGAAACGAGCATTTTTTGAGTAACAGGTTTTATAAGATGCATGATTTACTCTATTATTATATCCTGGAAAACTTTGATTAAAATTTCTATAAGATTTTTGACTTTTATTATAAAACTCTTTTCTTGTATTAATAATTGGTGCAATATACGTTCCTTTAGGCACCCAAATCATTTTTCCTTTATAATTTCCATTTCGAGCAATACACATATGAAAAGAATGACTATTTCTGTTACAGTAAGAACATTTAGTAAATGGAGATGTATAATTTTCTTTCTCTTTACTTGTAACATGATAAAATCCTTTATTTTTACTAAATTCTTCAATATATCCTAATCATTCTTTGTTAAAACCACATCTTTGTTGATTAAGCATGACATCAAAGTTTTCTTTCCCTTTTCTGAATTTAAGAACTATAAAATTTAAATCGTCACGTTCTTTAGTTAAAATATTAATTTGATCTATTAAAGAAGAATCTTCATTTTTGTTTTTCTATTTCTATCTTTAGAGATGCATTTTCAAAATTGAGATTTTAATATCTTCACTTAACACTTGATTTTTATTTGAGTATTTTCATTAATTTAAACAAGTGTTGAATTTTCTATTTCAAGATTTTTATTTATTCTTTTAAATTGTTCTAATTCTTCTTTTAAGGAATCATTTTCCAAGTTTACTTCATTTAAACTTTTATTAGTTAAAATTAAGTTTGCATTTTCCATTTCAAGATTTTTGTTATTTTTAATTAATTTTTCTAATAAAATTTTTAACTCAATAAAATCTTCTTTAATAATTTTATTATCTTCATGTAAACAATTATATGCTTCTTGTAGTTTATGGTGTTTTTCATTTATATTATCTAAGGTATGCATGACAAAAGAAGTACTAGATAATTGGTGTTCAAAATGTACCTCAGATCTTGGTGATGACTCATTGTTTGCCATTGAGCACATATTTGCAATTTCCTCAGTTTGTTCAGCAACTTCTTCATCATATCTTTCTTGATTTATAAGTAAATCTTTGAAAGTAATTTCTTTCTTTTTGATATCTGTATCCGATCCTGCTTTTTCGACTAACATGTCAACTTCGTGGGCACGCTTATTTCCAATAAGGCTATCAAGAGGATAAGTAGTTAGGTCTTGTCTTTCCTTAATGGCAATAACCTTCATTTTCCAAATGGATGGAAGGTATTTGAGAATTCTTCTATTTTTCTCATTGGTTGTATATGCCTTCCCTAAATGTTCCAACTCATAAATGATTATGGAAAAACGTGTTTCCATATCAATGATCTTTTCACCTTCTTCCAGCTTGAAACTTTCATACTCCTAGATTAGAGCATCTTTTCTGGTTTCTTTAATATGACTGGTTCCTTCATAGGTTAGAATCAATTTTTTCCAGATTTCTTTTGCATTCTTACAATTGCTAACTCTTTTGTATTCTTTTTCAATGAGGGCACTAGTCAGCACTTGTTCAGCTATGGATGCAATGTTCATAGCCTTTTCATCATCGGTAATGAATTCATCAACATCTTTCTCAATGATCTTTTCTCCCACGATTTTTGTCGAAACTTTTACACATCATTCTATTGCAAGCCAAACTTTGATTCATTGTGATTTGGCATATATTTTGTGTAAGACCCCAACTTTTTAATGAATAAAATCGAATTTTCTCTATTTATTATTATGAATAATAAGGTGTTAATTTGATATAATACTTTGGTTATGGGTGAAATGTGCAAATTTTGTAAAATAAGCAAGTGGTTATAAAATATTCATTGTTGTCGGGGAATATTCGTTTGGTCATGTAATATTCTTTCTGTCGGGGAATATTCGTACGACGGCAAAGCCATTTGTGGGCCCCATAACGGATAACGGTCGGATGAAGAAAATGACAAATTTGAGTTTTTACAAATAACGGCGTAGTTCTTACCGTTAACACTATTGGAATACCCGGTGGTTAAAATACAGTGATATGTGTGGTTGCACAGTAGCACAAGGTATTTCACAGTATTGTTGAATTATTGATCCTTACATAAGAAGGCACTACTCAATAATTGTTACAGTAATTACTTTTCAATATTTTATTTTATTGATTCAATAATTGCCTGCGTTGATAGTTTATATTATTGTTGTTTAATAATTGTCACTGCACATTATTTTCCATTATCAGATCAATAATTCATATTATTTGAATAATATTATTAGATAGCATTATTGACAAAGTCTAGAAAGTTCTGTCAAGGAGAGGTTTGGTCAGCTAATTGCGCGCCAGTAAGGAGAAATCCTTATCGGAAAGCTTTCACTTTCCTGGGAACGGCTTGGTTGTCATAATTATGATTCTGTAATATTATTTGTGAATAATTAATTATTGATTTATATGATAAGGAAATATTTATTTTATGTGGATATAATTGAAGGAATTAATTTTGAGGTGTTTTTGTCGGAATGGAGGTATTAAAAATTAAATTACTGTTCTTGAGATATATTGCGTGAGTTAAAATTTTTAATCTGACCGTTGGATCGTTGTGATTTTTGGATATGTTATACATATATAAGTTGGGTATATGTCCACAAATTTTGAACCGTTAAAAATTAACGTATGATTTGTTATGAGTTTTAATTGATGACTAGTTCAGAAATTGTTGAAGTTTCAGAATTTGTCATTTTGGTGAAAAATTCTAGAATTGGTGGGCCCCAATTTTGGTTGGTGAAAAATGTGCTAGAATTTTTATTCAAATGTGGTGGGTGGGAATAGTAGCAGGTAAAGCCATCAGGTTGCAGGTCAAGTCTGCTTCGACGTGCTAACATTTTCCTATAAATAGAGGGTTAAGTTAGAATTGAAAATCACACCAGAAACAAGTTTTCTCTCTTTCTCTCTCTATATTATTGAGCGTATTTTGTGAGTATTTTGATACTTTGAGAGTTGCTATTAAGCACAAGTTTCATTTAGCCTCATATCTGATATTCCGATTAGAAGTACTGTTCGTTTGAGGTAAGGGATGTTATTCTTCTTAAATGATATTATTTTCTTCAATAGCATTATGCCGAAATATTGGTTTGAACTTTTTATCAAATTTGGAACTTTTTGTGTCGGGGTTACTATTCACGTATGCGGCACTATTCACGTATACGACACTATTCATAAAAAAAATGAATTTTTTTCCTTTTTGTCCAAGATTTCTATTATGGTTACTGATAAGTAGGATTTTTACCTACTTATGGAGTACCAATTCATGCGAACTATGCCCATCTCAAGTACATTTTAGTCTGTTTTAGCTGTATTTCATGTTAATTTGCATTGCACGTACTTAAAACTCCTTTTGGTAAATAAGTGCATGAATCAGCCTGTTTTGGTGGTGTTATGGAGCATAAGGCAGATGGATGCTTGAAACGAGGAAGAAGGATGGGATATACATGGCATGAAGGTGCATTGGTGCAAGGAGATAGATCATGACGGAGCAAGCAGCAGCAGCAGTAGGAAAACAGGAACCAGGATTTACAGATTGCAAGCCGCGCGGCAAAATATCCTTGAGACGCTGGCGCATTGCATTTGCAACCGGATCTTGGATGTTATGTAAGTCTCGCGTACCGCCGAGAAAGACAAAGCCTATGGAGTAGCGGCGCTGCTTCAAGATTGGCCAGCCATACGAACCTACTGCATGTCTCGCGGTCGCGAGACTATTATGTTGGAAGAGCGCGCGGCCGCGCGCGATGTCTGATGTTGCTGATGTGTTTTATTTTATTTCCAAATTTTAAAGGTTGTAATTGATTTAAAACGATTCCTGACTGGTGTCAGGTTATTTTTTGACATTTTTTTTTGTTTTTCACGTATCTTTACATCGTAATTAGGGTTTTTACTCTCTAGAGAGGATTCCAACGTAGAGGGAGGCTATAACTCTATTTTCCACTCCTTCTTGGGATTTCTCCACGAGAGCTGATTATGAATATTAGTTTTTGCTGGAATATTATGAGGATTGAATATTGATGTGTATTCAACAATTGGGTTTGATAGTTTCATCTTTCATCTTTCAATTGTTGCTTATTGATCATGTTTAACTTTGATCCCATAATGGCTTTTGGTTCAGTCATGAACTAAACTCCATTATGGGATTCTAACAGATTTTAATATGTAGTTTGATTGCACACTTAAATGCTGGGTTGTTTTGCATATTATACGGGATGTCTGTCATGATTGTTTTGCATACATGAATGCTTGATCACCATTCGTTTCAGTATTTGTATGGAATTGACAATGAACATTCAAATATGGACTGTAATCATGATAGTATACGTATTTTGTACGACAATTGTATTATTGAAGTTATAGTTTGTTTTATGTAACATGTATTTGGAGACTCAGAATGGGTGTTGTATACCTATTTTGGAGGCGTCACATTTTGAATCTACTTTTCGAGGTGGCAAAGTTTGTTCCATCAAATAGTGGAGGTCTGGTCATTGATAGTCCTACTCCGCAACTAGTAACATTGTAGGCCATAGATGGATCTACTCTTAGGTATGTATGTATTTACTCAACAAACAAGTTAAAGAGCACCGCTTTGATACCAAATGAAAGTTCAATAATAATCTAGAAGCGGGGTTGAATAGATTATTACCAATTAAAAATTATCTTAGGCCTTTTTGAATTTTTTGAATAATCAATTTGCATTGTTAGAAATTAATATGCAAGATAGTAAAAATTCAATCACACAATGCGCAGAGATTTATCTGGTTCACAACATACATCTCGGGTATGCTACTACGTCCAGTCTCAAGCTCCTCTTCAGGACTTGAGATCCTATTACTATCAGTAATAAATACTCCTTCAACAGGCAGAGAAGACTTTACAAAGTTTTATCGACAAACTTCCAACTATTCCCAACTATTCTATCTTGGACAACAAGCTCACTGCTCCCTCCTCAAGTTTAGTTGTACTTCTTTTGAGTTCAGTTCTATTCTATGATCTGGTCTTGAAATAATAGCCTCTTCCTCACCTCATAAGTACACTAGAGACCCAACTTTTCGCTGACCTCTCTCAGACTCTAGTCTTGGTCAAAGAATTACTTGTCTTTCTCATAGGTACATAAAATAAACTGACTTTAACGTTTTCTCTTTTTACAGATAAGTTTACAATAATGTGCTTCTTAAATAAGCTGATAAGAGTTGAGTACAAATAATGCTTCTTAAATAAGCAGTTAAGAATTTAGTACAGATGGATGCTTCTTAAATAAGCAAATATAATTTAGTACAGATTAATGCTTCTTAAATAAGCAAATATCAATTAAAGAGCCAATATATTTATAAAAGTTCAAAGACTTTTATACTTGAGAAATTATGCTTCTTTGTAAGCAGATAGTAATATATGCTTTGATCAAATAGTGCTTCTGTGTAAGCAAATATGTAAATTATGCACTGTTATAAAAGTTTAAATAACTTTTATATTTTATGTGAAAAGTGCGTCTTGAATAAGCAAATAGATCAATTTTAACTTTTACTCAAAAATGCTTCTGTTTAAGTAGATATATAATTTAATGCAAATTTATAAAAAAAATTATTTATTCTTTATGGAGTAAAGAAAAAGTTACTTTAAATTTAAATAACTTATAGAGAAAATGCTTCTAAGTAAGCAAATAAGTTATTTTGAGTTTTGAATCAAATATGCTTCTATTTAAGCGGATATATTCACTTAAGTTTATGAAATAAAAGTTTAAATAACTTTTATATTATGCAACTAGTATTTTATGAATAAATGAATTTATGATTAAATACTTGTGATGATGAGATATCAAGTATAATAAATAAATCATTAGCAATACTTGATATAATTGTGATTACGTAATATTATTTATGAATAATTAATGAATGATTTATATGATAAGGAAATATTTATTTGATGCGGATATAAATGATGGATTTATTTATTTTATTGTTGTTATAATTGAAGGAATTAATGCTGAGGTGTTTTATCAGTATTTTGTCGGAATAGAGGTATTAAAAATTATCCGTTTGTAGATTTCGGGTATTTTATGATTGGAATTTGGAAAAACTTTCTTTTACAAAGTTGAAGAGAATTAAATTTCCTATGGAAAGCACATGAGATTTGAATTTTTCTGATAAAAGGGCTATTTATAATGAATTGTTAAAGTTTCGGAAAATAAAATAATTTTTATTAAAACATGGGTGAGCCCCACTTTTGGTTGGTGAAAATGTGCTGAGATTTTTATTCAAATGTGGTAGGCTTGAAAAGTAGCAGGTAAAGCCGCCAGGTTGCAGGTCAAGTCTACTTCGGCATACTAACATTTTCCTATAAATAGAGGGCTAAGTTAGAATTAAAAATCACACCAGAATCCATAAGTTTTCTCTCTTTCTCTCTCTATATTATCGAGCGTAATTTGTGAGTATTTTAGTACTTTGAGTGTTGCTATACGGTGCAAGTTCCTTCAACACTATATCCAGTATTCCAGTCAGAAGTACTGTCTTTGTGAGGTCAGGGATGTTATTTTCTTCTTAAATGATATTATTTTCTTCAATATCATTATGCCGAAATATTGGTTTGAACTTTTTATCAAATTTGGAACTTTTTGTGTCGGGGTTACTATTCACGTATACGACACTATTCACCTATACGACACAATTCACCAAAAAATAAAATTTTATTCTTTTTGTCCAAGATGTCTATTATGGTTACTATCTTTGATTGTATCCATGTTTTGATCTTTATTTTTGAATTATGTTTCAAAAATTGGTTATTATGGAGTATTATTGATCTTGGATAAACTGTGATACGAATTCCTAATATTTGTCTTTCTGTCTCACTGGATTCGTTTTCTTTAAAATATTTTTCATCATCCTCAGTCCTAAATGATGATATTACTGAATATCTTTGGCCTGTAGTACAAAGATGAATGATTACCTAATGAATATCTTTGGCCCGTAGTGCAAAGATGAACAGGTGTTGAGATGAACATGACCAACTGGTGATATAAATGAATATCTTTGGCCTATAGTGCAAAGATGAATAGTTGATTCAAGATGTATATTGATTGATGATATAGGGATAAAATATTGATGGACTTTTAAATCTTAGAAGATAGTAGAATTCTTTCTCTACTTGTCTCTTCTAATGGATTCTTGTTTCCGCTGCAGTTGTTGATCTAAAACTTGTTATCTATTATATTTTATTAGATTTTCCCTGTTGAAGACTAATGATAATTTGTTGTATATTATCTTAGTCATAATATTCTTTACTGGGATAGTTGAGCTCACCCTTTTCCTTTTTGTTCCATTGTTCTTCTCATGAGGAGAGAATTTAGCAGGAACTAGCCGGGGTATGGAGTGATGATTTAAGATAGTCGTTTAGCAGTCCTCACTATTTTTGTAAAATAGTGTATCAATAATTGTAATGAGGACTCCTTTTGAGTTTGTATACTCTCTAGTAGACAATATTTGTATTCAAACTCACAGTACATGTGTTGTCGTATTTTGTATGGCAATTGTATTACTGAAGTTGTATTTATTTCTGTACCATATAGTTGGTGACTCAGAATGGGTGATGTATCCTATTTTGGGGGCGTCACAGTTGGTATCAAAGCTTAGGGATATGATCCCTGGCTGAGATGTGAGACAAGAACTAGGAGGGGAGAGAAGGGGAATTTCTTCGCTAGTATGACCTGACTAAGTTTATTTGGTATTTATTTGGTCGGTCAGAGTATAGGGAAAATATATGACATGACTATTAACCCTTGTTTTATGGCAGTATTTAAGAATGGCAACTGAGAACGTTACTAATGTAGTAAATTAGACCGTGGAAACACGATTGATCATCACCCAGGGGAACGTGCAACAGGAAAGCAATATTCCTCCTGTAAACAACACTACAGAACAAATGATGAATGATGGGATGTTTAGAAGCTTTTTGCAGTTCATACAAAACCAGACGAGGGAGACCCGTGCACAAAATACGGGTAGAAATGATAATAATGCACGACTTGTCACAGCCAAGCAGTTCAAGTGGTTGGGACCACCAGAATTTCAGGGAAAGCCGAATCCGATCAAGGCGGAAACATGGGTCAAGCAAATTACCAAGATATTCGATGTCTTGGGATGCATGGAGGAATAGAAGGTTCAATTCGCCACCTTTATGTTTCTGCGGTGAAAGCGGATAACCTGGTGGGAGTCGTGAAGCGCGTACCCGGTCGGCACTTTTCGGCATGTCTTGGAAAACATTTGAAACTATTTAATGACAAGTACTTTCACGAAAGTATTCGTCATATATGAAGGAGGTGGAGTTTATCGATTTGGAACAAAACAACATGGACGGTGTCCCGAAGACGAATGAAGTTTGCAAAGTTATCGGTTTGCACCTCATTTGGTCAAAATGAGGAATAAATGACGAGGATGTTTCGAGAGGTTTAAAGCTAGAGATTCAACAATATCTTATATCTCATAAATTTTCTTTATATTTGAGGATGTTGTAAACAAGGCTCAATTATTAGAGCGAGATAATGAGTATGTGCAACCGAGGGACCACAAGCAGGGTCATACCGGTGGCGGCAGCCATCGGAGCAATGAAAACCAGAGGGAAGGAAAGCATTCGGACAAAAGCGGTAACCACTCTGGTGGTAATCGTGGCCGTGATAATAGAAGAAGCGAGTCGGGATGAGATTTCAAGAGGAGAAGGTACAACAATGATAACGTGAAGACGCGTCGACAAACATCAAGCTGCTTTTTTGGGGGAGAGAGCGAGCACCGATCGTTTGTTACAAATGCAGGAAAGAGGGACACATCAGCCCAAACTGCCCACAACAATCCAAGGTGTGTTATAACTGTGGAAAGGAAGGTCATATAGCTAGAGATTATCTAGTTGCAAAACTAAGTGCAACATGGATGGTGACTCCAAAGGATGTCCCGGACAAGTCAAAGTCGGTGGTTCCTGGAAGGGTGTTTGTCATGACTGCACACAATGCGAGGAACCCAAACGAGGTGATCACGGGTAAGCTTATCATAAACTCTTGCGAAGTTTATACCTTACTAGATACCAGTTCTACCCATTCTTTTATTTCTCCTGCTTGTGCTCAACGTTTAAACTTTACTCCGGAGAAATTAGACCTTGACTTATCTATTGGGACTCCGTTAGGAGAAAACTTTATTACATCTACTGTCCATAAATCTTGCTTGATTCAAGTCAGACCATCACATTACCTGCCGACTTTATTTCGTTGAAAATTGTTGCATTTGATGTGATTTTAGGAATTGATTGGTTAACCACGCATCATGCTAAAATTGATTATTTTCGTAAGGTTGTTAGTTTTCATATTCCTAACCAACCTATTATGTGAATTCAAACAACCAAACCATTAAAGTCAATAACTGTCATATCATGCCATAAAGCTATTCGTTTATTAAAAAATGGATGTCAAGCTTTCTTAGCCCATGTCACCGACTTGAACAAAAACACGTCAGATTTGAATACTATTTCCGTTGTTAGTGAATTTCCTGAAGAACTTCCCGGTCTACCCCCAGAACGTGAACTTGAATTCTTTATTTACCTTGAACCTGGTACAAAGCCCATTTCTAAAACCCCATATCGAATGGCTCCTATTGAACTTCAGGAGTTAAAGGTCCAACTACAGGAGTTGTTGGACATCAGTTTTATTCGTCCTAGTACATCTCCTTGGGGTGCTCCTGTGTTATTCGTAAAGAATTAAGACGGGAGTACGCGACTTTGTATCGACTACCGAGAATTGAATCATGTCACTATCAAGAATAGGTATCCGCTACCTCGTATTGATGACCTGTTTGACCAGTTGCAAGGAGCACAATTCTTTTCAAAGATCAATCTTTGTTCTGGATATCATCAGCTGAAGATTAAAACTGAGGATATTCCACAGACTACCTTCAGAACTCGGTACGGGCATTATGAATTCTTAGTCATGTCTTTTAGATTGACTAATGCTCTTGTTGCTTTCATGGATATGATGAACCGTGTATTCAAGGAATATTTGGATCAGTTCGTTGTTGTCTTTATTGATGACATCCTCATCTATTCCAAAAGCCGTGAAGATCATGAACACCATTTAAAGCTGGTACTGCAAAGGCTTCGTGATAACAAGCTATATGCCAAGCTGAAGAAATGCGAGTTCTGGCTTGAGGAAGTAGCATTCCTTGGGCATGTGGTGTTAAAACATGGAGTATCTATCGACCCGGCGAAGATTGAAGCCATACAATGTTGGGAGCAACCGAAGTCGGTGACCGAAATCGTAGCTTTACGGGCTTAAATTTGGTTATTATCGGAGATTCGTGGAGGGATTTTCTCGAATCGCTACTCCGTTAACTCAGCTGACTCGTAAAGATATAAAATTCGGTTGGAGCGAGGATTGTGAGAAGAGTTTTCAAGAACTCAAGAGAAGACTCATTTCGGCACCTGTTCTGACAATACCATCTGGTTCGGATGGATTTGTTATCTACAGCGATGCTTCAGGCAAAAGGTTAGGATGTGTTCTCATGCAACATGGGAAGGTCAAAGCCTATGCCTCGCGACAACTCAAAGAATACGAGAGGAATTATCCTACTCATGATTTGGAGTTGGCATCAGTCGTTTTCGCATTGAAAATCTGGAGACACTACCTGTATTGGAGAAAGTGGAGATCTATACAGATCATAAAAGCCTTAAATATTTCTTCACCCAAAAGGAACTCAACATGCAACAGCGATCTTTGGCTCGGTATTGAAAGATTACGATCATCTTGTCAATATCATCTCGGAAGCGACGTAGTAGGCGACGCATTGAGTAGAAGATCATATACTGCATGCAGAAGTGCAATGTTGTTAACACAAAGGCCCATTTTGTATGACTTGCAAAGGATGAAGATAGAGATGAAGGCTCCAAGTACCCACGTGATGATATCAAACATACGAGTAGAACCGACTTTAATCGATAAAGTTAAAGAAAGTGCAAGAAGGTGCTATTCCAGAAGCAAGAGTCGATGAAGAAGGAATACTTCGAGTTAACTCCATACTTTGTGTTCTTAACGATTCTGACTTGAAGCATATAATCATGATGGAGGCACATAACACACCGTTTGCAATCCATCCTAGGAGTACCAAAATGTATCATGATCTTTGACATACATTTTGGTGGAGCAATATGAAAAGAGAGATCACAGAGTTTATCTCGAGGTGTTTAACTTGTCAACGTGTAAAGGCGGAGCATCAAATGCCAAAGGGTCCATTATAACCAGTTGAGATTCCAAAATGGAAGTGGGAACACATTACTATGGATTTCATTACGGGTCTTCCCAAGGTTTCTCAAGGCATAGATGCGATTTGGGTTATTGTTGATAGATTAACTAAGTCTGCCCATTTCTTGCCTATACGTGAGACTTATTCTGTAAGACCCCAACTTATTAATGAATAAAATCAAATTTCCTCTAATTATTATTGTGAATAATAAGGTATTAATTTGATATAATACTTTGGTTATGGGTGAAATGTGCAAAATTTTTCAAAATAAGCAAATGGTTATAAAATATTCATTTGTCGAGGAATATTCGTTTGGTCATGGAATATTCTTTACGTAGGGGAATATTAAATGCTGCCAGTATGACCATTTGTGGGCCCCATAACGGATAGCGGTCCGGATGAAGAAAAGCGACAAAATTGAATAACGGCGTAGTTATTCTTTATTAACTCTTGTTGGAATACCGGTGGTTAAAATACGATGTCTACAAGTGGTTGCACATTAGCACACGGTATTGCACAGTACTGTTGAATTATTGATTCTTACGTAAGAAGGCACTACTCAATAATTTTTACAGTAATTACTATTCAATATTTTATTTTATTGATTCAATAATTGCTGCGTTGATATTTTATATTATTGTTGCTCAATAATTTTCACTGCACATCATCTCCATTATCAGATCAACAATTCATATTATTTGGAATATTATTATTAGATCGCATTATTGGCAATGTCTAGAAAGTTCTGTCAAGGAGAGGTTTTGTCACCTAATTGCGCGCCATTAAGGAGAAATCCTTATTGGAAAGCCCCCTCTTTCCTGGGAACGGCTTGGTTGTCATTAATTATTTGTGATCCTTATTTGCTCATGATCTTCACGGCTTTTGGAATAAATGAGGATGTCTTCGATAAAGACAACAACAAACTGATCCAAATATTCCTTGAATACATAGTTCATCATATCCATGAAAGCAGCATGAGCATTAGTCAATCCAAAAGAAATGACTAAGAATTCATAATGCCCGTACCGAGTTCTGAAGGCACTCTTTGGAATATCCTCAGTTTTAATCTTCAGTTGATGATATCCAGAACGAAGATCGATCTTTAAAAAGAATTGTGCTCCTTGCAACTGGTCGAACAGGTCATCAATGCAAGGTAGCTGATACCTATTCTTGATGGTAACATGGTTCAATTCTCGATAGTTAATACAAAGTCGCACACTCCCGTCTTTCTTCTTTACGAATAAAATAGGAGCACCCCAAGGAGATGTACTAGGACGAATGAAACCGATGTCTAATAACTCCTGTAGTTGGACTTTTAACTCCTGAAGTTCAATAGGAGCCATTCGATATGGGGTTTTAGAAATGGGTTTTGTACCCGGTTCAAGGTCAATAAAGAATTCAACATCACGTTCTGGGGGTAGACTGGGAAGTTCTTCAGGAAATACATCAGGAAATTCTCTAACAACAGAAATATTATTCAAATCCGACTTGTCTTTGTTCAAATCCATAATATGGGCTAAGAAAGTTTGACATCCGTTTTTCAATAAACGAATAGATTTATAACTTGATATGATAGTGGCTGATTTTAGTGGTTTAGTTGTTTGAATTCGTATGACAGGTTGGTTAGGAATATGAAAACTAACAACCTTACGAAAACAATCAATTTTGGCATGATGAGTGGTTAACCAATTAATTCCTAAAATCACATCAAAAGAAAGTATCTTTAAAGAGATAAGATCAACAGGTAATGTGATAGTGCCAACTTGGATTAAGCAAGATTTATAAACAGTGTATGTAACGAAAGTTTCACCCAACGGAGTCTCCACTGATAAATCAAAGTCTAATTTCTCCGGAGTCAAGTTTAAATGTTGAGCACAAGCAGGAGAGATAAAAGAATGGGTTGAACCGGTATCTAGTAAGGTATAAACTTCGCAAGAGTTCAAGATTAGCTTACCCATAATCACCTCATCCGGGTTCCTCGCGTTTTGGCCAGTCACAACAAACGCTCTTCTAGGAACCGCTGATTTGGACTTATCCGGGACAGCCCTTGGAGTCACCATCCCCGTTGAACTTGGTTTTGCTACAGAACAAACCTGAGCTTTGTTGTGGACAGTTTGGGCTGATATGTCCCTCTTTCCCGCATTTGTAACATCTAACTGGGGGTTGTTCTCCTCCCCTAGAAATTATTGTTAGTGCTGGTGCTGGTGCTGCTGCGGCTGATGTCTTCCTGTCATTGTTGAATCTCCTCTTTCTGAAATTTTCACTTGACTCACCTCTCCTATTATCATGGCCACGATGACCACTCGAGTGGTTACCGCCTTTGTTCGTATTTTTCCCTCCTCGTTGGTTATCATCGCTCTGATGAATGCTGCCACCGGTATGACCCTGGTTGTGGTCCCTCGGTTGCATATACTCATTATCTCACTCTAATAATTGAGCCCTGTTTACAACATCTGAATATAAAGAAAATTTATGAGATATAAGATATTGCCGAATCTCGAACTTTAGACCTCTCAGAATCATCCTCGTCATTCGTTCCTCATTTTCGACCAAATGAGGTGCAAACCTGGATAACTCTACCTCCTTCATATGACGAATACTTTCAGGAAAGTACTTGTCATTGAATAGTTTCTGAGACGTTTCCCAAGACATGTTGAGTGCGGCGAGTTGAGTGCGCTTCACGAGACTCCCACCAAGTGGTACGCCTCACCACGGAACATAAAGGTGGCGAATGGAACCTTCTGTTCCTCCGTGCATCCCAAGACATCGAATATCTTGGTAATTTTCTTGACCCATGTTTCCGCCTAGATCGGATCCGGCTTTCCAATAAATTTTGGTGGTCCCAACTCCTTGAACTACTTGGCTATGACAGACCGCACATTGGTATCACTTCCACCTATATTTTGTACACGAGTCTCCTAAATGCGATTTTGCATGAGCTGCAAAAAAGCTCTTAAACATTCCATCATTAAATCGTTTGCTCGGTAGTGTTGTTTCTGGGAGGATTATTGCCTTCTGTTGCATGTTCTCTGGTTTTGTAACTAAAGGTTGTTCCACGGTCTCATACACTCCATTGTTAACGTTCTCAGTGACCATTCTTAAATCTTGCCATAAAACAAGGGTTAATTAAACAAATTAACATATCACATAATATCCCTATATTATGGTGACCAAAAAATAAGCTTAGATAGGACACACTAGCTAAGGATTTACTCATCTCTCCTCCTAGTTTTATTCCCGATCTCGACCGGAGACCATATCCCTAAGCTTTGATATTAACTGTGGCGCCCCCAAAATAGGTATACATCATCACCCATTCCGAGTCGTCAAATACATGGTACAAAAACAAATACAACTTCGGTAATATAATTGTAAATGCGAGAATATGACAACGCTTTATCTTTGTAAGTTTAAATACAAATATTGTATACTAGAGAGTATACAAACTCAAAAGGAGTCCTCCTTACAATTATTCAAACACTATTTTACAGAAATAGTGAGGACTACTAAAACATCTTTCTAGAACCATCACTCCGTACCCCGACTAGTTCCTGCTATGTTCTCACCTCTTGAGAAAAATGAAACAAAAAGGAAAAGGGTGAGCTCAACTAGCCCAGTAAAGAATATTATGACTAAGATAATATACAACAAATTATCGCTAGTCTTCAATAGGGAAAAATCTAATAAAATATAATAGACAACAAGTTTTAGATCAACAACTGCAGCGTAAACAACAATCCATTAGAAGTGTCAAGTAGAGAATGAGTTCTACTATCTTCTAAGATTTAAAAGTCCATCATCAATATTTTATCCCTGTAACAACAATCAATATACATCTTTAATCAAATATTCATCTTTGCACTATAGGCCAAAGATATTCATTTGTATCACCAGTTGGTCATATTCATCTCAACATCTATTCATCTTTGCACTACGAGCCAAAGATATTCATCAGTTAATCATTTATCTTTGCACAACAGGCCAAAGATATTTAGTAATATCATCATTTAGGACTGAGGATGATGAAAAATATTTTAAAGAAAATGAATCCAGTGAAACAAAATAACAAATATTAGAGATTCGTATTACAGTTTATCCAAGATCAATAATACTCCATAATAACCAATTTCGAAGAAAAATTCAAGAATAAAGATCAAAACATGGATATAATCAAAGATAGTAACCATAATAGACATCTTGGACAAACAGGAGAAAATTTTATTTTTTCGATGAATAGTGCCATATACGTGAATAGTGCCGTATAAGTTAATAGAAACCCCGACACAAAAAGTTCCAAATTTGATAAAAAGTTCATACCAACATTTCGGTATAATGATATTGAAGAAAATATCATTTTATGAAGAATATAACACCCCTTACCTCAAAATATCAGTATTTATGATCGGAATATCGGTATAAGGCTGAAGGAAACTTGCACTGATGAATAAAAACTCACAAAGTATCTAAATACTCATAAAATACACTCGATAATCTAGAGAGAGAAGAGAAAACTTGTTTACGGTGTGATTTTCAATTCTAACTTAGCCTCTATTTATAGGAAAATGTTATGCGCAAAAAGCGAGACTTAACTTAACAAACTTTGATGGCTTTACCTACTACTATTCCCACCCACCACATTTGAAATAAAATTCAACACATTTCTTTACCAACCAAAAGCGGGGCCCACCAATTCTAGAATTTTCCACCAAAATGATAAATTTTGAAAATTCAATAATTTCTGAACCAGTCACCTCTTAAAATTCATAACAAATCATACGTTAATTTTTAACGGTTCAAAATTTGTGGACATATACTCAACTTATATATGTATAACATATCCAAAAATTACAACGATCAGCGGTCGGATTAAAAATTATAACTCACATAATATATTTCAAAAAACTTTGGTTTAATTTTAATACCTCCATTCAACAAAAAATCTTGATAAAACACCTCAATATTAACTCCTTCATTTTTAACCATAATAAATATATCCAACATTTATATCCACATAAAATAAATATTTCCTTATCATATAAATCAATAATGAATTATTCATAAATAATATTACAGAATCACATTTATGACAACTAGGCCGTTCCCAGGAAAGAGGGGGCTTTTCAATAAGAATTTCTCCTTACTGGCGCGCAATTAGGTGACCAAACCTCTCCTTGAAAGAATTTTCTAGACATTGCCAATAATGCTATCTAATAATATTATTCAAATAATATGAATTATTGATCTGATAATGGGAAATACTGTGTAGTGACAATTATTGAAACAATAATAATATAAAATATCAACGCAGCAATTATTGAATCAATAAAATAAAATATTGAACAATAACTACTGTAACAATTATTGAGTAGTGCCTTTTTACGTAAGGATCAATAATTCATCAATCATCACATGCATCCATGCGTATTCACGTATTTTAACCATAGGGTATTCCAACAAGTGTTTACTTGTAACAACTACGCCATTATTTATAAAAACTCAAACTTGTCGTTTTCTTCGTTCGATGATTATTACATTATGGGGCCACAAATGGCTGGTCAGTAAATGCGAATATTCTCCGACAACAAGAATATTCCACGACCAACCGAATATTCCCCGATAACAATGATTATTTTATAACCACTTGCATATTTTGCAAAATTTTCACATTTCACCCATAACCAGAGAATTATATCAAATTAATACCTTATTATTCACAATAATAATTAGAGGAAATTCGATTTTATTTATAATAAGTTGGGGTCTTACACTTAGAATGAATTGATCAAGTATGTTAGGTAGATCCTACATAAGCAAAACAGCTTTGTAAAGTCCTTAAAATGAAATGATGTACAAGGACTAAGATCAAGCATGTTAGGTTGATCTTATGATGTAATAGATAAACTTGTCAGAACGTCGAGTATGGCACCAGAGATCGTAGTCTGCCAGGAGAGTCAAGGATATTTCGAGAGCTATCGAGGCAGAATCATAGTCTGTAAGATATTAGATCTCGGAGTTCGTAGACTGCCAGGAGAAATGATGAAGGATCGTGGTAAATCGAGAAGAGCTTCCTCAGGATCATAGTGTGCTGAGGAAGTCATGTTCAGAATCGTAGAGACAGCCTACCTACGACCCGACCGAACATCTGCCGAAGCCAAGTCAAAAATATAGACCACACTCGGAGTCGTAGAGTCTACTGATGCCGAAGCCATGCCAAGGATCGTAGACTACACTCTAAGTTCGTAGAGTCTATTGATTAGATGCAAAGATCGTAGTTAAGCAAGATCAGATGAAGACAACATGCACAAGCCAAAAACCGTAAAGTGTCGATGCTCGATCCGGGATCGTGAAGTATACGCACTTGTAGTAATTGTGAATCAGAGAGTGTAGAACTACGACCTCAACAGAAGTGTTCATAATGCATAAGCAGAATCGTAGAGGAAGTACGATTCTCAACTAATGAGGACTCCCAGAATATCCAAAAAAACAAAGCCTCTGGTTAGCAATACAAAGATACATCCTACCTGAAGGGAACCAGAGAGCACTCAACAAATAGCATGCAAGCTAACAGAAGATCTAAGCACCAACCCAATCAGCATCAAGATTGAGTTGTAAATCCATTCGAGATGAAGTCTTCCACAAGATTATCATAAGAAGACTTCAGTAACTGACTAAGGAAAGTCAGCAAGTGCAGTAGCTGTCAAGTGAACAGAAGACAACGATCTTGGAAGCAACCGAGATCGTAGTGTTTGCTAAACAAAGAAAGAACTGATGGAAAGTGATCCGAGATAGTGGTTAGTCTCTGAAGAACAAGGCTAAAGTGATTAAGCGTAGGGCCAGTCCATTGATGATAAGTGAACGTGAGATCACAAGGAGAAAGCGAGCTGGACGCGCCACAAATCTGAAGTGTCTTGCTATTCAGAGGGGACCAGAGAAAGGAGTTAGGCCATCAGTCTCTAAGAACAGTCGAAGCAAATAGAAGTGTTGAAGTACTGCACAATAGAAGGAAGAGGTGTACTACATTGGAGATCCAATCAACACTCTTCGGGATCGTAGTGATAACTCTACCAGTCAATGAGCAACACTCAACCAGACACTACGATCAGGTCCTCGAAGACATGCATCAGAATCGTAGAGTTCGAACAACCAAAGATTGAAGCATTGACAACGGTTCAATCTGAGGGATGGTATTCAGACAAAATCTTATTGAGAGCATCGATGCAAAAGGACAACCTGTGATCGAGAAATCAGAAGGAGGAAATAAAGTCTTCGACCTACCCAAGACATTAAAGTGACAACTCGATGGGTAGGTGAAAGCTAAAGGATTGCAATGTCGGATAAAGTATGACATGTCACATCGTTGATCTACCTCTGTCAACTCGAGAGATCGTGAAGATATTTCAATAGCCTTTAATGACTACTTTCTAACGAAAGGATTGGGAAGGAGTATAAATCGGGGAAGAGCTTCAAAGATCGAGGGTTCTTTGGAGTTTCTATTTTGGAGAGAAGGTGAATTTGTTCTAAACCAAGTAAGATAGTGAGTCCGAAGGCTCACTCTACGATCCACCAAGAACACTCAGATACATACAAAGGAAGAAGTAGAAGTGAGAGTTCTACTATGTATAAGTGAGAGTTCTACTACAAGAAGAGTGTTTTGAACTGCCGAGAGAAAGAAGAGCATCATGTCATCTTGGTGTCCATCATGGGAAGACTCTCAGTATAATAGAGAAGAGCTCACAGTCATCTTAGCAAGTCCATCATAAGAAGACATCAAGTATCAAGAAGGAAGATTGCAAACATCATCATGGTGGAAAGCATGAGAAAGTTTTTAAGTACCAAGCAGAAGAACTTACAGTCATCTTGGAAACCTATCATGTGCAGCCATCATGTATCAAGAGAAAGATCTTCAAGGCAGTTCATCAAGGGATCATCCGAAGAGGTTGAGTAACTAAAGAAGCCGAGCATCATGCAACACTCAACTGCACTTCAAGGATGATCACGCCAAGCTGCTAAGTATAGAAGATGTTTAGAGTATGAAGACTTCTTAGCAGCTCAGCACCAACTCCAATAAACCAAAAAACAAACAACGAAAGTCAGGGCCTGAGGGGTCCTTATCTGAAGGGACTAAATGTAGCCAGGGCCAGAAGGGTCCTTGTTCGTAGGGACTAAACAAAGTTCCAAGCCTGCTGGGCTTGAAGAGTTCCTAGGGAACTAGAGGAGTTCCAAGGCTGCTGGCCTTGAAGAGTTCTTAGAGAACAGAAGTACCAAGGCTGCTGGCCTTGAACGAATCTTAGTGATTCAGGGTGCTGCCCTTCCTTAGTGGAAATCTTGCTAGTTGAAAGTAGAAGAGTGGATTCGGAGCTTGAGTTTCTAAACCACTTAAAACCCCTTGTGTCTTTTAATTATGTCATTTACATTATGTACTATAACTACTATAACTGCTATGTATGTTTTAACTGCTCACAACTAAACTTACTCTACGAACAATGTATGCATGATTATGAATATATCAATGAAGGGGATCTTTTACTTATTCCGCTGTGCTTGAAAAGATTCTTAAGTTTGTCATATGCTAATTTAATAGCTATACAAAATAATAGAGAAAAATATTTGAAATAAAAAGGATCTATTCAACCCCCCTTCTAGATCTATTGTGCCTACTGGGAACTAACAAAACCTTCATTACATCCACCATTCATAAATCTTGTTTGATTCAAATCGACACCCTCACATTACCTGTGGATCTCATCTCGTTGAAAATACTTGCATTTGATGTGATTTTAGGGATTGATTGGTTAACTACTCATCATGCTAAAATTATATTTTTTCGTAAGGTCGTTAGTTTTCATATTCCTAACCAACCTGTTATGCGAATTCAAGTAACCAAGCCACTAATGTCAATCACTGTTACATCAAGCCATAAAGCCATTTGTTTATTAAAAAACGGATGTCAAGCTTTCTTTGCCCATGTCACTAATTTAAATAAAAATATGTCAGATTTGAATGATATTTCTGTTGTTAATAAATTTCCTGACGTATTCCTTGAAGAACTTCCTGGCCTACCCCCAACACATGAAATCAAATTTTGTATTGACCTTGAACCCAGTACAAAACATATTTTCAAAACCTCATATCGAATGACTCCTATTTAACTTCAGGAGTTAAAAACCCAACTACAAGAATTGGTACCCGAGCCTCTATCTGGTGACTTCCTTTGTGGAATGCACCGAAGCCAGACTCTCCGTAGGGGACGCCATATTTGTGCGGTGGCAAACTGATAGGTGCCATTGTGAGGTTTTATCCAAGGTTGGGATATGATTCATAGTTGGAGCAACCTAAGTCAATGTGACGCCCCTAGAATAGGTCCACATGACCCATTCCGAGTCACCAAATATACGATACATAATCCAAATACAAACTTCATTTATACAACTGTCGTACAAAATACGACAACACATACGCTGTGAGTTTTAATACAAATATTGTCTCTTAGACAATATCCAAACTCAAATAAAATCCTCATTACAATTATTGTCACACTATTTTACAAAATAGTGAGGATTACTAAAATAACCATCTTAGACCATTACTCCACTCCCCGACTAGTCCCAGCTACATTCTTGCCTCATGAGAAGAACAATGGAACCAAAATAAAAAGGGTGAGCTCAACTAGCCCAGTAAAGAATATTATGACTAAGATAATGTAGAACAAATTATCCTTTTCCATAAATAAAGAATTAGTACGAAGGGTTATTCACCATGCATGCGGTAATCCACGTAGATAGGTTATTCCCACAGATTAAACAATGAATACAAAAAATAATATCCCTTACCTTAGTAGGAGATTGGATACTACAATAGTGAAGTAGCAAAATACTCTTCTTCTTTCTGTCTATAGTTTTTCTTGTGAGTCTTAGTGAATTGGTGAGAATGAAGGAAAAAATAAGCTTCTATTTATAGGAGAATGGACTAAATAGTAACTGTTTCACGGATGGTCCAAATTGATTTACTATTAAAATGGACGGTCCATATTGATTTGCTATTAAAACCACAACCAACGATCTATATTTATTTACTATTAAAACCACAACCGACAGTCTAAAAAATTAGTACATCTCCCCATGGAATAATAAGTCAAACTTACAACAAACGCCTCATGTCAAACCCCTCTATTTATATAAAAAATTGAATAAATATTTACCACAAATCACTTATCTTCAATAAACACATTTTTAATCATTTAACAATTATTCATCATTAATATTATAACTCACAATATTGACAACAAGATCATTCCCAAGAAAGAAGGGGCTTTCCGATAAGGATTTCTCTTTATTGGCGCGCAAATAAATAACCTAACCCCTTTCCTCGACAGAACTTTCTAGACATTGTCAATAATGAAAATAATAAAATGAATAAATGTGTTGTCTCAATTATTGATTTAATAATAAAATATTGTGCAGATGATGCTGTGACAATAATTGAATCAATATTATGAGATACTATGCAGCAACTACTGTGGTAATTATTAAATGAATTGAGCGACTTCTTACGTAAGCATCAATAATCAGAGATACTGTACAATATCGTGTGCTACTGTGCATCCACGCGTATTACTGTTCTTTTATCACCGGTATTTCAACAGTTAACGGTAAAAGTTTTGCCGTTATTCTTATAAAAATGTTATTTCTGTCGCTTTATATATCCAAAAATTTTTCTGTTGTGGGGTCCACCAATGATTGTGCCGTCGTATGGATATTCCGCGACAAAAAGAATATTCCCCGTCCAAATGAATATTTTATGACAACTTGCTTACTTTGTAAAATTTGCACATATCATCCATAACTATAGCATTATATCAAATCAACACCTTATTATTCAAAATAATATTTAGAGAAAATTAAATTTTTATTCATAAAAAGTTGGGGTCTTACAACCTCCCTTTCTTATGAAATTTCATCCTCAAAATTGATGTACATATCTGGTATGTCGAAGAGGTGAGGATACCTTATTTTCATTTCAGATTTTAACTCCTAGGTCATTTCCTCAATATCTTGGTTTCTCCATAAAACTTTAACTTGAGGTATAACCTTTGAGTGTAGAATATGTTCCTTCTTATCCAAGATTTAACAGGTACCTCTTCATACGTTAAATCTTCTGCTATTTCATCTGGTTCTAATTTAATAATGTGGTTCGAGTCTTCCACATATTTATGTAACATAGATATGTGAAAAAAGTTATAAATACGAGACATACTTGGCGGTAAAGCGAGTCTATAGGCCACAGTTCCTACTTGGTCGAGGATTTCAAATGGGCCAATGTGCAACGCCCGAGAAAATCGGATTTTTATGAGAATTAAATTTTAATTTGATTATGTGGATTAATTTAATTTAATTGTTTAATTATGAGAGTAAGCTATTTGAAGGTCGTTCTATGACCTAGAATGTGTGGATGTGGTTAGGATTCTGTCTATGTTGTAGAATTAAAGTGTTTAAATTTACAAGATGAAAATAAAAGTTTTTCGAGAAATTTTCCGAAAAACACTATTCATTCATTTCTGCTCTGGAATTATTTTTGAACTTCTGAGAAATACTTAACGATATAATATCGAGGTAAGATGGATTATCCAATAATATTTAGTTATGGCAAACACAGTTTTTCACCTGCGGACTTAGAACCTAACGGTTAGGGAAAGTGATTTCCGAGAAGAAATTTAAATGCATATAATGAATTAAAGCGATGATCGTATAATACGTAGGTATTGTACGAGGTAACGAATATGAGTATGATACGAGGTATTATATGAGTATGTATGAATGATGGTGCATCGTATATAAATAAGTATACGAGTGGAATACGAGATTAATACGCAAATTATACGTTATAAGGCTTTAAGCCAAATGCATTTGTTTTGTAGGATTGTGTAGGAAATTTTAATGTCCAATTGGAATTATGATAAAGCCCAAGTGTAGGAATGGATAAGTCCAATATGATTTAATGAATAATCCCAATGTTTGTTTAATGCAAGCCCAAGTATAAGATAAGTTAATTAAGCTAAAAACCCAAAGTAAGAACCTATGGGTTATAAGATGGTTAATACCCATGGGGCAACCCATGGGTAACCCAAAGTTATGGCCAAACAAAAGAATGTGATGAGCAAATAAAGGATAAAAGGTGTGATAAGCAAGTAACTTAATGGCTAAGTAAATGTGGTGATCAAGTAAACTTGATGGCTAAGCTAAGAATAGTAAGGAGGTGGATGGCTTATTGACCATTATACCTTAACTTTGTGATTACTATAAATAGGAGATGTCCTAGCTCATTTGTTGGTTGTTAAATTTCATCCAGCATTATAAGTGCTTATTGGTTAGAGAGAAAAAACTAGAAAAGTTAGAAAAGCATGAAAAGCTAGTCTTTCATAGTTGAAGAAGAAGGACAAAGCTTAGTCAAGTGATATTCAAGGGTAAGAACTTAAACCATGATTCTCGTTCTTTTCCATTGTTAGAGAAGTGAGTAGTGGTAGAACATGTATGCTAAGAAGAAGTAGGTGTGACGCCCCCAAAATAGGTATACATCACCCATCTTGAGTCGCCAAATACATGGTACAAATTCAAATACAACTTAATTATACAACAGTCGTGTAAAATACGACAAAACATAATCTAAGAGTTTTAATAAGAATATTGTCATCTAGACAATATCCACTCTCAATGGAGTCCTCATTACATTTATTATCACACTATTTTATAGAATAGTGAGGACTACTAAAATAACCATCCGGGACCAGTTAATGGTTTCAGACTCGTCCCAGCTATATTCTCATTTCCTGAAGAGAACAGTGAAAGAAAGGGTGAGCTCAACTAGCCCAGTAAGAAATATTATAACTAAGATAATGCAGAATAATTTACCATTAGCCTTCAACAGTGTTAAACTGATAAAATATAACAAACATCAAGTTTAGCTGCGGTGAACACATGATCCATTAGAAGAGTCAAGTAGAGAATAAAATCTACTATCTTCTATGATTTAAAAGGTTTTTCATCACTTTTATCGCTGAGACTCAACTTAATAAATAAACCACATCATCTATGCACTATGGCCAATGAAGTTCATTAGTATCACGACCACAAATTATTCATACACTACGGGCCAAGGATATTCGTGTATTCATCAATGGTCATGATCATGCCAACAACTGTCCATCAATACACTACGGCCAATGAGGACTTTTACCACATCATTTATAACATTACGGTCATGATTATAACGAATAATCCCTGGTCATAATCATACCAAGTCCATCTATGCACTACAGGCCACATATGACTTTCAACATATTATAAACATGAGGATGATGACAATGATATAAGAATTCAATAAAACAAGTTCAAGGATAAATTTTTAAAGATTTATAATTTAATTTATCCAGAAATCAATAACGTCCAAATTGTCAACATGATACTGTTTTGTGGAGTAAAATTCAAGAATGCTCAGAAGAATATTTTCATGGAAAGATATTGAATGAAGCGCAAATATCCATGATATTCTACTAATTTCATTGAGTATAGAAGCCAAAACTTTAACCAACTGAGTATAATAGAATATATGAAACTGCAAATCAATTTTTGCCCGCCATGCGGTAATCCACGTAGACAGATCATTTCCATAATTTAATTAAGAATGAATACGAAGGATCATTCACCATGCATGCGGTAGTCCACATAGACAGGTTATTCCAATAAAATAATAAAGAATAGAATAACAGAAGAATTCACCATGCATGCGATAGACCGCACAGACAAGTAATTCCAACAGAATAATAAAGAAGTGAATAACAAAAGAATTAACCAGGCTTGCGATAGACTGCACAGACAGGTTATTCCAACAGAATAATAAAGAATGGAATAACAACACTTATGAGTATTGAAAGAAAATAACTCTCTTCATGAATATGAAAGAAATATTACCCCTTACCTTAGAAGAAACTGGATACTGGAATAGTGAGGTAGCAGACTTCTCTTATTATTTCTCTCTATAATTTCTCTCTATAATAATTGCTCTTGTGAGACTTAGTGAACTGGTGAGAATGAAAGAAGAATGAGCTTCTATTTATAGGAAAATATAGTTTCGATAATAGAACGTTTTGGGGCTCAAAATATTACAGTATAATACCTTCCTCTTTTTCTTCATTTTTAATTTAGTCTTGCAAGTATTATCAAACTTGCACCACCTCCCCCAATAGTAAATAATGTGAATTAATAGTTCATTCATGTGACTTAATAGTATAATCATGTGAAAAATCTAATTACAGTATAGTACCTTCATCTATACCTCTATTTTTAATTTAGTCATGCAAGTATTATCAATCTTGCACGACCTCCCCTAATAGTACATGAATGTGAATCAATAGTACACACATATGAACAAATAGTTATAAGCATGTGAAATAATAGCAATTAAATGCTCATTTATCTGATTAATTACCCTATTGGTCAATATAATCTCCAAACATCAATTATTATCGAAATAAGTGTCGATTTCCACTAACACTAATAATCCCAACACAATGGAACTATCCATTTCATCTTTAATCAACACGAACTTATTCATCATTAATATTATAACTCACAATATTTAACAACCAGGTCATTCCCAGGAAAGAGGGGGCTTTTCGATAAGGATTTCTCCTTATTGGCGCGCAATTAGGTGACCAAACCTCTCCTTGACAGAACTTCTAGACATTGGCAATATTGCAAATAATAATATGAATAACTTTGTCGTCTCAATTATTGATTTAATAATAATAAATATTATTAGGATGATTGTGACAATAATTGAATCAATAATATGAGAGATATGATGCAACAATTAATCTGTAGCAATAATTGAGTATAAGCGGTGACTTCTCACGTAAGCATCAATAATCAATACTGAGTGTGCTTACTATGCAACCACGCCGTATTCATTGTACTTTTTACTACTAGGGTAGTTCAACGGTTTAACGGTAAAACTTTCGTTGTTATTTTGATAAAAAGATAATTTTGTCATTTTCTAACTACGACAATACTTCCGTTGTGGGGTCCACCAATGATTGTGCCGTCGTACGAATATTCTCTGTTAAAACAAATATTCCCCAACCAATCGAATATTATATAACCACTTGCTTTCTTTACAAAATTTGTAAATATTACCCACAGCTATAACATTATATCATATCCACACCATAATATTCAAAAATATATTTTGAGAAAATTTAATCTTTATTTATAAAAGTTGGAGTCTTACAACCTCCCCTTCTTATGAAATTTTATACTCGAAATTATTGTGCGTACCTGGTATGTCGAAGAGGTGAGGATACCTTGATTTCATTTCAGATTCTAACTCCCAGGTCATTTCCTCAACATCGTGGTTTCTCCATAAAACTTTGACTTGAGGTATAACTTTAGAGCGTACAATATAATCCTTCTTATCCAAGATTTTAACAGGTACCTCTTCATACGTTAAATCTTCCGCTATCTCGTCCGGTTCAAATTCAATAATGTGGTTCGGGTCTTTCACATATTTACGTAACATAGATATGTACAAAATGTTATGAACACGAGACATACTTGGTGGTAAGGCGAGTCTATAGGCCATAGTTCCTACTCGATCAAGGATTAAAAATGGGCCAATGAATCGAGGATTGAGCGTTCCTCTCTTTCCAAATCTCATTACTCCTTTCCATGGAGCAACATGTAACAACACATGATCTCCAATATTTAATTCCACGTCCTTTCGATGAAGATCAGCATAACTCTTTTGTCGATCTTGTGAGGTTTTTATACGTTGTCGGATTGTTTGAATATTTTCCGTAGTCATGCATACCAACTCTGGTTCCAACAACGTTGCTTTACCCACCTCATCTCAGCATACTGGAGAATGACACTTTCTTCCATACAACGCCTTAAATGGAGCCATGCCAATACTTGTGTCAGGAATAAGCATGTGAATGTTATTCCTATTTACATATGATTTGATTATGATATATATATGAATGAATATGCAAGTATGCTGGCATAAAGAAAAATCTATAAAGTCCTTTGATAGATAATAGAAACATGTGTACAAGGACTTAGAATGAATTGATCAAGTATGTTAGGTTGATCCTACATAAATAAAATAGCTTTGTAAAGTCCTTAAAAAGAAATGATGTACAAGGACTATAAACATAGAAAGATCAAGCATGTTAGGTTGATCTTATGATGTAATAGATATGCTTGTCTGATCGTCGAGCACTGCACAAGAAATTGTTGTCTGCCAGGAGAGTCAAGGAAACTCGAGAGCTATTAATGCAGAATCGTAGTCTGCAAGATAGTTGTCTTGGAGTTCATAGACTGTCAGGAGAGACGAGGAAGGGTCGTAGTGTGACAAGTAGAACTTCCTCAGGGCCATAGCCTACTGAGGAAGTTATGTTCAAAATAGTAGAGACAGCCTGCCTATGAGCCGAACGAGTATCTGTCGAAGCCAAGTCAGAGATCGTAGACTACACTCAGGATTGTAGAGTCTACTGATCATATCAAAGGCATAGATCGTAGTCGAGCAAGATTAGATAAAGACATCGAGTATAAAGACATAAATCATAGAGTGTCAAGATCTGATTTCAGAGTCGTAGTGTCTGCATAGCCGAAGCTAAATCGTAGAGAGCAGAACTAACCGTTGTGCTCACAACGCCAAGGCAGAATCGTAGAGCAAATACGATTCTCAACAAATGAGCACTCCCAGAATATCCAAAGGAATGAAGCCTCTGGTTAGCATTACAAAGATACATCCCATCCTGAAGGAAACTAGAGAGCACTCAACGAATGGCATGCAAGCTTACAGAAGATCTAAGCACCAACCCAATCAGTATCCAAATTGAGTTGTGAAGCCATTCAGGATGGAGTCTTCCATAAGGAGATCAGAAGAAGACTTCAGTAATTGACTAAGGAAAGTCAACAAGTGCAGTAGCTGTCAAATAAACAAAAGACGATGATCTTGGAAGAAACCAGGATCGTAGTATTTGCCAAACAAAGAAAGAATGGATGAAGTGCATACAGAAACACTGGACAACTTCTGAAGAACAAGGCTAAAGTTATTAAGCATAGGGTCAGTTCATTGGTGATAAGTGAACGGGAGATCACAAGGAGAAAGCGAGTTGGACACGCCACAAATCTGAAGTCTTTTGCTATTCAGAAGGGACCAGAACAAATAAGTCAAGTTATCAGTCTCTGAGAGCTGTTGAGGCAAACAAAAGTGTTGAAGCACTGCACAAGAGTAGGAAGATGTGTTCTACATTGAAGAACTCAATCAACACTCTTCAAGATCGTAGTGTTGTCTCTACCAGTCAACAAGACACTACGATCAGGTCCATGAAGACATGCATCAGAATCGTAGAGTTCAAATAGCTGAAGATTGAAGTATTGGCAACAATTCAATCTGAAGGTTGATATTTGTACAAGAGCTTATTGAGAGCATCGATGCAAAAGGACAACCTCTGATCGAGAAATTAGAAGGAGGAAATAAAGTCTTCAACCTGCCCAAGACATTAAAGTGACATCTCTGACGGGGTAGGTGAAACAGTAGACTGCAGTGTCAGAAAAGTAAGACATGTCACATCTGCAGTCTACACCAAATAACTCTAGATCTGCGAAGCATTTCAAGGAGCTTCTAACGGCTACTTCTTAACAGGAAGATTGGGAAGGAGTATAAATAAGCCAGAGCTTCAACGATCAAGAGTTGCTAAAAATTGAAATGTTGCAGAATCGTTGAGTTGGTTAAAATGCTAACGTTGACTCTACGAGTTCCACCTGAGCTCAAATAGATCAAGTCTCAGTGACAGGGAGACTACGAAGGTGGAAGTGAAGCAACTTTGAAGATAGACTTGAACAGATCAAAGCTTCACTCAACAAAGATAAGAATGCCCACTGAATTGGCATCTAAGGTGAGAGCCGAGAAGGACAAGAAGATAACATTCAAAATAGTGGCAAAGCATAAGGAAGATCCTAAGAGCCACTCCACGCTTCACCATGAACCCAAAGCTGAAGTAGAGCAAGTGCAGAACCATGTTTGCCAACATGTTGAGAAGGGTTCAGGAAATGGTGATGGTGCACAGGTGACAATATACAAAGATGAGCAGAATGGAAGAAGATCAGATGCACCAAAGATAATGTGGTTCAGTCTCAAAGCAGAATGCAAAGAGGACCACACCAAGCTACTAAGTACAAATGATGATCAAGCTTAAAGACATCTTAGCAGCTCAGCAGCACCAACAACAACAACAACAAGAAGCCAGGGCCCGAAGGGTCCTTGTCCAGAGGGACTAAATGAAGTTCCAAGCTTGATGGGCTTGAAGAGTTCCTAGGGAACTAGAGATGTTCCAAGGCTGATGGCCTTGAAGAGTTCTTAGTGAACTAGAGTCCCAAGGCTACTAGCCTTGAAGGAATCTTAGTGATTCAGGGTGCTGCCTTAGTGGAAATCCTGTTAGTTGAAAGCAAAAGAGTGGATTAGGAGCTTGAGTCTCTGAACCACTTAAAGCCCCTTGTGACTTTTACATTATGTCATTTACATTATGTATATTAACTGCTATAACTGCTATGTATGTTTTAACTGCTTACAACTGAATTAACTCTAAGAACAATGTATGTATGATTATGAATATATCAATGAAGGGGATCTTTTACTTATTCCGCTGTGCTTGAAATGATTCTTATGTCTGTCATATGCTAAATCATTAGCTATACAAAATAAACCAAAAAAGTTTTTAAAACGAAAAAGGATCTATTCAACCCCCCTTCTTGATCTATATTGTGCCTACTGGGAACTAACAACTTGCTTGATAACTGTTGTTGTAGGAAAACTCCACCAATGGTAAGAACTTGTCCCAACTTCCTTTGAAGTCAAGGACACAGAGTCTTAATAAATCTTCAAGAGTTTGAATAGTCATCTCCGACTACCCATCCGTTTGAGGATGATATGCCGAACTAAATAGTAAATCTGTGCCCATAGTGTTTTGCAAACTAACCCAAAATCTTGAAGTGAATCTTGGGTCTCGATCAGAAACTATGGATACTGGCATACCATGCAATCTTACAATCTCGTTTATGTACATACTAGCAAGACGTTCAAGTGTATAAGTTTTTTGTATTGGTAAGAAATGAGCAGACTTGGTAAATCTATCAACAATGACCCAAATCGCATCTATGCCTTGAGAAACCTTAGGAAGGCCAGTAACGAAATCTATGGTAATGTGCTCCTACTTCCATTCTAGAATTTCAAGTGGTTGCAATGGACCTTTTGGCACTTGATGCTCCTCCTTGACTCGTTGACAAGTTAGACACCTTGAGATAAACCCTGCTATCTCTCTCTTCATATTGCTCCACCAAAATGTATGTCGAAGATCATGATACATTTTGGTACTCCCAGGATGGATTGCAAATGGTGTGTTGTGCGCCTCCATCATGATTTTATACTTTAAGTTAGAATTGTTAGGAACATAAAGTCTAGAGTTGACTCGAAGTATTTCTTCTTCATCGATTCTTGCTTCCGAAATAGCACCTTCTTGCACTTTCTTCCTCATACGAGTCAACTCCAGGTTTGTAGCTTGAGCAACTTTAACTTTTTTGATTAAAGTCGGTTCTACTTGTATATTCGCCATCATCACATGGGTCCCTGGAGTCTTTAACTCTATCTCCATCATTTGTAAGTCATATATAATGGGCCTTTGCGTTGACAATAATGCCCTCTTACCCGCATATGATCTTTTACTCAATGCATCAGCTACTACGTTCGCTTTTCCAGGATGGTATTGAATAGTATGATCGTAATATTTTATTAGCTCAAGCCATCATCGTTGCCGCATGTTGAGTTCCTTTTGAGCGAAGAAATATTTTAGGCTTTTATGATCCGCATAGATCTCCACCTTCTCTCCATACAGTTAATGCCTCCAAATCTTAAGCGTAAAAACGATAGTTGGCAACTCTAGATCATGAGTAGGATAATTCCTCTCATATCCTTTGAGTTTTCGTGAGGCATTGGCTATGACTTTCCCATGTTGCATGAAAACACATCCTAACCATTTGCCTGAAGCATCACTGTAGATGACAAATCCCTCCGAGCCAGATGGTATTGTCAGAACAGGTGCTAAAATAAGCCTCCTCTTGAGTTCATGAAAACTCTTCTCACATTCTTCGCTCCAACTGAATTTTGTATCTTTCCAAGTCAGTTGAGTTAATGGAGTAATGATTCGAGAAAACCCTTCTACGAATATCTGATAATAACCAGCTAAGCCAAGAAAGCTACGTACTTCAGTCACTGACTTAGGTTGCTCCCAGCTTTGAATTGCTTCAATCTTTGCCGGGTCAATAGATATTCCATGATTTGATATCACGTGCCCAAGGAATGCTACTTCCTCAAGCCAGAACTCGCATTTCTTCAACTTGGCATATAA
The DNA here is from genome assembly GCA_020205615.1 of Panax quinquefolius. Taxonomy (NCBI): domain Eukaryota; kingdom Viridiplantae; phylum Streptophyta; class Magnoliopsida; order Apiales; family Araliaceae; genus Panax; species Panax quinquefolius. The sequence goes on along the minus strand of CM035174.1, from coordinate 62,269,183 downwards.
CTTGTTTTCACGAAGCTTTTGGAGTATCAGCCTCAAGTGTTGCTCATGATCTTCATGACTTTTGGAGTAAATGAGGATGTCATCAATAAAGACGACCACAAAGTGATCCAAATATTCCTTGAATACTCGGTTCATCATATCCATGAAGGCAACATGAGCATTAATAAATCCAAAAGATATGACTAGGAATTCGTAATGCCCGTACTTAGTTCTGAAAGCAGTCTTTGGAATGTCATCAGTTTTAATCTTCAACTGATGATATCCGAAACGAAGATCAATCTTTGAAAAGAATTTGGCTCCTTGCAACTGGTCAAATAGGTCATCAATGCAAGGCAACGTGTATCTATTTTTGATGGTGACATGATTCAACTCCCGATAATCAATACAAAGTCGCATACTTCCATCTTTCTTCTTCACGAATAGAACAGGAGCACCCCAAGGAGAAGTACTAAGACGAATGAAACCGATGTCTAACAATTCTTGTAGTTGGGTTTTTTACTCCTGAAGTTTAATAGGAGCCATTCGATATGGGGCTTTGGAAATGGGTTTTATACCAGGTTCAAGGTCGATACCAAACTCGATTTCACGCTCCGGGGGTAGGCCAGGAAGTTCTTTGGGGAATACGTCAGGGAATTTATTAACAATAGAAATATCAATCAAATCTGGCGTATTTTTGTTTAAATCTGTGACATGAGCTAAGAAAGCTTGACATCCATTTTTTAATAAACGAATAGCTTTATGGCTTGAGATGACCGTGATTGATTTTAATGGTTTGGTCGCTTGAATTCGCATAATAGGTTGATTAGGAATATGAAAGCTAACAACCTTACGAAAAAAATCAATGTTAGCATGATGAGTAGTTAACCAATCAATCCCTAGAATCACGTCAAATGAAAGTATTTTTAAGGAGATAAGATCGACAGGTAACGTGTGGTTACCGATTTGAATCATACAAGACTTATAAATAATGGATGTAATGAAGGTTTCTCCCAATGAAGTTTCAACAGATAAGTCAAAGTCTAATTTCTCTAGAGTCAAATTTAAACGTTGAGCGCAAGTAGGAGAAATAGAAGAATCGGTAGAAACGGTATCAAATAAGGTATAGACTTCTCTAGAGTTTATGATTAGCTTACCCATGATTACCTCGTTCAGATTCCTCACTTTTTGGGAGGTTACGACAAACGCTCTCCCTTGAACTACCAGTTTTGTCTTGTCTGGGACGGCCTTTGATGCCTCCATCCCAGATGGACTTGACTTTGGTGCACGACAAAATCGGGCAAGGTGACCTTCTATTCCACAATTGTAACACGTTTTAGACTGCTGTGCATAGTTTAGACTGATGTGTCCCTCCCCTCCACATTTGAAGCATATGATAGGTGGTCGTTCTACTTCCTTAACAATGGGTGTTGGTGCTGACATCTTTCCATCATTGTTGAATCTCCTCTTCTTGAAATGTCCATTCTTATTGTCTTGGCCATGATTACCACCGAAGTGGTTACCATTTCTGTCATGTTGATTCCCTCCACGTTTGTTGTCACCACTTCAATGACTGCTACCACTGGTATTATCATTTTGATGGCTACTTTCTCTTAATTGGGTTGACTCGTTATCGCGCTCTAATAACTGAGCCCTATTTACAACATCTGAATACAAACACAGTTTGTGAGAAATTAGATATTGACGTATCTCGGGTTTCAAACCTCTTAGAAACATCCGCGTCATTCTCTCCTCATTATCAACCAAGTGGTACGCAAACCGGGATAACTCGGTAAACTTAGCTTCGTACTGCGACACTGTCATATTGTTTTGTTCCAGTTTAATGAACTCTACCTCTTTCATGTAACGAATACTAGTACTTGTCGTTGAACAGTTCTTGGAACTTCTCCCAAGACATCTTCAGTGAGGCAGGTTTAGTACGGTTTACCGATTCCCACTAGTAATCTGCTTCTCTTCCCAACATAAAGGTGTCAAAGGGAACCTTTTTCTCCTCGGAGCATCCCAAGATATCAAATATCTTGGCGATATGCTTTATCCACGTCTCCGCCTTAAGTGGTTTTGGCTCTCCAATAAACTCCGGTGGTCCCAACTCCTTGAACTTCTTAGCGGTGACAGTCCGAGAGTTGCCAGTATTTCCACCTGCATTTTGGACATGAGTCTCTCTTGCCTGATGTTATACGAATTGCAGAAAGCTCCTAAACATTCCGTCGTTTGCCATTTGGTCGGTGTTGTTGTTCACCTGAGGATTATTGCCTTCCTGATGCACATTATCCTGGGTGTTAATCTGTGGTGACTCAACGGTCTCCTGTGCTCCATTGCTATTCTCAACATTCTCGGATGTCATTTTCAAACATTGCCATAAAACAAGGGTTAATTGACATGCCACATATTATCCCTATATTCTGACCGACCAATTAAATAAAAAATAAATTACGTAGGTCATATTAGCGAAGGAATTCCCCGTCTTTCCCCTCCTAGATCTTGTCTCACATTTCAGCCAGGGATCATATCCCTAAGCTTTGATACCAACTGTGACGCCCCCAAAATAAGTATACATCACCCATCTTGAGTCGCCAAATACATGGTACAAAATTCAAATACAACTTAATTATACAACAATCGTGTAAAATACGACAAAACATAATCTAAGAGTTTTAATAAGAATATTATCATCTAGACAATATGCACACTCAATGGAGTCCTCATTACATTTATTGTCACAATATTTTATAGAATAGTGAGGACTACTAAAATAACCATCTGGACCGTTAATCCGTTTCCCGACTCGTCCCAGCTATATTCTCATTTTCTAAAGAGAACAGTGAAAGAAAGGGTGAGCTCAACTAGCCCAGTAAGAAATATTATGACTAAGATAATGCAGAATAATTTATCGTTAGCCTTCAACAGTGTTAAACTGATAAAATATAACAAACATCAAGTTTAACTGCAGCGAAACACGCAATCCATTAGAAGAGTCAAGTAGAGAATAAAATCTACTATCTTTTATGATTTAAAAGGTTTTTCATCACTATTATCACTGAGACTCAGCTTAATAAATAAACCACATCATCTATGCACTATGGCCAAGGAAATTCATTAGTATCACGACCACAAATTATCCATGCACTACGGGCCAAGGATATTCGTGTATTCATCAATGGTCATGATCATGCCAACAACTGTCCATCAATGCACTATGGCCAATGAGGACTTTTACCACATCATTTGTAACAATATTGGCATGATTATACCGAATAATCCCTGGTCATAATCATACCAAGTCCATCTATGCACTAAATGCCACAAATAACTTTTAACATATTATAAACATGAGGATGATGACAATGATATAAGAATTCAATAAAACAAGTTCAAGGATAAATTTTTACGCGTATTACTGTACTTTTACTACCGAGTAGTTCAACAGTATCAACGGTAAAACTTCTACCGTTATTTTCAATAAAATATTTTTGTCGTTTTCTCAATCCGACAATAATTCTGTTGTGGGGTCCACCAATGATTGTTCCGTCGTACGAATATTTCCTGTTTAAAAGGAATATTCCCCGACCAATCGAATATAATATGACAACTTGCATACTTTGCAAAATTTATAAATATTACTCACAACTATAACATTATCTCAAATTCACACCATAATATAAAAAAAATTATTTCGAGAAAATTAATTCTTTATTCATAAAACTGGGTTTCACAATCTCCCTCCTTATGGAATTTTGCCTCAAAATTTATATATACGCACTGGTATCTGCCGAGCGGTGAGGATACCTTGACTTCATTTCAGATTCTAACTCTTGAGGTATAACCCTTGAGTGTTGGATACGATTCTTCTTATCCAAGATTTTAACACGAGATCTCATACGTTAAATCTTCTGTTATCTCGTCCGGTTCTAAATTAATAATGTGGTTTGGGTCGTTCACATATTTACGTAACATTGATACGTTAAAACCGTTATGAACACGCAACATATTTGGCGGTAAAACGAGTCTATAAGCCACAACTCCTACTTAATCGATGATTTCAAATGTGCCAATTAAATTGAGGGTTGAGATTTCCTCTCTTCAGCAACTCTTGCTTCTAGAATAACGCCCTCTTGAACCTTCTTCTTCACATTCATCAGATTCGGGTATGTAGCTTGAGCGTCTTTAACTTTATCGATTAAAGTCAATTTTACTCGTATATTCATTATCTTCACGTGGGTCCCTAGAGTCTTTAACTCTATCTTCATCATTTGTAAGTTATACGAAATGAGTCTTTGTGTTAACAACATCGCACTTGTAAACGCATACGATCTTCTACTTAACACGTCAGCTACCACGTTCCCTCTTCCACGATGATATTGAATAGTACGATCGTAATCTTCAACAGCTCGAGTCAACGTCTTTGGCGCATGTTACGTTCGTTTTAGTTGAAGAAATATTTTGAGGGTTTAAGAAATGGGTTTTGTACTGGTGTCAATACAAAATTCGATTTCACGCTCTGGGGTAGGCTAAGAAGTTTTCAGGAATACGTCAAGATATTTTTTAATGATAGAAATATCATTCAAAACTGTTACTCTCATCCAAGACTTGGATAGTATGTCACATTGATACCAACTATGACTTCTATCCCTTAACCTAGATAGCACCTCACAATGATACCTATCAACTTGTCATCGTCATTCACGATGTCGCCTACAGAAAGTTTGGCTTCGGTGCATTCCACACAAGGAAGTCATCAACAAAAGGATCGGGGTTCTTTACTTATGGCTTGATATGACAATGATTGAATTTAGTGGTTTGGTTGCTTGAATTCGCATAATAGGTTGGTTAGGAATATAAAAGCTAACAACCTTACGAAAAACATGATGAGTAGTTAACCAATCGTTTCAAAAAAAACCACATCAAAGGCAAGTATTTTCAAAGAGATAAGATCGACAGGTAACGTGAAAGTGTCGATTTGAATCAAACAAGATTTATAAGCGATTGGAGGTATGAAGGTTTCTCCCAATGGAGTTTCAATAGATAAATCAAAGTTTAACTTCTCTAGGAGTTAAGTACAAACATTGAAAACAACTAGGTGAAATAAAAGAGTGAGTAGAACAGATTATCTAACACGGTATAGACTTAAAAGAGCTTATGATTAACTTACCCGTGATAATTTTATTGGGTTCCTCGTCACAAGAAAAAAAACGCTCTTTCTTAAACTACCTGGCTTTGGCTCATTCGGGACATCCTTTGGCATCACTATCCGGTTGGACTTGACTTCACCATATGACAAAATCGAGCTAGGTGACCTTCTCTTCCACAATTAAAACACGCTTTGGATTGTTGATAGCGGTTTGAGACGGATGTGTCCCTCTTGTCGCATTTGAAACATATCTGACCGATGGGCGTTCTTCTTCCTTTGAAACGGTCTTTGGTCTTGAAGCGTTTTCACGTCATTGTTGAACCTTCTCTTCTTAAAATGTCCATTCTTATTATCTTGGCCATGATTACCCACCGAAATGGTTACTATTCTTGGCATGATAATATCCCCACGATGGTTATCGTTGTTCATGATTTACTACTCTACAGTATGATTATTATCGTGTTGTTGGTCATTGCCTTTTGGTTGTGCTAACTCATTATCATGCTCCAATAACTGAGCCCTATTCACAACATCTGAATATAACAAAGTTTGTGAGAAATGAGGGATTGACGTATATCGGGTCTCAAACCTCGAAAAACATTCGCGTCATTCGTTCCTCATTATCGACCAAATGGGATGCAAACTGGGATAACTCTGCAAACTTAGCCTCGTACTGTGACACGGTCATATTGTTTTTCTCCAGCTTGATGAATTCTACCTCCTTCATATGACGAATACTTTCAGGAAAGTACTTGTCGTTGAATAATTCTTGGAACTTCTCCCAAGACATCTTGAGTGCGTCAGGCTGGGTACGTTTTATAGATTCCCACCAATGATCTCCTTCTTCACGTAACATAAAGGTGGCGAATGGAACATTTTGCTCCGTTGAGCATTCCAAGACATCAAATATCTTGGTAATCTGCTTTATCCATGTCTCTGCCTTAAGTGGTTCTGGCTTTCCCAAAAACTCTGGTGGTCCCAGCTCCTTGAATTGCTTAGCGGTGACAAACCGTGGGTTGCCATTGTTTCCTCCTACATTATGAACAGGAGCTGCCTTCGCCCGTTGTTGCATGAATTTCTTCTTAAACTGCTTAACGGTGACCGTCCGAGAGTTATCAGTATTTATACTTGTATTTTGGACAGGAGCTGCCTTCACCTGTTGTTGCATGAATTGTATAAAGCCTCTGACCATCCCATCATTCACCATTTCATCGGTGTTATTGTTTTCATGAAGAGTATTGTCCTCTAGTTGCATATTATCCTGATTATTGATCTGTGGAGACTCAACGGTCTCTTGTGCTCCATTGATAATCTCAACATTCTTATATGCCATTTTCAAACACTGCCACAAAACAAGGGTTAATTAACATATCACATATTATCCCTATACTTTGACCGACCAATTAAATACCAAATAAACTTAGGTACGTCATACTAGCGAAGGAATTCCCAGTCTCTCCCCTCCTAGTTTTTATCTCACATCTTAGCCAGGGATCATATCCCTAAGCTTTGATACCAACTCTGACGCCCCCAAAATTAGGTATACATCACCCATCTTGAGTCGCCAGATACATGGTACAGAATTCAAATACAACTTACTAATACCACCGTAGGTATGCAATACGACAAAAAACATAAATTGTGAGTTTGAATACAAATATTATCTACTAGAGATTATAAAAACTCAAAAGGAGTCCTCATTACAATTATTATCACACTTTTTCACAGAATAGTGAGGACTACTAATGCTATCCTCTGGACCATCACTCCGTTCCCCGACTCATCCCAGCTATATTCTCATTTCCTGAAGAGAATAGTGAAAGAAAGGGTGAGCTCAACTAGCCCAGTAAGAAATATTATGACTAAGATAATGCAGAATAAATTATTATTAGGCTCCAACAATGTTAAACTGATAAAATACAATAGACATCATGTTTAACTGCAGCGGAACAAGCAATCCATTAAAAGAGTCTAGTAGAAAATAAAATCTACTATCTTTTCTGATTTAAAAGGTTTTTCATCATCATTATCATTTGAGACTCAAACTTAATAAATAATCCACATCATGAAATCATCCCACCACTCTGTGCCGAGGATATTCTTTTAGTATCACGACCACGAATTATCCATGCTCTACGGGCCAAATATAATCGTTTTTCATCAACGGTCTTGATCGTGCCATAAAATAATTCATCTTTGCACCCTCGTCGAAGAGAATCCATAGCCATAATCATACCAAAAGCGGCCCATCAATGCACTACAGCCAATGAGGACTTTTTCCACATCATTTGTAATATTTCTATCATGATTATACCGAATAGTCCACGATCATAATCATACCAAGTCCATCTATGCACTACTGCCACGAGATGACTTTCAACATAATATAAACATGAGGATGATGACAATGATATAAGAATTCAATAAAACAAGTTTAAGAATTAATTTGTCCGAGGAACCAATAACGCCCAAATTGTCAACATGATCTTGCTTTGTAGAGTAAAATTCAAGAATGCTCGGAAGAATATTTCCACGAAAAGATACTGGATGAAGCGCAAATATCAAGGATATTCTACTAATTTCATGGAGTATAGAAGTCAAAATTTTAATCAACTGAGTATAATACCAAATGGAATAACAAAAGATATCACCATGCATGCGGTATTGCAGCATGGCGGTTATTTCAACAGAATAATAATAATCTAAGCGAGTCGGGTGAAATTCACACGCGACAGAATGTTCAATGAGAATAATAAATGCGGAATAATAAATGATGGAACCGAAGTCCCAAGATATAGCATGCATGAGGATATTAAACGAGAATAATAAAGACGGAATAATAAAAAATGGAACCAGTCCACAGTATAGCATGCAGGATATTATTGAGAATAATAGAAGAATGTCACCAAGTATAGGGTAGGTAGCGTATACAAAAGTTATTCCAACATAACAATAAAGAAATGGAATAATGAAGTTCTCTTCTTGAATACAAAAGAATAATATCCCTCACAGTAAAATAATACTTGATATAAGAGTAGTGAAGTAGCGAGAAAACTTTTCTTCTACCTCTCTATAGTCTCTCTCTATAGTTTCTCTCTAGAGTTCAATTGAATTCGTAAGAAAATAATGAAGGAATGAGCTTCTATTTATAGGAAAATGGAATGCATAGTAACTAATCCATGAACGGTCAGATTGATTTACTTTAATCGACGGTCCATATTTAAAGAAAAATCTTTTAAATAAAATATAATATATTCTATTTATATAAAAAGATTTTTATTATGCAAACACTATGCAGGAACTATGCAAACACTATGCATAATAAAATATAATATATTCTATTTATAGAATAACTTTAATAAAGTATTCTGTTTTATATAAAAAGATGTTTCTATTTTATTACGTGAATAAAACAAAACTTCTAAATCAACAATAATTGAATCAAATAATGCGAGATACGATGCAGCAACTATTGTAGCAACTATTTTATTACGCGTATTACTGTACTTTTACTACCGAGTAGTTCAACAGTATCAACGGTAAAACTTCTGCCATTATTTTCAATAAAATATTTTTGTTGTTTTCTCAATCCGACAATAATTCCGTTGTGGGGTCCACCAATGATTGTGCCGTCGTACAAATATTTCCTATTTAAAACGAATATTCCCCGACCAATCGAATATAATATGACAACTTGCATACTTTGCAAAATTTATAAATATTACTCATAACTATAACATTATCTCAAATTCACACCATAATATAAAAAAAATTATTTCGAGAAAATTAATTCTTTATTCATAAAATCTGGGGTTTCACACAAATATCCAGGATATTTTACTAATTTCATGGAGTATAGAAGCCAAAACTTTAACCAACTGAGTATAATAGAATATATGAAACTGTAAATGGATTTTTGCCCGCCATGCGATAATCCACGTAGACAGATCATTTCCACAATTTAATATGGAATGAATACGAAGGATCATTCACCATGCATGCGGTAGACCGCACAGACAGGTTATTCCAACAGAATAATAAAGAATAGAATAACAGAAGAATTCATGAGGCATGCGATAGACCGCACAGACAGGTTATTCCAACAGAATAACAAAAGAATTCACCAGGCATGCGATAGACCGCACAGACAGGTTATTCCAATAGAATAATAAAGAATGAAATAACAACACTTACGAGTATTGAAAGAAAAAAAACTCTCTTCGTGAATACGAAAGAAATAATACCCCTTACCTTAGAAGAAACTGGATACTGGAATAGTGAGGTAGACGAATTCTCTTCTTCTTTCTCTCTATAATTTCTCTCTATAATAATTACTCTTGTGAGACTTAGTGAATTGGTGAGAATGAAAGAAGAATGAACTTCTATTTATAGGAAATATAGTTTCAATAATTGCACGTTTTGGGGCTCAAAATATTACATTATAATACCTTCCTCTTTTTCTTTATTTTTAATTTAGTCTTGCAAGTATTATCAAACTTGCACCACCTCCCCTAATAGTAAATAATGTGAATTAATAGTTCATTCATGTGACTTAATAGTATAATCATGTGAAAAAACTAATTACAGTATATTACCTTCATCTATACCTCCATTTTTAATTTAGTCATGCAAGTATTATCAATCTTGCACCACCTCCCCTAATAGTACATGAATATGAATCAATAGTACACACATGTGAACAAATAGTTATAAACATGTGAAATAATAGCAATTAATTGCTCATTTATCTGATTAATTACCCGATTGGTCAATATAACCTCCAAACATCAATTATTATCGAAATAAATGTCGATTTCCACTAACACTAATAATCCCAACACAATGGAACTATCAATTTCATCTTTAATCTACACAAACTTATTCATCATTAATATTATAACTCACAATATTTAACAACCAGGTCGTTCCCATGAAAGAGGGGGCTTTCTGATAAGGATTTCTCCTTATTAGCACGCAATTAGGTGACCAAACCTCTCATTGACAGAACTTTTAGACATTGTCAATATTGCAAATAATAATATGAATAACTTTGTCGTCTCAATTATTGATTTAATAATAATAAATATTATGCGATGATGATCTTGTGACAATAATTGAATCAACAATATGAGAGATATGATGCAAAGAATTCTTTGTAGCAATAATTGAGTATAACTGAGTGACTTCTCAAGTAAGCATCAATAATAAATACCGTGTGCAACTATGCAACCACGCGTATTACTGTACTTTTACTACCTGGTAGTTAAACAGTTTAACGGTAAAACTTTCGCCGATATTTTTATAAAAAGATAATTTTGTTGTTTTCTAACTACGACAATACTTCCATTGTGGGGTCCACAAATGATTGTGCCGTCGTATGAATATTCCCTGTTAAAACGAATATTCCCCAACCAATCAAATATTATATAACCACTTGCTTTATTTGCAAAATTTGTAAATATTACCCACAACTATAACATTATATCATATACACACCATAATATTCAAAAATATATTTCGGGAAAATTTAATCTTTATTTATAAAAGTTGGGGTCTTACAGTAGGAATGATTAATCAAAAGACTTAAGCCGTAAATAAGTCATGCGGTAAGATAAGCAATAAATGAAGTTTTGAACTCATTAAGATCATGTAGGAACTTATCATGAATAAGTTATTGAAATATGTATGGTTAGGATGTTAGTACGATGGAATGAATCGATTTGAAATGAAGAACAAATCATAAGTAACAAAGTTATGCCGGAATTCACACGATTAGACGATAATCGTCGAATTCGTGAAAATCTCAGAATGGAAGTCAAATTTTGTAATTTAGCTCAGAAATGTTGGTTTTCGATGGAGTATAGTCTCATTTGGCATTCTAGATTTGAGGACTCAAAAATGACTGAATTCTGACTTAGAATGAAGAAACGAGCGTTGAACGTTCACGAACGTTTACCGTTTTCATTTAAATGAAGTAAAAGGTGAATTTTGAGTTAACAGATTCGAAATTGTAAAATTCTTGTATGAACATGTAGAGTATGTGATTTTTGAACTAGTGGCTTTTGAACGACCCAATTTGGACTTATAACGAAGGAGTTATGAGTCCAGAAATCTCACATAAAAAGTTATCTGTCAAATTTTTCCGGTCTTTGAGAATTTGCATGGCATGGCTAAGGCCTTGATCAAGGCAAAATAAAGAAGCTTGTGCCAGCCAAGAATGGCCGTGAGCTACTAAGCTTGGCCAAATAGCGTGATTGATATAGAAGGAGATGGCGCCGCAGCACCGTGCTCGGGTCTTAGGCACTGGAGACTCACGCCACGATGCGAGTCGAAGAAGAAAACTGGCACCGCAGCGCTAGCACTAAGTGAAGCATAGAGAGGAATGTTGTTGAATGTAAAGTGGAACCTGGTAAATTATATCCATGCTAAACCTAATGTAACATCATTTAAGATGTTGAAAACCTTAAGTTAACGACTAAAGATTGAAGGAAAGATTAATTGAACGTAAGTTATTAATAATGAAACGATGAACGATAATAAGCCGTAAGGGCAGATAAATACTTGAAACAAGTTTTGTTAATGAAATAAGTACGATTAATTATATGAAATGAAAGGTAGTTAATTGATAATGAATTTATTAACTTAAAGTAGCATCTTTGATGATGACTATAACGTTGAGAGTTACAACTAAAAGTTGTTGACTATTACGTGAACATGAACGATATACAATAAGTGTACTTAACCAATAACGATCGAGTTTTGATTGATAACGAAAAATGTTAGTAATCCATGAGGAAGGATGATTAACTCGAGACAAATTGTATTAATGAAGTAAATCCACTTAAGACATAAAAGAGAAAGAAGTTGGTAAGAACGATGTAAATCATAACGGCAACCCAAAACCAATAATAACAAATCTAATACATGATTAAATTGAGAAGAAGGGTAAGATTCATTAGGAACCATGTATGATTATTCATGACCTAATGTGGTACGTTATGTGGTTATGTGTTGTAGAGACCGTAAAGACTCAAAGGAAAAGTAATTTTACTATAGCAGACGCTGAAGGCAAGTTTTCTTATCGCTTGTCTAACCTTCGTGTTAGCCTGCTTTTTAATGATTCATGTTATAAAATGCATGAATTATTTTATGAAAGGGTCGATACCAGTTTTAACTCGGCTAGACTATTCTTGAAGGATTGTTTGATTTCTTTACAAGTCTTTCAATATAGAATTGATAATGCTATCCTACACTAATTATTTGATACGGATTCAAGGTAAGCCTTAATATGAATAAACAAATGTATTTTACATCGATTATTCGATGGGAACGCGAGGTTGCCAAAACTTAAACATAAATACATTTTTAACGGATGTAGTGTTGATCAACATAGAGTACTATAGGCTGATCACCTAGAAAAGCTCGTAAGATATGTCGTACTTACGAACTTAGTGCCGTGTTGTCCTTTTCTTGAATAAAAGCTAAAGAGAATATTCATGGTCTATGGACTTACTCAGAATTTCCAAAACTACTATATGTACTTCGGAATTGTATTATGAGATGAGAAGTGCTATCCAATGTTTCATAGTACTTCATAACTATTATTTAGTTATAGAAGAATAATCATATGATTCACGAAGTGGTATCTATATAATATATTGTTAAACTTGCTAAGCTAGTTATACTCAGTTCTTGCTTGAATCATATGCTTGCAGCTAAGGCCGAGCGAATCGAGGGTTCCGGTAGGGATAAAGGCAAGGCGAAGATGAATGACTAGTTTATCTTGTAATAGACTAGTAAGTGTATGTATTATATTATGATGAACAAAGAATGTAATGGTTTCAGAACCTGGGAATGAGATGTATTATTATTAATGTAATAAGAATGTCGTTAATAAACACATTTTGATATTTTTTTCAATAGAATAAATGTACAATTATGAGTTCCATGTAGCACCATCTGTCGGGTTGGAAGATACCCGAATTTGGGGGCGTCACAGGTTGGTATCAGAGCATTAGGTTATAAAACTTAAGGGGGGAAGAACCTTAGGCTAATAACCTCATTAGGGAAAGAGAAGTCCAGAAGAAGAAAAACTCGAGCTTTACTTAAGTCGAATGAGTTAATAAGGTATTGAAGAAACTCAGTACTGAAATATTTAAAACATGGAAATTAATCTTAAATAAATTAAATGTGATTTGTGCTTATACTATTGTGTATTATATACTAATCAACATGCTATGTGTTATTGTAGATGTCGATCGATAGCTTGATGTATCGAGATATACACGCGGTGAGCGAAGAAACTGTGAACAGAGTAGAGCCTGTATCCATGCCAGTGGCGGAGGTACCATTAGTTATTCTAGAGGAGTCGGAGACAGTGGAGTACTTTTCTGAGGAGAGATACTCCGAAGGAGAAATGGATATAACATCTTATCTTAAAATGATGATCGATGAGGAGGAAGAACTGGAGGTAACATCGGTTAAAACGGTGGTACTTGGCGGTGCTTGACAAGAATGTGCAACTGAGTACAGTTGTGCAGAATCAGAATGAAGAGATTAGTTATCTCCATGAAGCTAAGGTGTCTGCAGAAGCAGATTTTGAGTCAGAGCACGATAGAAAGGTGCTTATGACAGAGAAAGTTAGGGACTATAAGGAAGAGGTCGATGAGCTTCGTAAGAAACTGGTTGAGAAAGACCAAGAGATAGCACGGATGTCTTACATCCATGAAAATGCTCATAAGGATTTCACGCTGAAAGTTGCTTGTTATTCCATTGAGTAGGGATAGACTATATATACTATTAGTCGAGATACTATAGCGATGATTGCGAATGAGAAACACGAGGATGCTGTTATGCATTATTAGAAGTCTAGAGTAATAAATATGTGTGTAGTGATGTAACACCCTCTTTTGTATAAAAGGGTAGTCTTTTTATAAATCCCAACTTTGGTGAAGTTCAATTGCGGGATAGAAATGTAATAGCTTTTGGCTATGAAAGCAAATTGTAAATAGTTTTAAACTATGACGAAGCATATGAATATAATGAAGTTTTCATTTAATATGCTTTGTTATGGTATGAGTTGTTATGTGGCGAATAATAACTATGTAAGTAAATAGATAATAATGAAATTTTAATTATTTAATCAAAAAATGTCGCCAAGGAGAAGACAACGTAATCAGGAAATGGAATCACATAATGATAACCAAGGGGGTCAAAACAACCTTATGCAAGAGTTCATTAATTTATTAACGGCTGCATTTAACCAAACCCGGGGTAGAATACTCGCAGGACCTAAGGTAGCCAGAACGACTACCTTTAAAGAGTTTAAAAGTGTAGGTCCGCTGGAGTTCAAAAGAACAACGGACCCAATAGAGGCTCAGACATGGGTGAAAGAAATAGAGAAGGCGTTTGTTATTACAAACGTAGGTGAGGCGCAAAAGACTTCGTTTGAAACTTACATGATGAAAGAGGAAGCCAACTTTTGGTGGGAGGCTCACCAAGGTGGGCCTAGAACATATGCGATAGCGTGGGAACAGTTCAAGAAAGTTTTCTTCGAGAATTATTTCCCTACAAGCATGCAAGGGAGGATGGAGATTAAGTTCTTAGAACTTAAGCTAGGGGACATGACGGTTCCCCAGTACGCGGCCAAATTTAATGAATTGGCAAGGTTTGCTCCATATAAAGTGGACACTGAGGAGAGGAAGGCTCGTAGGTTTGAGCAGGGCCTGAAACCCTGGCTCTATATTAGGATTTCTGTGTTCCAGAATGCTTCCTATGGGACCATTCTGGAAAAGGCAATTATAGCAGAAGGTGGTAGTGAGGCGTTAACCCAGTACCTCAAAGAGAGAAAGAATAAGAGCAAGGGAGAGGGAGGAAACAAGGTAGAGAGTGTCAGTGGTAGTGGCATTATGCCAAAAAGAAAGAATTTTAACTCCGGGAATACTGGAGTGGGACAAGGGGATCCTAAGCGTAGGATCGAAGGGTGTAAGACATATGGAAGGACTCATCTAGGAGTCTGTCCGAAAGGGAAATTGGTTTGTTATATCCGTGGACAAGAGGGTCATATATCACCCAATTTTCCTAATCATAAGAAAAACCATGGCTGTTTTGTATATGGGTCATTGTACCACATGGCAAGAAATTACCCAAAGAAGGGGTCGAAGGAAAGTAAAGGTGTTAGTAGTGTTAAATTAGCCATTACTAGACCACCATCGTCGGGTAGACCTATGGCCCGTACTTTTAATATGACGGTCCAAGATGCGGTTGCATCAACAGATGTAGTAACAGGTATCATTCTAGTCAATACAATGAATGCTTGTGTGCTGTTTGATTAGAGTACTACTTTTCTTTTATAGCATGAGAATGTGCTAAATGATTAAGTTCATTTTCGAAAGGGATCATAAATACCTTTACACGTTAAGGTAGAGAATGAGGAAATAACTTTCATTGTTTATATTCGTGGAAATTATTTCATGGATAATAGAGGTAAACAAGTATTGGTATATAAGTACCGATAAATTTAAGAGAATTTGAAGTAATTCTCGGTATTAATGGGTTGATTAACCATAGAAGTATGAATCTTTAGTGTCGATGTCGGGATTTTTATTTGTCCCTTTTCTGTTCTTGTTCTTTGGTGTTCTCATGTTAGGTGAGATTTGTTTGAAAAAACGAGTTATGAAAAAGTCCGACATGTATATGTCGATGAATGGACTGTAAGATTCGCCAATTGGTTTTTTTATATGGTTGTACCAACACAACCGAGAAAAGGTTTGCACATTGACCTAGTGATGTGACACTGCTAAACGGGTCTATGAAACCAAGATTCATTAGGGTCCAGGATTTTGGTTATGTGGAGGGAAGGTGTTAGGCACCCCCGACATCCGTGTTACCACTGTGACTGCCACTTTTCAAGAAACTTTTATATGAATGTGTGTGTGTGGGTCAATGTACGGTTATATGGAAGTAGTGCGAGGCCTCGTTCGCACCTATATACACATGGTTTGAATTTGAGTAAAAATTCAGTTTTAAACAAGATATGGCAGTGATGTTTTGTAAAAAATGTTTTTCAAACCCTTAAGCTCAATAGTAATTGAGACGTTTTACACTTCCATTTTTGATTAAGTGTTCGGCTTAATTGCTTTTAATTTTTGAGATGTAAAGCATCTTTGAGGAAAATAATGTACAAAGCAGTGCCAAACTCCTCATGGGCATGAAAACCATATGAGGAAATCCAAACACCGTCAATAAATTTACAAGCTGCTTACAGCTGAAAATGTTCATCACGGGAACCGAATCTAGATTCAGTAGACTGAATATGTGATCACATGATTCCTAGGATCACATGGTGCCACAATTTAAATGAAAGCAGTAAGCAGTTATATATATAAAAGCTATAAATATATATACAGACATGATCAGCCACCACGAAGCACCTCCATGGGGGATTGGAAATGTAAATAAAGATGTAAAAGCAATCAACCGCCACAGAATAAACTCCAGGTAGGACAAAAAGTAAATATATATATATAAAGCAATAAATGCACCGGATGTAAAATCCAGGCTCATTGAACAAAGTTCGACAACAATTGATATATATATATATATATATATATATATATATATATTAAAGTAGTAAACGCACGAGATGTAAATTTCAGGCTCATCGAACAAAGTTATATATATATATATAAAGAAAGCAAATAAACGCTCCAGGACGTAAGTGAAAGTGAATCGAGGCATAACTCGATAATGTTAGTGCATATATATATATATATATATATATATATATATATATATATATATATATATATACACAAACTGAAATGAAAGCACGGATCGAAGTTCGGGCATACACACGCAACACGACTCTCAACGTGAGGAATAGTGTGTGCAAAGATGAAGAGAAAGGCTTTAAGGTGTGTAAGAAGGCTTATAGTGGACTGCCAAAGAAGACTTCTATAACATTAAGTGGATGAACACTCGGCTCCCGCTGGTAAAAATTGTAGCTATATGTTAGCTCACAAGTGTTTAAAATGAGAAAACACTCAGTTTATAGTGTGTACAGAGCAAATTTGACAGGGCTTCCTCACCTTTTCTCCTTATAAAATGGCTACCCCAAGCCTTCTATTTATAAAGGGGCGAGCTGCAGTCGCAAATGTACCTGCGACTGCCCGGGGTGCCCCGGGCTCCGTGGGTCCTACCGCCTCAAAGTACGTGCACACGTGCACTGTGATGTCTGCTCGAACTTTTAGAATTGCAATCCAGGCATCCGATTGAGGTGTATAAGACCTATTTCAGACCGCCATTGTCGAGAGCTACGCCATGACATGGGATTAGAGTTTGTACGAAGTCAGGAAGATGAGACCATTCCCTCGGTCTTCAAGCTTCAAATTCTATCCGGTGTGCTGCCTTGCGTAGTAGTCAATCGCGATTGGACCTCCTTGGTTCTTGTGGGACATTGCTATGTATAAATGTATGTATCAAATGTTAAGATGGTGCGTTGTGGGGTTGAGCTGACAAAATGATGATTTACCCCTCACCGAGGTTATCTCCGGTTTGGGCTGATAAAGCAGACGTTGCTCAGGGTTATCTCTAAGATTGGACTGCTGTAAGTACTGAAGGTCCTCAAGGTTATCTCTGAGGTGTGCCTGTCTTCCCGATATTATATCTGACTCTTGTGCTGAGTGCCTCGGTGTGACAGCTGATTGCATCCATTTGAAACAAGCATTTCTGGGGTTATCTCCGGAACTACAACAGCACTCCTTGGGATTATCTCCAAGGTTAGCACTGCTATTCCTGGTGTTGTTTCCGGGACTGGAACCGAGCATCTCGGGGTTATCTTCAAGACAGAACTGTCCTCTCCGGTAGAATTTCTGGTATTTGAACTGCATTATCTTCCAGGGTTACTCTGAAAGACGAATCTTCCCTACTGCAATGTTAGTGACAGGTGTGCAGAAAATTTCGAGTGTCTACATTTAGTTTTCTAATAAAACCCAAGGTAGTATTTTATGGTAATAAATCACCGTGACGCTCTTGTTTTCTAACCATTATGCAAATTAGGAGGATGTTAAGGAAGAGGATGAGTCATTACGTTTGTGTATCGACTATCGTGAGTGGAGTATATTAGCGGTTAAGAACAAATACCCATTGCCCAGGATCGATGATCTATTTGATCAGTAGAAAGGGGCAAAGTATTTTTCAAAGATAGATTTGTGTACGGGGTATCGTCGGTTGAAAGTAAGGAAGAAGAAGGATATACCTATGACAACGTTTAGAACTCGTTATGATTATTACGAGTTTCTGAATATGTCATTTGGGTTGACTAATGTACTAAAGTTAGACCTTCTGTAAGGGGCGCCGAGCAAGTCGATGGTAAGCTGATAGGTACTCTTAAGAGGTGCTATGATTGAAAATACCAGTAGCATCACAGAGTGTTCAAAAAAATATTTCGACAAATATGTCGTAATGATCATTGGTGATATTCTAGTCTATTTTAAGACACCAGAAGATCACACAGAGCATTTGAAAATAGTGTGGGAAACACAACAGAAGAAAAAGTTGGATATAGAGGACTTTGTAATTTATAGCGATGCTTCGCATACAGGACGAGGTTGCGTGCTCATGTAGCATGGCAAGGTCATTGCGTATACATCATGTCAGTTAAAGGATTATGAGAAGGTATATCCTACTTATGATCTAAAATTGGCAGCTGTAGTTTTTGAAAGAAAAAAAAATCTGAAGATATTATTTATACGGGGAGAAGTGTGAGGTATTCATTGACTATAATAGTCTGAAATATATCTTCACACAGAAGAAGTTTAATATGAGATAGAGAAGGAGATTAGAATAGTTAAAGGATCGCAACGGTGATATTTTATATCATACATGGAAGGTAAACATAAAAGCCGACGTGTTGAGTAGGAATGGTAGGGAAAAGCTATTAATGTTAACAACTCAGGATGAGCTAATAACGGAGATGACGAGAATAAAGTTAGAAGTTAAATTACGGAATGAAGGGGTAGAAATATTATTCACAACATAGACTTAATCCATGAAAATTGAATGAGTTAAGTAAGTACAACTAGGTAAAAAGAATTGTAAGCGGATGAAGAAGAGGATGCAGGATGAAGAGAAAACCAAGTATAATCTTGTTTTGAAGGAGGAATTTGAGTTCCAAATAAATCTGAGTTAAAAGGAGAACTAATAAAAATAACGATAGCGTAATGTGTTAGTAAGTGCTTAACTTCCAACTCAGATTATTGATAGGAAGGGACAAGTCATGTGAAATAAGATACTACATTCGGTGAATGTGAATGTGAGGAAACACATTGCCGAAGAAGCAAAGTAGGAACTCAGGATTAAAATAAAGGAAAATTTTTCTCATTTGTTTATGTAATTGTAGCAAGATTCTGGGGACATAATCTTTATAAGGGGGGACAAATGTAACGCCCGAGAAAATCGGATTTTTATGAGAATTAATTTTTTATTTGATTATGTGGATTAATTAAATTTAATTGATTAATTATGAGAGTAAGATATTTGAAGGTCGTTCTATGACCTAGAATGTGTAGATGTGGTTAGGATTATGGCTATGTGGTTAGGATTCTGGATATGTTGTAGAATTAAAGTGTTTAAATTTACAAGACGAAAATAAAAGTTTTTTGAGAATTTTTTTAAAAAACACTATTCATCCATTTCTGTTCGGGAATTATTTTTGAACTTCCTAGAAATAAGTAACGATAAGATATCGAGGTAAGATGGATTATCCAATAATATTTCAATTATGGCGAACACAGTTTTTCTCCTGCGGACTTAAAACCTAACGGTTAGGGAAATTGATTTTCGAGATGGAATTTAAATGCGTATAATGAATTAAAGCGATGATAGTATAATATGTAGGTATTGTACGAGGTAATGAATAAGAGTATGATACGAGGTATTATACGAGTATGTATGAATGATGGTATTGTAGGGTTTTGGCACAAAAACGTAGCGAAAATATAAAATAATCAAAGCAATTTCTGAAACCCAAAAATAGGATCCATGCGAAACAGAAATAAATTCAGTGGTTTATATATTATACCGATTATGAAAGATTTCTGAAACGGCTTCGAATCCCTTATCTAATCCAACAAAACTGCGCCTCTACGGTATCCACACGAACGCCCCGTGAATCGTCGCACGATCTATAGTGAAGAGAACTACGGTACTAGCCACCAAGGATTTGAATTTTCAAAATTTTTCTCTAGTCTATCTCTAAGAGCGGATAGGGTTTTTTAGGTTATGATTCATTACCTAAAATGGCTGCTATATATCATATATATAGTAGTTAATAGGAATTAATCAAAACCCTAATCTAATTAAAATAAAATCCAATTATATATATATATATATATATATATATATATCTTAATTAAGTCTTACTTAATTAATATACCTATATATAAATTATCCTATTAATTTAAATTTGTAATTTAAATTTTATCAATCATATTGACATATTTAAATCTTTACAATTTAAATTAATTCCCTTTTAATTAAGTTCTTTGTGTGTGACCTTATATGTTATTATTACATTGACAATAATTATAAAATCATATTATAAAATTATAAACAGTAAGCGGCATATAGTAATGCATCACTGCTACCCAAGTAATAATAAGATCGATGATTCGATGCAACCTTTTTCTGACCAATGTTTCAATGTAATTTAATCCTTTTAACCTTGATATCTTAGATTAAACTCGAGTCATGGAATGTGTAATACTCTTCATAATTTAATCTGAGTTTTCTTGATCAATGGGTAGACTATATGAAACAAATCACTTTTTGAGCATGGCCATGCATTTCATAGTCCTACTCAATCAAGAGGCCTATGGATATCACCCCTAATATATAGGAGGGTTAAATTCCATCTATATCACTTATATTTCTCACACGATTCATGATGTACCCAATAATCACCATTACAGTCCACCCTATTAAAGGTGACCTTTGATGATATCAAAGTACATAAATTCTCGTGTAGTAATATTGTGATTTCAGGTCAGAGGACCATTACATCATTGTCACTATGACAATCGCTAATGACACTTCGATGCTCCACATAGAATTCTCATGGTGGGTCTGTCCAATACATCGTTCTCTAACACATACCTATGCATTAACTTAATATCTCATATATTTATGACTAATGAGATTTGGTCATCAGTCAATCCACATACTAGTCTCAATGCATCATTGTTGTCCTATCAACAATGATACTCGACTAGGGACATTTAAGAGCAATGATACTAATTGTAATTATATAATCTCATGTTCAAGTCAAATAGTTGAAACTATATAAATTGTATCACTATTCTAAGGAATTTTATTATGTTAACATTTATATAATGCAGTAAATAAAACCATAATAAAATCATTAATTTATTCAATCAAATATAATATCAAAATATTAAGCAATTATATCAAATAACTAGCCTGTAGGGCACAAACTCTAACAGTCTCCCACTTGAACTAGAGCCAATCACTCATGTATCTAACACCCATGGAACTAGTGTGACCGTAGTGCTTCTGCTGCGACAAAGCCTTGGTTAGTGGATCTGCAACATTATCATCTGTTGGCACTCTTCCTATATGTACATCTCCTCTATCAATGATTTCAAGGATGAGATGGTACCGCCTAAGTATATGCTTGGATCGTTAGTGAGATCTGGGTTCCTTAGACTGTGCAATGGCTCCATTATTATCACAGTATAACTTAACGGGATCAACAATGGTTGGAACAACACCAAGTTCAGTGATGAACTTTTAATCCCTCTGACCTCCCCGGCCGCACTAAAAGACAATATACTATACCTACATTGTTGAAGAATCCACATCATCTCTTGTTTCAAACTCTTCCAGCTAACAACACCACCATTAAGGTAAAACACAAAACCTGAATGAAACTTATAGTCATCATTGTAAGTCTAGAAACTAGCATCTGTGTAACCCTTTACTGCCAGTTCGTCTTCACCTCCATATACCAAGAATGAATCCTTAGTCCTTTTTAGGTACTTGAGGATATTCTTGACTGCTGTCCAATGACCTTCACCTGGATTCGACTGGTATCTTCTCGTCATGCTCAAAGCATATGAGACATCCGGACGTGTACATATCATTTCATACATGATAGATCCAATTGCCGAAACATAAGGAATCTTTCTCATACGCTCGTCATCATCTTTTGATTTAGGATATTAGGCCTTAGAGATCTTTACACCATGAGTCACGGGTAAGTTTCCCCTTTTTTCCTCTTGCATGCTGAACAGTTTCAACACTTTATCAATATATGTACTTTGACTTAAGCCGATCATTTTTCTCGATCTATCTCTATAGATCCTGATACCTAAAATGTAGGCAGCATCGCCCAAATCTTTCATGGAGAAACATTTTCCTAACCATGTTTTACTAACTGTAAAGGAAGGAATGTCATTCCCAATAATTAATATGTCATCAACATATAATACTAGGAATACAGTGTGACTCCCACTAACCTTCTTATATACACAAGGTTCATCTTCATTTTTTATAAAGCCAAACTCTATGACTGCTTCATCAAATCGAAGATTCTAACTCCGAGAGGCTTGCTTTAATCCATAAATGGATCGCTGCAGTTTATATACCTTTCCAGCATCCTTTGGAGTGACAAAACCCTCAGGTTGTGTCATGTACACATCCTCAAGGAGATTTCTGTTAAGGAAAATAGTTTTGACATCCATCTGCCAGATTTCATAATCATAAAAAGCTGCAATAACAAGTAAGAATCTGATGGATTTAACCATTGCCACTAGAGAGAATGTTTCATCATAGTCAACACCTTGAATTTGTTTGAAACCTTTTGCTACCAGTCGGCCTTTATAGGTTTGTACATTACCATCCATGTCGGCTTTCTTCTTGAAAACCCACTTGCACCCGATTGGTTTTACTCCTTCAGGTGGATCAACCAGAGTCCATACTTGGTTAGTATACATGGAGTCCATCTCACATTTTATGGCTTCTAGCCATTTCTCATAATCTGGTCCATTCATAGCTTCTTGGTAGGAAGCAGGCTCATCTTGATCTATAAGCATCACATCGCCGTTTTGAGTCACAAGATATCCATAATATCTATCGGGCTCTTAGCGTGTCCTACCAGATCTATGAATGCCTTATGTAATTTGAGCAGGTTCACTTTCCACAATATCGTGTGGTTCCTGTTCACGTTCCAAGTCAGGTTTAATAATATTTTGTGGTTCTCGAATTTCTTCGAGTTCTACTTTCCTCCCACTGTTTCCTTTAGAGACAAATTCTCTTTCTAGAAAAATACCAGTTCGAGCAACTAACACTTTGTTCTCAGAAGGGTCGTAGAAATAATACCCTTTTGTTTCCTTTGGGTATCCCACAAAATTATATTTGTCAGATTTGGGTCCGAGCTTGTCAGAATCCAGACGTTTAACAAACGCCTTGCAACCCCAAATCATCGTGAATGACATACTAGGATGTTTTCCATTCCACATCTCATATGGTGTCTTCTGATCCGTCTTTGTAGGAACACAGTTAAGTGTGAATGCAGTTGTCTTTAGGGCATGACCCCATAAGCTTATTGGAAGATCTGCATGACTCATCATTGATCATACCATGTCCAACAAGGTGCGATTCCTCCTCCCAGATACACCATTCCATTGTGGTATTCCAGGTGGAGTGAGTTGTTATATAATACCACACTCCTTTAGAAGGTCATCAAAGTCGTGGCTTAAGTATTCACTTCCTCGATCGGATCAAAGGGCTTTTATGCTTTTGTCAAATTAGTTTTGAACTTCATTCTTGAATTCCTTGAACTTTTCAAAGGATTCGGATTTGTGTCTCACAAGATATACATATCCATATCTACTGAAGTCGTCAGTAAATGTAATGAAGTAATAAAACCTACCTCTTGCTAACGAACTCATGGGTCCACATACATCACTATGTATAAGTCCCAATATATCGCTAGCTCGTTCACTGTGTCCAGTAAAAGGGGCTTTAGTCATCTTGCCTAATAAACAAGAGATATGTCGGATTTGAATCATTTGATTTAAATTGTTTTGTATTTATGTTAAAGATAGGCATTTCTAAATCAAGAATATAAAGACCATTAAACAATTGTGCAACACCATAACATATATCATTTAAGTAAAATGAACAACAGTTGTTCTTTATTATAAATGAAAAACCTTTCTTGTCCAAACAAGAAACAGAAATAATGTTTTTTCTTATAGCAGGCACATAATAACAATCCTCTAATTCTAATACTAGCCCAATGGGCAAAGATAAATGATAAGCTCCTACGACCAGTGCATCAACTTTTACTCCATTTCCAACTCGTAGGTCAATCTCTCCTTTCGCCAAAGTCCTACTCCTTCGGAGTTCCTGCACATTAACACAAATGTGAGAACCACATCCAGTATCCAATTCCAATGATGTAGAAGTAGACAAGTTGACTTCTATAACATATATACCTGAATCAGAAGTCGCACCTCCTTTCCTTTTCTTTACTTCTTCTAAATATGCATGATAGTTCTTCTTCCAGTGTCCAGGTTTTCCACAGAAGTGTTAATCACCTTCTTTAGCCACCCCACCATTAGGTTTTGGAATTGGGTTTGGCACCGGATTTAGATCCTATCTTCTTCTTTCCTTTCCAATTTCCTTAAGCTTTCCCCTTTTGCACCATCATTATGAGAGCGGGTCCTGCCTTTTTCATGTTTTTCTCGGCAGTTCTTAACATGCTCAACAACTCAGTAAGGGGTTTCTCAATTTCATTTATAAGATAATTCATAAAAAATTGAGAGTAGCTGTTGTTCAAGGATTGCAAAACAAGATCTGTTTGGGCTTTTGGAGTGATTGGAAAACCCAACCTATCAAGGTACTCAATATACCCAATCATTTTCAACACATGTGGACCAACGGGATCACGTTCACCCATCTTGCAGTGATACAACGCCTTGCTTATATCACACCTCTCCTGTCGAGCATGCCCTTCGAACAATTTCTTGAGATGCTCGATCATCTCATAAGCATTCATCAACTCATGTTTCTTCTAAAGCTCAGCGTTAATGGTTGCGAGCATGAGATAACTCATGTCCTGAGCATCATCTTGATGCTTCTTGTAAGCATTATGATCCACACGTGGTGCAGTGACAGCTGGTGCTGCAAGAATGGGCCCATCAAGGACATATAGCATGTGCTCTTGTTTGAGGACAATCCTCAAGTTCCTATGCCAGTCAAGGAAATTAATTCCACTTAGCTTTTCCTTCTCAAGGACTGATCGTAGTGAAAGACTACTTGTGTTGTTGTTTTTAGCCATTGATATCTACAATTTATAAGTGCATAAATAATAAGTCAAATTGCAGAGTTGATATTATGTAATTGATAATAGTACATTCAAAATATACCTCCCACTATTTTATTTAAATTAATAGCCCTCACCATTAATTCAGAAAGAATTTTCTATTTAATCTTTCTAGTGACCCAAGATCCATATTTCATTATGCCTTAAGTTAGCTTTGGCTAATCTCTTAAAACATAATTATTTAGGTAGACAACCCCTTGTCAATTATATCATATATAACTCTTGGATAGTTTGGTAAACAACATTTGTTTCTAGTCCATCTAATGGTACCTACCAAACTCCATGTCCACAATCCTATTGAGATAACTTAGTTAAGTCGGGCCCAATGATTTGAAAAGTTTGGATATCACAATTATCATATCGCATCTTACATAGATAAATAGGGTACTTTGCTTTGGCAAACCTACATCAATTGATCAAGGTCTTGATGAGTGTTATTCATTGGAAGACATCTGATTTAGACTTAATAATTTATTGATGGAATTTATAAATTAATTTAGATCTCACCAGTTTTAATCTTATTAAGCATGCACATTATTTATCATATCATATAGCATACAAGCATAAATAAAGTGCAGAATTAAATGTGACATAGTTATGGCCCAATCCACTGTCAATCTTTTCAAGCTAATGAAACATTGAAGGTCAATCTAAGGTGGTAAAAGATCTTCAAAATAATAACTTCCTTGGATCTTCCTCATTCAAGTGCCTTCTCTCCATCCTCAACATTCATCATGTTCTTCATCTTTTCATCTACATCTTGTTATCGATAATTACATGACATAAAGAAACCTCGATTTACATTCGAGGGGATTTAGATGAGAAGAGAATATTACATTAGATTTTATAGAACGGCACGACATGCAAGCTGTATTTCAAAACCAAAAACCACTAACCTATGGGTCAAAAGGCCATAACTGTACACCATGCATATCACAATAAGCACATAACAGTGTATATATAATAAAATAAAAACTATATACAAAATATTGGGGTCACGACCATCGTGCGCTATGATGGGGGGTCTCATTGTCAAATTCATTGGCGAAGTGGTCACGTAGTACCCACGGAAAAATTTTTCGAACTACAATCATGATTGTAGAATTTTTCCATACGAATCTCTGAAACAGTTTCATAATCATATATTTTAATCCACCAAAACACCCATAATAACTATACACCCAAAGACATATCATATATGTCCGGTTTCAATTAATCATATTAAACTGAATGTTCATGCTTCTAATCCAATTAGAACAGAAGTTGTATACCGTTATTACGCCATTTAAGATACAATTAACTGAACATAATATACATGCATATCTATTACTGATATTCATAATACCAGAATATGCCTATATACAAAATATCATATAATCAATTTTATATCGGTAAAATTGTATCATCATATATCATATATATATCGAAAACACTATAATTAATTTCAGATCGGTAAAATTATATCATCACATATTATATATATCGAAAACAATAAAACACATAGTCTGAATTAATCGTTTCGCAAGTAGCTCTGATACCACTGTAGGGTTTCGGTACAAAAACGCAGCGGAAATATAAAATAATCGAAGCAATTTTCGAAATCCAAAAATAGGATCCATGCGAAACAGAAATTAATTCAGTGGTTTTGCTAATATACCGATTATGAAAGAGTTCTAAAACGGCATTGAATCCCTTATGCAATCCAACAGAGCCGCACCTCTACGGTATCCACATGAACGCATCGCGATTCGTCGCACGATCTGTAGTGAAGAGAACTGCGGTACTAGCCACCAAGGATTAGGATTTTCAAAATTTTTCTCTAGTCTCTCTCTAAGAGCGGCTAGGGTTTTTAAGGTTTTGATTCGTTACCTAAAATGGCTGCTATATATCATATATATAGTAGTTATTAGGAATTAATCAAAACCCTAATCTAATTAAAATAAAATCCAAATTTATATATATATATATATATATATATCTTAATTAAGTCTTACTTAATTAATATACCTATATATAAATAATCCTATTAATTTAAATTTGTAATTTAAATTCTATCAATCATATTGACATATTTAAATCTTTACAATTTAAATTAATTCCCTTTTAATTAAGTTTTTTTGTGTGTGACCTATAGGTTATTATTACGTTGGCAATAATTTTAAAATCATATTATAAAATTATAAGCAAGTGAAGCGACATCTAGTAATGCATCACCGCTACCCAAGTAATAATAAGATCGATGATTCGATGCAACCTTTTCGTGACCAATGTTTCAATGTAATTTAATCCTTTTAACCTTGATATCTTAGATTAAACTCGAGTTATGGAATGTGTCATACTCTTCATAATTTAATCTAATTTTCCTTGATCAATGAATAGACTGTATGAAACAAATCACTATTTGAGCATGGCCATGCATTTCGTAGTGCTACTCAATCAAGAGGCCTATGGATATCACCCCTAATATATAGGAGGGTTAAATTCCATCTAGATCACTTATATTACTCACACGATTCATGATGTACCCAATAATCACCTTTATAGTCCACCCTATTAAAGGTGACCTTTGATGATATCAAAGTACATAAATTCTCGTGTAGTAATATAGTGATTTCAGGTCGGAGGACCATTACATCATTGTCACTATGACAATAGATAATGACACTTCGATGCTCCACATAGAATTCTCATAGTGGGTCTGTCCAGTACATTGTTCTCTAACACATACCTATGCATTAACTTAATATCTCATATATTCATGACTAATGAGATTTGGTCATCAGTCAATCCACATACTAATCTCAATGCATCATTGTTGTCCTATCAACAATGATACTTGACTAGGGACATTTAAGAGCAATGATACTAAT
Source organism: Panax quinquefolius (assembly GCA_020205615.1). Classification (NCBI taxonomy): domain Eukaryota; kingdom Viridiplantae; phylum Streptophyta; class Magnoliopsida; order Apiales; family Araliaceae; genus Panax; species Panax quinquefolius. The sequence goes on along the minus strand of CM035174.1, from coordinate 62,240,778 downwards.
TGTAATTATATAATCTCATGTTCAAGTCAGATACTTGAAACTATATAAATTGTATCACTATTCTAAGAAATTTTATTATGTTAACATTTATATAACGCAGTAAATAAAACCATAATAAAATCATTCAATTATTTAATCAAATATAATATCAAAATGTTAAGCAATTATATCAAATAATTGGCCTCTAGGACATAAACTCTAACATGTATGTCGTATATAAATAAGTATATGAGTGGAATACGAGATTAATACGTAAATTATATGTTATAAGGCTTTAAGCCAAATGTATTTGATTTGTAAGATTGTGTAGGAAATTGTAATGTCCAATTGGATAAGTCCAATATGATTTAATGAACAAGCCCAATGTTTGTTTAATGCAAGCCCAAGTATAAGATAAGTTAATTAAGCTAAAAGCCCAAAGTAAGAACCTATGGGTTATAGGATGGTTAAAACCCATGGGGAAACCCATGGGTAACCCAAAGTTATGGCCAAGCAAAAGAATGTGATGAGAAAGCAAAGGATAAAAGTTGTGATAAGCAAGTAGCTTAATGGCTAAGTAAATGTGGTGATCAAGTAAACTTGATGGCTAAGCTAGGAATAGTAAAGAGGTGGATGACTTATTGACCATTATACCCTAATTTTGTGATTATTATAAATAGAACATGTCCTAGCTCATTCTTTGGTTGTTAAATTTCATCCAACATTATAAGTGTTTATTGGTTAGAGAGAAAAAGCTAGAAAAGTTAGAAAAGCAAGAAAAGCTAGTCTTTCATAGTTGAAGAAGAAGAACAAAGCTTTGTCAAGTGATCTTCAAGGGTAAGAACTTAAACCATGATTCTATTTCTCTTCCATTGTTAGAAAAGTGAGTAGTGGTAGAACATGCATGCTAAGAAGAAGTGGGAATGATTAATCAAAAGACTTAAGTCGTAAATAAGTCATGTGGTAAGATAAGCAATAAATGAAGTTTTGAACTCTTGAAGATCGTGTAGGAACTTATCATGAATAAGTTATTGAAATATGTATGGTTAGGATGTTAGTAGGATGGAATGAATCCATTTGAAATGAAGAACAAATCATAAGTAACGAAGTTATACCAAAATTCACACAATTAGACGATAATCGTCGAATTTGTGAAATTCTCAGAATGGTAGCTAAATTTTAATATATAGCTCGAAAATGTTGGTTTTCGATGGAGTATATTCTCATTTGGCATTCTAAAGTTGTGGACTTGAAAATGACCGGATTCCAACTTAGAACGAAGAAACGAACGTTGAACGTTCACCGTTTTCGTTAAAATGAACTAAAAGGTGAATTTTGAGTTAATGGATTCAAAATTGTAAAATTCTTGTATGAACACGTAGAGTATGTGATTTGTGAAGTAACGACTTTTGAAGAGCCAATTCAGACTTATAACGTAGGAGTTATGAGCCTGAAAATCTCACATAAAAAGTTGTCTATCAAAATTTTCTGGTGTTGAGGACTGGCACCGCGACGCCAGTCAAGGCAAAATAAGTGGTGCCGCAGCGCTAAGAATGGTTGTGAGCTACACGCCGCGGCATGAGTTTAAGAAGAAAAGCTGGCACCACAGTGCCAGCATTAAGTGAAGCATAGAGAGGAATGTTTCTGAATGTAAAGAGGAGACTGGTAAATTATATCTGTGCTAAACCTAATGTAACATCAATTAAGATGTTAAAAACCTTAAGTTAACGACTAAAGATTGAAGGAAAGATTAATTGAACGTAATTTATTAATAATGAAACGATGAACGATAATAAGCCGTAAGGGCAGATTAATACTTGAAACAAGTTTTGTTAATGAAATAAGTACGATTAAGTATATGAAATGAAAGGTAGTTATTTGATAATGAATTAATTAACTTAAAGTAGCATCTTCGATGATGACTATAACGTTTAGAGTTACAACTAAAAGTTGTTGACTACTACGTGAACATGAACGGTATGCAATAAGTGTACTTAACCAATGACGATAAAGTTTCAATTAATAACGAAAGAACGTTAGTAAACCGTGAGGAATGATGATTAACTCGAGACGAGTGGTATTAATAAAGTAAATCCACTTAAGACATAGAAGAGAAAGAAGTTGGTAAGAAAGATGTAAATCATAACGGCAAGCCGGAACCAATAATAACAAATCTAATATATGATTAGATTGAGAAGAAGGATAAGATTCAATTAGGAACCATGTATGATTATTCATAACCTAATGTGGTACGTTATGTGGTTATGTGTTTTAGAGTCCGTAAAGACTCAAAGGAAAAGTAATTTTACTAAAGCAGACGCTGAAGGCACGTTTTCTCATCGCTTGTCTAACCTTCGTGTTAGCCAGGTTTTTAGTGATTCATGTTATAAAATGCATGAATTGTTTTATGAAAGGGTCGATGCCAGTTTTAACTCGGCTAGACTATTCTTGAAAGATTTATTAATTTCTTTACAATTCTTTCAATATAGAATTGATAACGCTATCCTACGCCAATTATTTGGTACGAATTCAAGGTAAGCCTGAGTATAAATAAACAAATGTATTTTACATCGATTATTCGATGGTCACGCGAGGTTGCCAAAACTTAAACGTAAATACGTTTAACAGATGTAGTGTTGATCAACATAGAGTACTATAGGTTGATCACCTAGAAGTGCTCGTAAGATATGTCGGACTTACGGACTTAGTGCTGAGTTGTCCTTTTCATGAATAAAAGCTAAAGAGAATGTTCATGGTCTATGAACCTACTCAGAATTTCTAAAACTACTATATGTACTTCGGAATTATTTTATGAGATGAGAAGTGTTATCCAATGTTTCATAGTACTTCAGAACTATTTTTCAGTTATCGAAGAATAATCATATGATTCACGAAGTGGTATCTATATAATATATTGTTAGACTTGTTGAGCTAGTTATGCTCACTTCTTACTTGAATCATATGATTGCAGCTAAGGTCGAGCGAACCGAGGGTTCCAGTAGAGATAAAGGCAAGACGAAGATGAATGATTAGTTTATCTTGTAATAGACTAGGAAGTGTTTGTATAATATTATGATTAACAAAGAATGTAATAGTTTCAGAACCTGGGAACGAGATGTTTTATTATTAATGTAATAAGAATATCGTTGATACAAACATTTTGATGTTGTTTCAATAGAATGAATGTATAGTTATGAGTACCTTGTAGCACCATCTGTCGGATTGGAAGATACCCGAATTTGGGGGCGTCACACAATGAATCAAGGGTTGAGCTTTCCTCTCTTCCCAAATCTCGTAACTCCTTTCCATGGAGCAACACGTAACAATATATGATCTCCAACATTGAATTCCACGTCCCTTCGATGCAGATCAACATAACTTTTGTTTGATCTTGTGAGGTTTGTATACGTTGCTGAATCATTTAAATCTTTTCCATAGTCATGTGTACCAATTCTAGTCCGAACAACGTTGCTTCACCCACCTCATCCCAGCATACTGGAGAATGACACTTTTGTCCATACAACACTTTGAATGGAGTCATGCCTATACTTGCTTGATAACTATTGTTGTAGGAGAATTCCACCAATGGTAAGTATTTGTCCCAACTTCCTTTAAAGTCTAGGACACAGAGTCTTAATAGATCTTTAAGAGTTTGAATAGTCCTCTCCGACTGCCCATCTGTCTGAGGATGATATGCATAACTGAATCATAAATCAGTGCCTATAGCTTTCTGCAAGCTGACCCAAAATTATGAAATGTGTCTTGGATCTTGATCAAAAACTATGGATACTGAAATACCATGCAATCTTACAATCTCATCTATGTACATACGAGCAAGATGTTCAAGTGAATATGTTTCTCGTATAGGTAAGAAATGAGCAGACTTGGTTAATCTATCGACAATGACCCAAATTGCATCTATGCCTTGAGAAACCTTGGGAAGACCAATAACGAAATCCATGTTAATGTGTTACCACTTCCATTTTGGAATTTCAATTGGTTGGAATGGACCTTTTGGCACTTGATGCTCTACCTTGACACGTTGACAAGTTTAACACCTTGAGATAAACTCCGTGATCTCTCTCTTCATATTGCTCATCCAAAATTTATGTCGAAGATCATGATACATTTTGGTACTTCCAGGATGAATTATAAACGGTGTGTTGTGTGCCCTCCATCATGATTTTATACTTCAAATCAGAGTTGTTAGGAGCACAAAGTCTGGAGTTGACTCGAATTATTCCTTCTTCGTCGATCCTTGCTTCTGGAATAACACCTTCGGGTTTGTAGCTTGAGCAATTTTAACTTTATCGATTAAAGTCAGTTCTACTTGTATATTTGACATCATCATATGGGTCCCTGAAGTTTTTAACTCTATCTTCATCCTTTATAAATTATACAAAATGGGCATTTGTGTTTACAATATCTCATTCATACCCGAATATGATTTTCTACTCAACCCGTCAGCTACCACGTTCACTTTTCCAGGATGATATTGAATGGTATGGTCATAATCTTTCAAACAGCTCAAGCCAACGTCATTGCCGCATGTTGTGAGGGCCCTGAATCCGAGGTCCCGAATCACCGCGGATCCGGTTCGATCATTCTAACACTATTACTCTTTTTGCAGAAGATATAAACATAAATTGTTTATACAATACATTACACACTATTTTCCAAGGTCGAGTAACCTTAACTTAATACACAAATCATAACTTATTTAACACATAACTTTATTATTATACAACACTAATACAAATCTAATCGCACACATTAACTTTAAGTTGGAACCATCTTTAACCTTTCCTTGTATCCGACGTATTCGTCTTAATCTGCAATGTTTATCATGATATAGCAAGGGTGAGCATAAGGATTGCCCAACAAGTTTAAGTTCAATAATATAACGATATATCACGATTGAAAGAGTCTGAATAATAAGCTGGCTATAATTCAACAATATAATTGTGAACTAGTAGGAACAAATTTATGACTGAACAAGTATTATACATGAACAAATATATCTGAACCAACTGGTAATGAAGGTGATCAGCCTTTCATACCTGACTTATACATGCAATATGTACAGAGTACAATTAATGGCAACCAGCAATGATTAACCATAAGCTTATCCGAATGAAACAACTCTTAATAGAGTTAAGTAAAAACAAACTTGCCTGAACCGTTGATTACCGCTACGCAATCTATATCGCCTTATCCGAAGACCTAATATTAGTAATATAGGTCTCCAATATTAGCATAATATCATCACAATATAATATTATATATATATATATATATATATATATATATACATAGAATAACCTAAACACATAACACATAACCCTATCAGTCTATTCAACACATAAAACTTAGTATCAGGTCAAACTATTTCAGTCTGACTTGAAACCGATACAAATCTGACATCCCGACGGCCTGAGTCGAACTTTTATTAAGTCTAAGTTCAATTAAACTCTGACTTAACAGTTAACAATTATCTAAAATAATTTTAATAACAGTCAAAATATTTTTCCAAGTCTCATAATAATTTTTAAATAATTATTACCATTTATCAAGAATTTTCAATCATTAATATCGTATTTAGATAAATTAAATACCACATAATTCCTTTATCATTAATATTTATTTATTATCAAATATTAATGAAAAACATGCCATAATATTATAATATATTTATAATATCACAAAGTATTTTTAATACTTTAAAATCACCTTTTGTATGATTTTAAATGATTAAATTCATTATCCGATAATTGCTATTAATATTAAAATATCAATATTTTCCTGAAAAAATATCAAAAGTTATATTTTATAACTTAAAATATTTTTATATCACTTAAATCATTTTTATATGATTTTTAAATCATTAATTATATTTTCCTTAATTTATTTAATATAATTATTAAATAAACTAATTACCATTAATATTGATTAATTAATGAAATTCATCACAAAATATTAAAAGTCATTTAAAATAACTTAAAATATTTTCTTATACCATAATATTATTTTTCATGACTTTTTATGTATTAAAATTATTTTAAATAATTTATTTAATATTATAATTAAATACCATTTATATTCCAAAAATATTAAATGTTTATGAAATATACTCAAAATAGTTAAAAACTATTTTTCAGACTTTAAAATAATTTTTCGGAATTTATTTTGTATTTTTAATAATTAAAACCCATTTAATTCGATTTATTTAATTAAATAATCTATTTTTTGAAATTTAATAATTATTAATTCGCTATAGGTGTTCTTGAGCCTGTTCTCAACCTAATGTGTTTCTGGGCTTTTAACTTGGTTCGAATTGTAGTAATAGTGTAAAACTACAATAAACATCTTGTTTTATGGCCATACTACATCATACTAGCAAGATCTAGACTCCCAAAATGCTTGTCAGAGCTGTTCTTCATTTCTGATCATTGATTTGTTTATTGGAAGGCTATGAGCTGATAATGGTTTTGTTTCTCACTCTTTATCACTCTAGATTTCGAAATATATAGAGAGAAAAGGCTTGGCAAGTTTGCTAAGTAAAGTGAGATTTTTACTTAAGTTAAATCTTTTATACCTTTGAATCCATGGCCACAAATGTTGCTAAGTGTCCAGGATATCAGATTTGGTAAGATTTTTACACACATGGGATAAACTTGAGTGATGACTCACAAGATTTCAAAAATCTTTTACTTAAAGTTTAACAAAAAGGGTATTTCGGTCTTTTCGTATTCACTAAGGGTATTTTTTGTATTTTCCCCTATAACTTAAAGGGTATTTGAAAGTAATATGCACACAAGTCAATCATGTTTGATGATAAAGCATATACTTTGTAACAATCTTATTCATTTATTAATAAAAAGTATTAATTTATTAAAGGCTTTTAATTATCTACATGATGCTGTTTTATAATATGTGATAAACCCATTGTTTTAAGCAATGCTTTTAGAATAATGATGATGATCATTCTAATGAGATCTAAATTCTTTGAAAGCTTAAAACTAAAATAGTTCCCAATCGTTGGATTACTAAATTGGGGATTAGTGAATCCAGATAGATTGGTACATACGTTGCTTGCTCATTGGATGAGGATGATTGATCTCATGATCATTTGTGTGGAGACACTAAAGCAAGTATGTAGGTGCTTATTGGAGAATAAGTTCACTGAACGTGGCTCGCTAAGGAATACCTAATGGAGTTTTACTTGACTGTCAATAGGAATTCCTGTAGTGATAGTAGTACAAGTGATCCTTGGACTTGAGGTCATCATAGTATCTTGTGTATGATGAGTTATACTTTGACTTATTCCTTAAGAGCCTTAGGGTATATCAAAGGGTATGCTTGGGTATAATAAGTTGTACATGGAGATAATGTATGATCAATAAAGAATCTACCACTTCTAATAAAAGAAGAGAAATGTCCTATGTGATTCGATAAATGACAACCCAAGAGTCCTTGGTTAAGGTAGTAATGAAATTAGAAAGGAGTTTCTAATTTGCATTATTTGAGTTGTGCATTTAAGGATCGAAATACATATAATTAAATAAAATAAGACTTGACAAAGAATTCCATGTCTTATATTTAATTGGGATATTGTATGGTGGAAGGATTGAATTATACAAAGTAACTATTTACTCAAAGGTTCTTTTATGATTAATGTTAAAATCTATATTATCCGGAAAGTCGTTGATCGCTAGGAGGTTTATCCCTATTGTAGAATAAATATTATTTATTTAAATAAATTAATTGTTTAATTTATTTATTTAAATAAGATTAGAATTGTTCTAATTGATTTATTCACAACTAGGTTTAATATGGAGAACCTAAAGGGTCACACCATAAAAGGAAGAATAATTATTTAAGAAGTTAATGGCATAATCGTAATAATATGTTAAGTATATTTAATTTAATCTATGGTGATAGAATAAATTAAATAGCTTAATATTTATTATTTAATATTTTAGAAATATTAAATATAAATTAATAAGAGGAGTCTTATTAATATTATTACAATTATTATTATTTTAATTTCTAAAAGAGTTTAGGAATTAATTTAATATAAGTACTCTCATTTATTCCTAATAGCATTAGGAGGTTAAATTAATTAAAAGAGTTTAATTAATTTTCCCTAATAAGATAAGGGAGCTTAATTAATTAAAGGATTTTAATTAATTAAAATAAAACCCAATTCCTTAATTGTTAAGGAGGGTTGCCCACATCTATAAATAAGAGGAGTTTTATTATGGGTGGATGGGGTTGTTGACTTTTACAACTACGTAATAATTCCAATTTGTTGGAGAGTACTTTCTTTTCTATAGAGATAGAAAACTAGGGTTTAGCCAACCACCCCTTCTTCTTGAAAATTCTTCTTCCTTGGTGGATCACCTCTAGAGGCCAAACACATGGGTGGCTAACGTTGATCAAATGAAGGAATCAAACCCGGTGGATTCAAGTTGAACGCAAAAGGATTTGGAGGTGAACTTGTACCTGAGAAAGCTCGATCTTCAAGGGTATGATTTTATTCTTTATCTTTTCGTTTAATAATTATGCATAAAGGGTGATCCGGGTATATGGTTTGTAAATTTTTTAAACTCTGATTTTACACGTTTCCGCATTTTTATCCAATTTGATTGCGTTCATGAATATTACAAACCTAACAGTATTTTGGATATCTCCATTTTATCTCATAACATTTTACACTTAGGCATTTAAAATTAACTTTTAAATTTCCAAATTAGGTTTTTAAAATAGAAAATTAATATTTCTAAATTATAATTAGAATTTTCTAATTATATTAAAATTTCTTAATCGTAAATTAAATCTTATTAATTAGGATTAATATATCCTAATTAAAATTGTTACTTAAGCAATTAGGGTCAAAATGGTCATTAGGGTTTATAACCCACTTAATTAGAGTTTCTAATAGAAAAATAATTTTTAATTTAGAAATTAAATTTTCATAATTAGATTAAGGTTTTCTAATTACTTATAACTTTCAAAATTAGGATTAATATTTCCTAATATATTAACATTAAAAATATTAAATTAACACTTTCGTTTTTCCCTAATTATAAATTAGGTTTTCAAATCCCGAAGTTAGGGTTTTCTAAATTTAAAATTAGGGTTTGCTAATTAATTAAGATTTACCCTAATTAATATTATAATTAATCGCACTTAAGCAATATAATAATCATTTAAGTTCCCAGATTAGGGTTTCATGCACCGAATTAGGGTTTCGGATTCCCGGAACAGAAATTAGGGTGTCTAGAACCGATTTCTAGGGTTTCTTGTAATTAGCTAGGGTTTTCAAACCGAACATTGACGTTCTTAATATATACTTAGGGTTTGTTATAGATATCGTTTATCTGGTTAACCCTTGACCCTTAACCACATACTATACACATATACACAGAACATATTCACATATACACTTAATCCTGAATTATTCACCTAAATCCTTCACAGAATTTTGAAATCCTCAAAATTCTATCTTAAAAATATCAAACACATACACTAATTTTTTCTGTCTAGGTTCTAATTTTGAACCTTAAATAAATTAATAAAATTTTTAAAAATATTCAAAATTCTCAAGTTGTCACATTCACCCCTTCTTCTAAAAATTTCATCCCCGAAATTTACCTTACACCTTGAACCATTCACACACAGCATCAAATGCTACCCAATACACCACTCACAAGAGTAAAAATTTTCAATTTTTGCTGAGGAGTCATATTGACTATTTGTCTGTCATTTTCGCAAAGGTTTTATGGAAATTTATCCGCAAACCGTCATAACTTACAGACATAAAGGGTGATTAGCTTGATATGTCCTGTACTGGCCAAGTACTGATTTTATCTGTTTCTCTTCACTACTATAGGCACAAAATTCTACCCCAGTCTTATTGGATTCCGCACTAAAACAATTTGGTTCGAGAAATTTTTTTCAATGAACACTTAGAGTTTTCATAAATGTTTGTCTAGCTTAATCGAATAGCATAGACTCATATCAATAATTCAATTCAATCGAATTATTTAAGTGTAGCCAAACCCCGTTGGCAAATTAAAATTTTTGAAAATATTTTCGAGAATGACGTCATGATGCCGTACTATATTAACAGTCCATTTGAGGATGCCGTCATTGTATGATTTTGTCATAACACATCATACAATAGTGGAATAACGATTTTAGATCAAATTCACACAAAGTATTCCTGTATTTACAACTCCATCAACTTTTTATCATCTCTGCACTAGGTTACATGGTACATAAGTGATAAACAAAATATATTTTGATATGTCAAATCATTTGCGTCTAGCTGAAATAAGTAGCATAGACTATACTTTAAACCATTTCAAAAATGATTGCGAGCCTACATATTTTCTTTAAAGGCACATAGTTTGTATTTAGCTTGATGTCAAAATTTTGAAGTCTAGCATAGCTAGGATTTTTGGAAAACTTATGTCTCCACTAATAATCATTTGCTTAACAATCTATCTGTTCCTATAATCCTCAATACTCCATTTACACACAACTATACCCAGTTCGTCAAATAACACTTATGTGTCCATAAATTACCACAATCATATGAGTTTAAGAACTTGTCTTAGTCAGACCTTTGGCTTCCATTCGCCGAGGGGTTCATAAACATTTCATATAACTATGAGTCAAGAATGTCACGTAAGTATGAGTTTTAAGAACTCGTACTTAACCCTATATTCTCTACCTATGACCTATCTATCTGTTATACACATGAGAAAGGAATCACCCTCTCAACAAGTATATAGCAAATAGCGCGACACAAACATTTCATAATCCCCACTTAATCCTAATCCCATTCTCAATACGAATTTCATTCAACTCGTATTCATAATCCTTTCCTGTATCTGTACCAATTCATAGTACAACTGACACAACAATCTTGCTGTAAACTTTTCAATCGTCAGATTGATTCTTATCCCATACTATAACCTTATCAGATCACGGGGTGATCTCATCGTATATATTACGATTCATTTCTATGTCTTGATCGTTTTGGTTTACGATCTCCTATCACTGTAATTTTAGTCTTTTAGACTCTATCTATTCATCACTACTGTTCAACTTTATTATCAGAGTTAGGGAACTCTGTATCTTATAACTCGCCGAGATTCATCTTTAAATCTCACCGACCCACTAACTCTATTTGAGTTAGTACTTATCCTAATCACTGCAGTTATTAGTCTCAGGTATTCCTACCTAAGGTTCATAACCTATAGCTTTGATACCAACTGTGAGGACCTCGGATTCGGGGCCCTCACACATGTAGAGTTCCTTTTAGGTGAAGAAATAGTTGAGGCTTTTATGTTTGTTGCCTCCTTTTTGATTTAACAAAATGGACTCTAACTCATGCAAGTATACACGGGTCAACAAGTAGTACAGAGTAAGAAAGTATCGATCCCACAGAGAAAGGTGAATAAAACTATACTATCATGCAACAACCTTATCACTATTATTGTTTGCTCAAACGATCAAATAATAAGTGAATTGTTATCTATTTCAATGCAAACAATACTAATTACTAATAGTACGATAATTAAGTTGGAGAAATATGGGATGCTAATTTCATTTAATGTTTCATCCAAAATGCATGCCTCGTGTTATGCCTATTTATTTAATACTGAAAGCTAGTCGAGAGCACAAAAGTGAGATACAGCCATCTTTCGATGAACTATGTCCAATTTACACAAAATCCATAATTGATAGAATTCATGTAAGCATCACAATTATCAAACTCACTATATGTCTTTGTGAATTTACAACAATAATGATTTAAGCACAAACTCTCTTAACGACTACACATGGTAAACCGATATATGCTTATCCGAGTCACTAATCACAAAACCTAATTCAGATAAATCTCATGAACATATGCCAACATGCTTTAATCTATACTTATATTTTATTTTCCAATTCCATACAAGAAATTAGTGTGAATGGTGATCAATCATTCAATAATTAAGCACAACCATGCAAGACAATCTAATATTAAACATACAACATCACAATCAGGCATACATGTTTAGACTACGCATTAAAATCCATTAGAATCTCGTAATGGAATTTAGTTATGTTCTGAACCAACAACCATTATGGGATTGTAACAAAACATGGAAATAAGAAATACAGACAAGAGATATGAGAGAAATGAGAGATCAAATCTGTTAATTCCTGTTGTAAAGTCTGTTTCCAGGCTTTTTCAAATCCACAATATTCACCAGAATGAATGTGACGACCCGAGAATTTAAAAAATTATTTAAATTTTAAATTATCGAATAAAGGTTAAAAAAATAAACCTAGACAGAAAATAAGTGAATGGATTTGAGATTTCCGAGAAGGAATTTTGTGAATTTAAAATTTCGGTGGTAAATTATTCAGGATTAAATATATAAGTGTATATGTTTTGTGGATATAGTTGTATATGTGTACAATTTGTGGTTAAAGGTCTAGGGTTGACCAGATAAGTTATATCAGTGTCAAACCCTAATATTTTATTAAGAACGTCAACGTTCAGCTAGAAAATTATTATAATTTATAAGAAACCCTAAAACCGGATCTGGAAACCCTAATTTCAGTTCAGGGAATTCGAAACCCTAATTCGGAATATGAAACCCTAATTTGAGAATTCAAATGCTAGTATAAGGTTTAAACGTTATTAATTATAACCTAATTAGGGAAAACCCTAATTATTTACTTGAAACCCTAATAATTAGAAAACCTAATTATTAGAAAAAGCCTAACTTTGAATTGAAAACCCTAATTGATAAATTTGCAATTTAAATAGGAAATGTTAATCCTAATTAGCAAGCTTGAACTTATGATTAGAAAATCTTAATATAAATATAGAATCCTAATTTATAATTTGGAAATATTAATTTTTTATTTTGAAAATACTAGAAAATTGAATTTTTAGAGCCTTAAGTTTTAACCCTAAGGGTCAAATCCTAAGGGTTCAAACCCTAAGGGTTGTGGCAAATGTCAAGTTAGCCATTAAAATTTGAAGGAAAATGTCTATTATGCCCTTTTTGGTATTTTTTAATTAGATGGAGTGCAAATCTTGCCATATATTTGGTAAGTCAATAACTAAAGTCTCCTTGTGCCCTATATCTCAACAAAAATATGATATTTGGTGACACCTAGCAATTATATACAATGAATCAAATAGATTAAAAGAGAAAAGTAAGAAAAATCACTTACTTTATTTCTCAAACCAACCAAGCCCATTCTATCTCTATATTTTTGGGGTTGTGAGTGAAAAGGAGAGATAAGATAAGATTATATCACTACTTTAATTGTTTTCCAATATCAGATCATCAAGATCAGAATCAAGATCAAGCTTTAAAGGAGGTATAAACCCTAAATTTTGAAAATCATGTGATCCATGTTGTTTGATGTGGTTTGTTGTTTAAAGTTATGTTAGAGTGTGTCATTTAGTGATCTGGATTGTTAGATCTCAGATCCATAACATCAAAGTGCTCAAAATTGAAGTTTTTAGAAATCTAGAAAAAGTTAGAAAAGTGGCCTGATGTGACGTCCCCAAAATAGGTATACATCACCCATCTTGAGTCGCCAGATACATGGTACAGAATTCAAATACAAACTTAAATATATAACACGAGCTGTGAGTTTTAATACAAATATTGTTATCTAGACAATATCCACACTCAATGGTGTCCTGATTACATTTATTATTACACTATTTCACAGAATAGTGAGGACTACTAATGCACCATCTAGGACCATCACTCTGTTCCCCGACTAGTCCCACCTACGTTCTCATTTCCTGAAGAGAACAATGAAAGAAAGGGTGAGCTCAACTAGCCCAGTAAGAAATATTATGACTAAGATAATGCAAAATAAATTATCATTAGCCTTAAACAGTGTTAAACTGATACAATATAACAAACATCAAGTTTAACTGCAACGGAACAAGCAATCCATTAAAAGAGTCAAGTAGAGAATAAAATCTACTATCTTTTATGATTTAAAAGGTTTTCATCACTTTTATCATTTGGGACTCGACTTAATAAATAATCCACATCATCGAATCAACCACCCGCACTACGGCCAAGGATATTCTTTAGTATCACGACCACGAATTATCCATGCACTACGGCTAAAGATAATCATGTTTTCATCAACGGTCCTGATCATTCCATAAAACAATTAATCTTTGCACTATGGCCAAAGAGAATCCATAACCATAATCATACTGCTTTGTAGAGTAAAATTCAAGAATGCTCAGAAGAATATTTCCATGAAAAGATACTGGATGAAGCGCAAATATCAAGGATATTCCACTAATTTCATGGAGTATAGAAGTCAAAGTTTTAACTAACTGAGTATAATAAAGAATGGAATAACAAATGAAATCAGCATGCATGCGATAGGCCATACAAAAAGTTATTCCAATGTAATAATAAATAATGGAACTAAGTCCGGCGTAAAAGCGTCACAAGCGAGGATATTCAACGAGAATAATAAATAATGGAACTCGGTCGCCAGAAACGCATGCAGACGAGGATATTCAACAAAATAATAAAGAATGGAATATTAGAAGAATTTCACCATGTATATGCGATTTTGCATAGACAAAGTTATTCAATATAATAATAAAGAATGGAATATTAGAAGAATTTCACCAAGTATAGGGTAGTCCACGTATTTAGGTTATTCCAACAGAATAATAAAGAATGGAATAACAGAAGTTCTCTTCATGAATACGAAAGAAATAATACCCCTTACAAGTACAACAAGTATTATCCCTTATGAGTACAACAAATAATATCCCTTACGAGTACAACAAATAATATCCCTTACCTTAAGAAGAAGAGTACTGGATATATGAGTAGTGAAGTAGCAGAATACTTTTCTACTTTCTCTCTATAGTTTATCTCTCTAGAGTTGCAGTGAATTCGTAAGAAATAATGAAGGAATGAGCTTCTATTTATAGAAAAATAGTATCGCATAAGTAATTAACTCATAAGCGGTCCAGATTGATTTACTTTTATCTGACGGTCCATATTTAAAGCAAAATCTTTTAAATAAAATATAATATATTCTATTTATAATCTAATAAAACGAATAACTTTATAAAAGATTTAACTATGCAAATACTATGCACGAGCACTTATGCAAACACTATGCATAATAAAATATAATATATTCTAATTATTGGCTAATAAAACAGATAACTTTATAAAAGTATTCTATTTTATATAAAAAGATTTTACTATAAAAAACACTATGCCGGCACTATGCAAGCACTATGCAACACTATGCATAATAAAATATAATATATTCTATTTATATAATAACTTTATAAAAGTATTCTATTTTATATAAAAAGATTTTACTATGAAAACACTATGCATAATAGAATATATTATATTCTATTTATAGAATAACTTTATAAAAGTATTACATTTTATATAAAAGATTTTACGTATTATTACATTAATAATACCAATAAAAATAAAACCGAGTGACTTATCACTTAAGGATCAATAATCAATATATCGTGTCTACTTTATGCAACCACGCCAGTATTCGCATTCTTTTACTATCGAGTAGTTCAACAAGATTAACGGTAAAACTTCCGCCATTATTTTCATAAAATATTTTTGTCATTTTCTCAATCAGACAATAATTCTGTCGTGGGGTCCACCAATGATTGTGCCGCTGCACGAATATTCCCTAATAAAACAAATATTCTCCGACCAATCGAATATAATATGACAACTTACATACTTTGCAAAATTTATAAATACTACCCACAACTATAATATTATATCAAATCCACACCATAATAAAAAAAATATTTTGAGAAAATTAAATCTTTATTCATAAAATCTGGGGTCTCACAATCTCCCCTCCTTATGGAATTTCGCCCTCGAAATTTACGCTTGCGATACTTGGTATCTTTGAGCGGTGAGGATACCTTGACTTCACTTCAAATTCTAACTCTTGAGGTATAACCTTTGAGCGTCGAATATGATCCTTTTTATCCAAGATGTTAACACGTATTTCCTCATACGTTAAATCTTCTGCTATCTCATCCGGTTCTAAATTAATAATGTGGTTCGGGTCATCCACATATTTATGTAACATCGATACGTTAAAAACATTATGAACACACGACATACTTGGTGGTAAAACGAGTCTATAATCCACAGTTCCTACTCGATCGAGGATTTTAAATGGGCTAATTAAATCGAGGGTTTAGATTTCCTCTCTTCGTCGATTCTTGCTTCTAGAATAACGCTCTCTTGAACCTTCTTCTTCACATTCATCAGCTCTGAGTATGTAGCTTGAGTGGCTTTAACTTTATCAATTAAAGTCGTATCTACTCGTATATTCGTTATCTTCACGTGGGTTCGTATATTCGCACTTGTAACCGCATACAATCTTCTACTCAACGCGTCAGCTACCACGTTCGCACTTCCACGATGATATTGCATGGTACGATATTAATCTTCAACAGCTCGAGCCAACGTCTTTGGCACGTTATACATTCGTTTTAGTTGAAGAAATATTTGAGGGTTTTAGAAATGGGTTTTGTACTGGGGTCAATACAAAATTCTATTTCACGCTCTAGGGGTAGGCTAAGAAGTCTTCAAGAATACGTCAGGAAATTTATCAACAATAGAAATATCATTCAAAACTGTGACCCTCATCCAAGACTTGGATATCACATGTAATGAAGGTTTTTCCTAACGGAGTTTTAACCGATAAGTCAAGGTCTAACTTCTCTAGAGTCAAATTTAAACGTTGAGCGCAAGCAAGAGAGATAAAAGAATGGGTAGAACCGGTATCTAATAAGGTATAGACTTTGCAAGAATTTATAATTAACTAACCCGTGCTAACTTCGTTCGGGTCACTCGCTTTTGTTGAGAAGTCACGAAAAACAAATTTCCTGAAACCACCAACTTTGTTTTGTCCATATCTGCCTTTGGTACCATCGTCCCAGCTGGACTTGACTTCACTATACGACAAAATCGAGCTAAATGACCTTCCTTTCTTAAAATTTCCACTCCTATTATCTTGGCCATGATTACCACCCAAGTGGTTACCATTCTTGGCATGATAATTTCCCCCACGATGGTTATTATTGTTCCGATGGCCGTTGCCACCGGTATGATTATTATCGTGTTGTTGGTCATTACCTTTTGGTTGAGCTAACTCAACGGTCTCATGTGCTTCCTTGCTTATCTCAGCATTTTCATATGCCATTTTCAAACACTGTCACAAAACAAAGGTTAATTAATATATCACATATTATCCCTATACTCTGACCGACCAATTAAATACCAAATAAACTTAGGTAGGTCATTCAAGCGAAGGAATTCCCCATCTCTCCCCTCCTAGTTCTTGTCTCACATCTCAGCCAGGGATCATATCCTAAGCTTTGATACCTGTTGTGGCGCCCCAAAGCGGTATACATCACCCATCTTGAGTCGCCAGATACATGGTACAGAATTCAAATACAAACTTAAATATACAACATGAGCTGTGAGTTTTAATACAAATATTGTTATCTAGACAATATCCACACTCAATCGAGTCCTCATTACATTTATTATTACACTATTTCACAGAATAGTGAGGACTACTAATGTACCATCTAGGACCATCACTCTG
Organism: Panax quinquefolius; assembly: GCA_020205615.1. NCBI lineage: Eukaryota > Viridiplantae > Streptophyta > Magnoliopsida > Apiales > Araliaceae > Panax > Panax quinquefolius. Next base: position 62,223,105 of record CM035174.1, on the reverse strand, counting down.
TTCCCCGACTAGTCCCTTCTACGTTCTTATTTCCTGAAGAGAACAATGAAAGAAAGGGTGAGCTCAACTAGCCCAGTAAGAATTATTATGACTAAGATAATGCAAAATAAATTATCATTAGCCTTACAGTGTTAAACTGATACAATATAACAAACATCAAGTTTAACTGCAGCGGAACAAGCAATCCATTAAAAGAGTCAAGTAGAGAATAAAATCTACTATCTTTTATGATTTAAAAGGTTTTTCATCACTTTTATCGCTAGGACTCAGCTTAATAAATAATCCACATCATCGAATCACCCTTGCACTACGGCCAAGGATATTCTTTAGTATCACGACCATGAATTATCCATGCACTACGGCTAAAGATAATCATATTTTCATTAACAGTCCTGATCATGCCATAAAACAATTCATCTTTGCACTACGGCGAAAGAGAATCCATAGCCATAATCATACCAAAAACTGTCCATCAATACACTACGGGCCAATGAGGACTTTTTCTACATCATTTGTAACATTACGGTTATGATTATACCGAATAATCCCTGGTCATAATCATACCAAGTCCATCTATGAACTACAGGCCACAGATGACTTTCAACAAAATATAAACATGAGGATGATGACAATGATATAAGAATTCAATAAAACAAGTTCAAGAATTAATTTATCTAGGAACTGATAACGTCCAAATTGTCAACATGATACTGCTTTGTAGAGTAAAACTCAAGAATGCTCAGAAGAATATTTCCATGAAAAGATACTGGATGAAGCAAAAATATCAAGGATATTCCACTAATTTCATGGAGTATAGAAGTCAAAGTTTTAACCATCTGAGTATAATAAAGAATGTAATAACAAAAGAAATCACCATGCATGTGATGAGATCAAGAGCATTAAGCGAGTTATTCCAATAGAATAATAAATAATGGAACCAGGTCCGGCGTAAAACGCACAGACAGGATATTCCAACAGAATAATAAATAACGGAACCAGGTCCGGCGTAAAACGCACAGACAGGATATTCCAACAGAATAATAAAGAATGGAATATTAGAAGAATTTCACCATGTATGCAGTACTTTGCATAGACAGGTTATTCCAACATAATAATAAAGAATGGAATAACAGAAGAATTTCACCAAGTATAGGGTAGCCCGCGTATACAGGTTATTCCAACAGAATAATAAAGAATAGAATAACAGAAGTTCTTTTCATGAATACGAAAGAAATAATACCCCTTACGAGTACAACAAATAATATCCCTTACGAGTACAACAAATAATATCCCTTAGGAGTACAACAAATAATATCCCTTACCTTAAGAAGAAGAGTACTGGATATATGAGTAGTGAAGTAGCAGAATACTTTTCTTCTTTCTCTCTATAGTTTATCTCTCTAGAGTTTCAGTGAATTCGTTAGAAATAATGAAGGAATGAACTTCTATTTATAGAAAAATGGACTGCATAATAACTAACTCATGAACGTTCCAGATTGATTTACTTTAATCTGACGGTCCATATTTAAAGAAAAATCTTTTAAATAAAATATAATATATTCTATTTATAATATAATAAAACGAATAACTTTATAAAAGATTTTACTATGCAAATAATATGCAGGCACTATGCAAACACTATGCATAATAAAATATAATATATTCTAATTATTGTCTAATAAAACAGATAACTTTATAAAAGTATTACATTTTTATATAAAAAGATTTTACTATGCAAAAAACTATCCAGCACTATATATGCAAGCACTATGCAACACTATGCATAATAAAATATAATATATTTTATTTATAGAATAACTTTATAAAAGTATTCTGTTTTATATAAAAAGATTTTACTATGCAAAATACTATGCAACACTATGCATAATAGAATATAATATATTCTATTCATAGAATAACTTTATAAAGGTATTATGTTTTATATAAAAAGATTTTCTGTATTATTACATTAATAATACCAATAAAACAAAACTGAGTGACTTATCACGTAAGCATCAATAATCAATACCGTGTCCTACTATGCAACCACGCATATTACTGTACTTTTACTACCGAGTAGTTCAACAGTATTAACGGTAAAACTTCCGCCATTATTTTCATAAAATATTTTTATCGTTTTCTCAATCAGACAATAATTCTATTGTGGGGTCCACCAATGATTGTGCCATTGCACGAATATTCCATGATAAAACAAATATTCCCCGACCAATCGATTATAATATGACAACTTACATACTTTGCAAAATTTATAAATACTACCCACAACTATAACATTATATCAAATCCACACCATAATAAAAAAAAATATTTCGAGAAAATTAAATCTTTATTCATAAAATTTGGGGTCTCACACCTGACAGCCATATGTCAGAGGCCTTAGATCTTTATCTATTAATGTTTTGGTGTGTTTTATGTTATAGATTTGTTCTTTGTTGTAAGGGATTTGATCTAGAACTTAAATTAAGCCCAGATCATGTGTAGATGGTAATTTATGAAGGATCAAAGGGCGTTGACCGACATTGACTAGCTGTTCTGGGTAACCCAGATTTACCTAGAAGAATTCTGACAACGTTTTGCAAGGCCTTGATCTCGCTTATGTTTGTGTTTTAGGTCATGTTGTTGGTTAGATGTTATAGATTTGTATATGAACTACACATGTATGCTATTAGATAGTCTAGATTAACAACAGAATCGAAAATAATCTTGGTCAAAGTAGGTTGACCAAACTGTCTTAAGAAGGTTTTCTGGAAAACCTAGATCTTTATCAGCAGAACTTTCAGACAAGGTTTGACCAGCCTTTATCCGTCACATGTGATGTTGTAATATTAATCTAGTGTTATATTATTATACACTGTCATGAATACTACCTGATTGAACCTTCATATTACACTTTTCAAGCCCAGAACTCTAGATTCAAGACTTGCAATATAGGTACCTTGGTTTCTTTGATTATGGAAACCCGAAATTGAAGAACAAATTCTCGACTATGATTTTAATGGCCAATAACTCTTTGATTTGTTGTAACTTGGCCATGATCTTAGTTTTTAGTTGTAGTATTACACTTATAATACAATCCTAACACCTCGGGCTGCCCATAAACCTTGTGATCAAAGATCTAGAACCAGTCAAACCTACCACCACTACTACAAAACAGTAAATAGATAACGCGAAAAAAAAATGTTGTGGTTTCAATCAGTAAAATGTTGTGGTTAAGGGTGTCATCTATTTGACACCCTTACACAACATTTTTAAATCGTTCTATTTAGATACATTCTACAACGTTTTTTAAGAAAAAAATGTTGTAGATTTGTTTTCCATAAATTAGCAAATGCTTGAAAACGTTGTAGAAGGTATGATTCCACAACGTTTTCTGGTTAAAAATGTTGTAGTTTAATATATCAGACAACGTTTAGGCACATTTACACAACGTTTTTAAAATGTTGTAGATTTAAAAAAAAAAGAAAAAAAAAAGGTTGTGGTTCACCTACATTACCAATGCACCTGCAATATGCTAATGCCATGTTATATAGCTAAAAGGTCTAAATTCTCATTTAAATTTAAAGCCAAAATGTATCAACCATTCAAAATACATCCCAATAATACCATTCGTTTACAGTTTCAAATTACTACATCCACAAAATATATACCAAATTATCCATATATACATCTCAAATTCACATCACACAGATTATCTTCCGCAGGGGTATTTAGTAATTACTTAATTATCTTCCGCAACCACGGTATTGACCTCACCTTTCTTAAGCAGATGATAAAAAACTCTTGCTTTCTTCTGCTCATTCCAGTGATACTTCTTCCATGCCAAACCAGCAATACAACCCATTACAGCTGCCACAACTATCTCCTTCACCAAATTTGGTCCCTTCAGTGTCACATGAGGAATCCTACCACCACACTTTTAATTGCAGCACCAAATAACAACCTGAAACTAGAGGCAGATATTAAGCACAACATCAAGAAACTAGAGGCAGAATCCATGACCAACACAATTACAAAATGTTGTTGCAGAAACAATTTAGACAAATTAGTATAAAGAAAATTGAAATGGGACAGATCATTTTTAGCTTCTACTTAAAGATTTTAAGTTGTAGACACAGCCCACACATGGGGACATATAAGAATACAGAGAACCTAAAACTGAATTGTAACACAAATGGAATTCTTTCTGCCCATTGTAAAGCAAAGTATCTTACGAACGACATATAATGAAGAACATTTAATAACATCCAACTAATAACATTTAGTCTAGTATTTGTAGATATCTTCAATTCCATCTAATAACATTTTGGGAATGGGGCATAATATTTTTCTTCCCTTCAGTTGCAGCCCTCAAATGACAGGTCCCCATATTAGAATAAATAGCATCAACAAGGCATAATAGACTGAGCTAATTTATTGACCTTTACTTGAAGAGTTTCTAATAAATGGATTGAACTAAATAATATAACAACTACCATCAGTATCTACTAACTACAACAGGATTCAAAGATGGGGAACATGAAATACAATACAGTAAATAAACCAAAAAAGAAGTTATAAAAGGAGTTGGCAAATATTAAATTGATTAAATTTGTGTTTATTATTTTACGCAAGATAAGGTGAAACTCACCTTTGACATGATGGCAAAGCACATCAGAATTAGGGGAATGTCTTGGACTTATGGATGAAGCCTGCAGGTGTTAAAAGCAGAAAATTTATAGGGGAACATTTAGTCCAAGAAATCAAAACAAGGGATTCAACATATAATGTTTTTCAGGTTCGATTAGTAGGCTTGAGTGAGAATTTTTGAATAATGACACCTTAAAAAAAATTACCTGAGATGGTCAGATAAGATGAAGATACAAATAAAGGAATATGAAATAGTCAACCAAATCTGCCTTACCCTCTCCCTCTCTCTCTGAATCCCGTTGTACCATCACCTCTAGCATCGTCTCTTTCAAAACTGAACATGTTCATTTTAATATAATCGGCATGTGTCATATGAGGACCACTTTGTACCTGAACAAATAGGAAATCAATGATACCAAATACTATCAATAATGTTATAATGTCAATTAACACAAAAATGACGACAATAATAATAACAACGACAATGGTCTTAAAATATCCCCCAAATCCAACCCACCCTTTTGCAGATGTGGCAGGTATCAAAATTGCAGGTCTGTCACGGGGTCATCTCAAATAGTATAATACCAAATTAATCATTTAGGATGGATTCAAGCATTTTTTATGACTCAATTTCTCTTAAATACTAAAGAGTTTTTAACTGTTTTAGATTTATAGTCCAATCATAAAATAATGATGACAGAAGCAATCGCTAGATTATGCAAGGAGACTTAAAATGTTGCTCTTCCAAGTCAAACTGGTTTTGAAGCTGGCGTGTAAGATCCTCATTTTGCCTAACATTAGGAATCTCTTGTTTCATCAAAGAGTTTGCAGCGACTTTTCTCTTCTCCCATTCATCTAATGTTTGAACAGGTGCCTCTTCCTTTATCCCTTTCCCTCTATGCTTTCCACATGTAGAATAACGATCATCTCGCCCAGTATTACTCATTTTCTGCAAAAGTTTTTGTGCACCAGCTTCATTTTGAACAGGGATGGATTCAACCACTGTAAAAGATAAAGGCTACATCAACACTCAGGAATCGGAATAAAATTTGAATATCAGATAATTGCATTTTGGACCGTATGCTACAAAATATGATATTCTGTTAAAGAATACCCAAGCAAGCGATCCAAATGTAATTCATAGATATTTTACTATCCAGTCCATGTACTGAGACTGAAAAAGTGCATTATAGGTATATGAATCATTATTCATTGACCATTGACAGAACACCACCTGAATGTTGAATCACTTGATATGTCTATATATTCCACTGTGTTTTACAAAAATCCATACCTTCTTTTGGTCTTGATTCAGAGCAAGGTGTCATTCCTTCATTTATTTCAATAAGACAAACTGACATCACATCAGTATTCATGTTATCCACCTTCAAATTAGAGTGCTAGAGTTTACTGCTGTGCCTAGATCTACAACGACATTTTTCCAAAAAAGCAGGGTCAGAACTCCTCTTCTACATTATTTGTCTACAAGAACAAGCTCAGTTTTCTGGAATACCTGATTCATTGTGGCATGAAATGTTAAGGGGAATGGATTCACCCAAATGGCATAAGTAGAAATTCAATCACAAATTCAACATTATAAAAAGACAATTTAAAATCAGACAATATCCAATTAGTCTTATATCCAATTCCAAAAGTTTTGTCTCAATCATTTCTTGATATGGGCTAAGTATTCTGTAATTTGTTAAGGGAATTTCAATTTGTTTAGACCTATGCAGAATGAACTATCTGACTTATGTATCTCTATCTGCTATACAGACATTCCAACTGCCTGCCCCTCACATCCCTCTGATCTCAAACAAATAAATCCCCACTTGTGTAACATATACCCAAGAAAAAACTGTGTGGCCTGAACTCTCTCCTTATTGATGTGTAAAGCTCTTTATCCACACAACATAAAGTTTGAAGAGTTTCAGCTCTTTATTTGTTGCAAAGTTTCAATGTTAAACAAGGGAAACAATTGTAACGACCCCAAAATTCATACCATTTAAATCTCAACTTTGGTCGTTAACCATACATTAAATCTCTAATTTTACATCATTATTCGATATTAAAAACACTAAATTTGCGGAATATTTAAAACGTTTATACATTTTTTTCCTTCTTTCTTGCCCTGAATCGCAACCTTTACATTACATCTCTTTGATTCAATCTTATATCATGAATCGTTACAACAAAATGACTATACAAAGTCTTATATCATAACTAAATATCCATATACATTGGATAGCTCAACTTATAATTCAACAACATGTTACGTTCAAAATGGGAAATACATTTCTCATAAAACATAAGTAATCTTCGTGAATATAGATCTCTATAACTCACTTAGCACATATCTTTACCTTAAAATCTTAACCTGCAAAAGTGGTTATTTGCAAGAGTGAGCTCGACAAAATGACCAAAGAAAGTCTAACAGTTTTCATGCATCACATAGCACATAATAACATGCTCGATATACATCTCATTAAAGTAACATGGCATACATGCTTTTAATTCACATAGCAAATATAAAGATTGAGTTCCTTACTCAATCATCATTACTTAGCCAAAACAATAAAGTCATATATTGACTTTAACATTTCATGATTTTAACATGTATAACATATCATGCAATTTAAAATAGTTCATCAAGTCCACATAACAAATAGGAACCGAAAGACTTGCCTTGATCGTTGTTTACCAATAACAGTTTAACAGCTTATAGTTATCTGCACTTCACGTGCCCTACACAATTATATAATCATATACATCAACTATTAGTCACATAACAACACATAGTAGTTGCAATGTAGACTCTACTCCACATCCCATAATCTTTCCTATTAATTAGCACAAAATGTTCAATTAGATTGTGTTAACTTTCAACTTATATCTCACCGTATTTCATATTCGAAGTTCATTCAAGTTCTTAAGTCTTGCTAGGACTATTTATTGGTTTTATGTTAAACCCATTTCATATCCTATAATATTCATTTCAATTGAATTGAAACACTTTTAAAGTTCGTTAACACTTGTACGGCGTTCGACGTTCATTAAATCACACCTTGGATTTGCTCTCTCTTGTGTATGCTTACTATGCTTCAATAACTTATCTAATACATCATTTATTAATGTAAAGCATCATTATATTTACTAACATTCATGTTTTATAACTTAGGACGTCATCTTTTATGGTTAGGAGCACTACACATGCATATGTACATGCCCGACGCCCTCTGATTGCCCCCGAAAACATAATAGTCCTAAAGATGATCATTTTGACTACTGTTACATACCTTAAATTGAAGTACTTGAAGAACAAAAGTTGTAGGTCTACTCGTTCTCGTTCCGGATCATCTTGAATCACCTCAATCGGAGTTCGTATGATAAAGTTATGGCCGTTTTACTACAGGAGGTCAAAACTGTCCTACCCAGACCACAATTCTCGCGTTGGGGAGTGAGACAATTGGTATTTGGGCGCGAATTCAACCTTTGGGCGTGAAATTTTGGCCTAGTTTTGGTATTTGGGAGTTTAATTTCGGTATTAAGGCGCGAAATTTAGCGTCGAGACTTCAATTCTGTAACACCAACCACGAAGAACAGATTAACTAAATTCTGGACTAATTACTACTGTTAACATCTAAATTAAGACGTTAAACTTATATAGATTACTCATACACATTTACTTATCATACATATACAAATTTTAAAGCAATCAAACAATAATTTCAGAAAATTTAAATCCTTGAAACCATAGTTTAAAGCCCAACACTCCATGTTTGATATTTCTTGGACACAGTGACACTGTAAATGCTAATGATAAACCAATTTGATGCTTTTAAACTATGTTCTTTGTAATTCTTAAGAAACTAATTAGCATAGCCATAGTTCAATTTCACATATTAGCTCAAAATTCAATACTAATTTTTTTTTGTTATCCTACAAAACACGTTCATACATGTGTTCACTGTAAAATCAATTTCTTTTCTTGTAGACTTAATTTAGCATACAATCTTATCTATATGTTAAGCATACAACCATATATATATTTATGCTAGTATAACCATTAAAATTATAAATACACATAATTTCCTAACCAATTATAAAATCATGGTTTTCTGAGAAAGTTTGTAAAGAATTTTATATTCTAGTCAAATTCAAAAACACGAGAGACTTAGAGATTATAACGTAAAACATATATGTTAAGGTTATGTAACCTACCTTTTGTTGCTTAAGAAATCCTTGTTAACCAGAGCTAACTATTTGAAAGGCTCGGGAACTCTCTCTCTCTCTCTCTCTCTCTCTCTCTTGATTCTCTCTCAGACTCTATCAAACCTCTGTAAACTCTTTTCCTTTCTTAGTTATCAGTATAGGCCAAATACACTAAATGTAAAGATCAAAACAAAAACCAACGCACGTTTTTTTCAAACGTTTTAAAAACCGACGTTATAATAATTGCCCCTATTAATTTCATCAGTTAACAAACTTAATATATATTATTTATATTTTGTTTATTCAATTTATATTAATAAAATTCAAAAATTTAGAAATCCAAAAGCCATAAGGCTCTGTTTGGTAAAATTATTTAAAAATTAAAGACTTCATATATTTAAGCCTTGTTTGGAAAAACTAAATTAAACTCCTTTAATTTATTTTAATAACTACTTATAATAAAGTTATTTGTCACACTTCTAATTAATTAAGTTTTCATACTTAATTTAATTAATTCTAATTACAATTCATTGCATAATATAATAATTTATTTAATCATTATAAACTTTCTAACTTAATTATAAAATTAGAATACTATCTCATAATTTCCTTAACACATTAATTATTTATTAAAATATTAATTAATCAACTCAAATCAAATCAAACAAACATTTATTCACGATAAATACATCCATTAAATATTTATATAATTCAATAAATATTTAAATATTATAATTAAAAATCTGGATTGTTACAACAATTGTTCTGCATCCTAAACTTGGATTTTAAAAAAAGTCCCCAACTGGGGAAATTAACTGCCCTCAAGCACCCAAATTAACACTATAGCAACACCATTAAACTATTCATGTAGAGACACGCTTTTCCAGTATACCAAATCCATGAAATGGTGAATGAATTTGAGTTGAAAGAATCACACTCAATAAACCCTAGAAAAGCTTAAAGTTGAAATTTTCAAACCAATATATTCGTGTGAGTTTATAGATGTATGGATAATTATGCATAGATACAAATTTTCACATTTAGATAAACACATAGATACACACCTATATACAAAGAGAGAGGGAAGGTGACCTTTTCGCGATTGACGGGTTCGAAGCGAGGGCCAGATTTAGCAGTAGGATGGGGATGAGAAGGAGGTCCTGGCGGGCCCCGACCTGATTGAGGATTCGGTCTCCCTCCTCTTCTTTGCCTTAGATCGAACGTACACCAAATATGAACACAATCAAAGAGCAAGTAGAGAGAAGGAAAACCAGAGAGAGAAGGAAAAATGAAGAGAAAGAGAAAGAGTACGTCTTTTAATTAAGTTTTCCAATTTTTTGCTTCGTGTTTATGCTCCGTGTTTTTTTAGATAGACAACATTTTTTTTTAAAAACGTTATCTAGTTAAAACCAAAAAATGCAGCCCTTAAATAGATAACATTTTTTCATATATATCTACAACGTTTTGTTAAAAAACGTTGTGAAAAAATACCACAATGTTTTTTATAAAAACGTTGTGGTTTAAGTGTTGTCTGTTTACTACTTTGTACTAGTGCACCTTGTCCACTGACATGAGTTTCTGGGTTTGGGCTCAAGAACACCTAGAACACTATTAGCGACAGATTTGTCGCCTAAAGCCCATTTAGCGACAGTTAATTTCGGAAATTAATTATTTTATTTATTAAATAGAAACAAATGATTTTTAATTATTAAAAATACAAAATAAATTCCTAAAAATTATTTTAAAGCCTGAAAATTAGTTTTAAATTATTCTGAATATATTTCATAAATATTTAATATTTTTGAAATAATAATGGCATTTAAATTATTTAATTATAATATTAACTAAATTAGTTAAAAATGATTTTAATACTTGAAAAATTATGAAAAATTATATTATGGTATAAGAAAATATTTTAAGTTATTTTTATTGACTTTTGATATTTTGTGATGAATTTCAATAATTAATTAATATTAATGATAATAAATTTATTTAATAAATTTATTTAATAAATTATGGAAAAATAGAATTAATGATTTAAAAATCATATAAAAATGATTTAAGTGTTATAAAAATATTTGAAGTTGTAAAATATAACTTTTGATATTTTTCATGAAAATATTAACATTTTAATATTAATAGAAATTAACGGATAATGGATTTAAAGGTTTAAAATCATATAAATATGATTTTAATGTATTAAAAATACTTAGAGATATTATAAATATATTATAATATTATGTTATGATTTTCATTAATATTTAAATATTAAGTAAGCATTAATGATAAATGAATTATGCGGTATTTAATTCTTATAAATCCGATATTAATGATGGAAAAATTAAGATAAATGATAATAATTATGTGAAAATTATTACGAGCTTATGAAAATTTTTTTGACTGATAAAAAAATATCTAAGATAATTGTTAAGTGTTTAGGCAGAGTTTAATTGAACTTAAACTCGATAATTGTCCGACTAGGCCGCCGGGATGTCAGAATTGTGTCGATTTCAACTCATACTGAAATAGTTTTACTTGATACTAGGTTTTATGTATGTTATAGACTGATAGGGTTATGTGATAATGTGTTTAGGTTATTTTTAAATATTGTGATGATATTATTCTAATTTGTAGATCGATATTATTTATATTAGGTCTTCTGACAAAGATAAATAAATTGTGTAACAGTAATCAACCGATCATGCAAGTTTTTCTTAACTCGACCTCGAGTTGTATTATTCAATTATACTTGTGGTTAATCATTGCTGATTGTCATGTTTATGAATTATTAAAATGCACTCTGTGCATACTAAATGTATTCATCCGGTATGAAAGGCTGATCAACTTCATTACCATTCGGTCCAAATATATATGTGTTCATGTTCAATGTTCGTTCAGCTATGTAAAATTTGTTCATGCTAGTTCACAATTATATTATAGAACTGTAGCCAACTTTTGTTCAATTCTTTCAATCGTGATATATCCTTAATTTATTGAATTTAAACTTGTTGGGCAAACTTATTGCTCACCCTTCCTATATCATGATAAACATTGCAGATTAAGGCGGATACGTTCGGATTCAGGAAAGGATAAAGCCAAGTTCAGATTGGGATAATATGTGCAGCTAAAATGTAATAGTATAGTATGATAATAATGTTATATGTTAGACATGTTATGAATTGTGTATAAGCTAAGGTTACTCGACCTTGGGGAATAGTGTGTAAAGATTATTGTATAAACAATTTATGTTTATATCTTCCGTAATAAAGATAGAATGATTGTACCAAATCCGCAGTGATTTGGGACCCGGATTTGGGGCTCTCACAGTTGGTATCAAAGTTGTAGGTTATGAACCTTAGGTAGGAATACGTGAGACTAATAACCGCAGTGATTAGGATAAGTACTAACTCAAATAGAGTTAGTGTGTTAGTAAGATTCAAAGATGAATCTCGGTGGGTTATAAAAGATACAGAGTTCCCTAACTCTGATAATAAAGTTGAGCAGTAGTGGTGAATAGATAGAGTCTAAAAGTCTAAAAGTACAGGAGCAAGAGATCGTAAAACAAAACGATCATAGTATAGAAATGAATCGTAATATATACGATGAGATCACCCCGTGATCTGATAAGGTTATAGTATGGAGAAGGATCAAGTGAATGATTGAAATTTTTATAGCAAGAATGTTGTGTGTCATTTGTACTATGAATTGGTACAGATTCAGGAAAGGATTATGAATACGAGTTGAATGAAATTCGTTTTGAGAAAAGAGTTAAGATTAGGTTTGTGTCGCGCTATTTGCTATATACCTGTTGAGAACGTAATTCTTTTCTCCTGTATAGAACAGATAGATAGAGTATAGGTAGAGAATATAGGATTAAGTACGAGTTAGATGAACTGTGTATAGTTTTTTGTGAATGGAGTATTAAGGATAATAGGAATAGATAGATTACTAAGCAATTGATTATTAGTGGAGACATAGGTTTTTCCAAATCTTCTAGTTACGCTAGACTCAAATTTTTTAAAATCAAGTTAAATACGCACTATGTGCTTTTGAAAATGAATTTTATTCTCAACTCCGGGTGACCATTGTGTATGAGTGGACTTCTGGCCACCTACACATTGTTACATGTTGAGGTAATAAAACAGATTTGTAATGATTTTTGAACGGTTTAAAGTATAGTCTATGCTACTTGTTTCAGCTAGACGATAATGATTTGAATTATCAAAATATATTTTATTTATCACTTATGTACAATGTAACCTGATGCAGAGATGATAAAAAGTTGATGGAGTTGTAAATGCAGGAATACTTAGTGTTAAATTTGATCTAAAATCGTTGTTCCACTATTGTATGATGTGTTATTACAAAGTCACTCGATGATGACATCCTCAAACGGGCTGTTAATACAGTACGACATCATGACGTCATTTTCAAACTAATTTTAAAATTATAATTTGCCAACGGGGTTTGGCTATACCTAAATATTTTGATTAAATTGAATTATTGATATGAGTCTATGTTATTTGATTCGGCTAGACCAACATTTATGAAATTCTAAGCGTTATTTAAAAATTTTCCCGAACCAAATTATTTTGGTGCGAATTTCGTTAAAGACTGAGGTAAGAAATTTTTTGTGCGGCTAAGGCAGATGGAATAGAAGGAACGAGGAAAAATTGTTCAAACTAGTATTACTGAGCAAGTACAGGGCAGAATGAGCTAATTACACACTATGTTCATAAGACCAGTGCGGTTTGCGGATGAATTTCCATAAAACCTTTGCGAAAATGACAGACAATAGTCTATATAACTCCTCAGCAATATTTGAAAATTTTTACTCTTGTGAAGGATGTATTGGGTAACATGTTATGCTGTGTATGAATGGTGTATGGTGCATGGTATAAGGTATAAGGTAAATTTTGGGGACGAAATTTTTAGAAGAAGGGGTGAATGTGACAACCCGAGAATTTAGAAAATTATTTAAATCTTAAATTATTGAATAAATGCTAAATAATAAACCTAGACAGAAAATAAGTGAATGGATTTGAGATTTTCGAGAAGGAATTTTGTGAATTTAAAATTTCGGTGGTAAATTATTCAGGATTAAGTATATAAGCGTATATGTTCTGTGGATATGGTTGTATATATATGTGTACAGTTTGTGGTTAAAGGCCAAGGGTTGACCAGATAAGTTATATTAGTGTCAAACCCTAATATTATATTAAGAACGTCAACGTTCAGCTAGAAAATTATTACGATTTATAAGAAACCCTAAAACTGGTTCTGGAAACCCTAATTTTAGTTCCGAGAATTCGAAACCCTAATTTAGAATAGGAAACCCTAATTTGGGAATTCAAATGCTAGTATAAGGTTTAAACGTTATTAATTATAACCTAATTAGGGAAAACCCTAATTATTTACTTGAAACCCTAATAATTATAAAACCTAATTATTAAAAACCCTAACTTTGAATTGAAAACCCTAATGGCTAAATTACCAATTTTAATTAGGAAATGTTAATCCAAATTAAAAAGCTTGAACTTAAGATTAGGAAATGTTAATATAAATATAGAATCCTAATTATAATTTGGAAATATTAATTTTCTATTTTGAAAACCTAATTTTGGAAATTCTAGAAAATTGAATTTTTAGAACCTTAGGTTTTAACCCTAAGAGTTAAACCCTAAGGGTTCAAACCCTAAGGGTTAAACCCTAAGAGTTGTGGCAAATGTCAAGTTAGCCATTAAAATTGGAAGGAAAAAGTCTATTATGCCCTTTTTGGTATTTTTTAATTAGATGGAGTGCAAATCTTGCCATATATTTGGTAAGTCACCAACTAAAGTCTCCTTGTGCCCTATATCTCAGCAAAAATCTGATATTTGGTGACACCTAGCAATTAGATACAATGAATGAAATAGATTAAAAGAGAAAAGTAAGAAAAATCACTTACTTTATTTCTCATACCAACCAAGCCCATTCTCTCTCTATATTTTCTGGGTTGAGAATGAAAAGGAGAGATAAGATAAGATTATATCACTAATTAGCTTTCCATTATCAGATCATCAAGATCAGAATCAAGATCAAGCTTTAAAGGAGGTATAAACCCTAAATTTTGAAAATCATGTGATCCATGTTGTTTGATGTGGTTTGTTGTTTAAAGTTATGTTAAAGTGTGTCATTTAGTGATCTGGGTTGTTAGATCTCAGATCCATAACATCAAAGTACTCGAAATTGAAGTTTCTAGAAATCTGGAAAAAGTTGGAAAAGTCGCCTGACAACCATATGTTAGAGGCCTTAGATCTTTAACTGTTAATGTTTTGGTGTATTTTATGTTATATATCTGTTCTTTGTTGTAAGGGATTTGGTATGAAACTTGAATCAAGCACAGATCATGTGTAGATGGTAAGTTATGAAGGATCAAAGGGCGTTGACCGACATTGACTAGCTGTTCTGGGTAACCCAGATTTACCTAGAAGAATTTTGACAACATTTTGCAAGGTCTTGATCTCGCTTATGTTTGTGTTTTAGGTAATGTTGTTGGTTTGATGTTATAGGTTGGTATATGAACTACACATGTATGCTATTAGATCGCCTAGATTAACAACAGAATCAAAAATAATCTTGGTTAAAGTAGGTTGACCAAACAGTCTTAAAAAGGTTTTCTGGAAAACCCATATCTTCATCAGCCGAACTTTCTAACAAGGTTTGACCATCCTTGATCCATCACATGTGATGTTGTAATATTAATCTAGTGTTATATTATTATACACTGTCATGAATACTACATGATTGAACCTTCATATTACACTTTTCAAGCCCAGAACTCTAGATTCAAGACTTGCAATATAGGTACCTTGACTGTTCTTCATTTATGGGAAACCCAAAAATTGAAGAACAGTCTTGACATGGTTTTTAATGGCCAATAACTCTCTGTTTTGTTGTAACTTGGCCATGATCTTAGTTTGTAGTTGTAGTATTACACTTATAATACAATCCTAACACGTCAGGCTGCCCAAAAAC
Source organism: Panax quinquefolius (assembly GCA_020205615.1). Lineage (NCBI taxonomy): Eukaryota > Viridiplantae > Streptophyta > Magnoliopsida > Apiales > Araliaceae > Panax > Panax quinquefolius. The sequence goes on along the minus strand of CM035174.1, from coordinate 62,207,229 downwards.
CTTGTGATCAAAGATCTAGAACCAGTCAAACCTACCACCTTGTCCACTAACATGGGTTTCTGGGTTTGGGCTCAAGAACACCAAGAACATCATTAGCGACGGATTTGTCGCCTATAGCCAATTTAGCGACAGTTAATTTCGGAAATTAATTATTTTATTTATTAAATAGAATAAATTATTTTTAATTATTAAAAATACAAAATAAATTCCTCAAAATTATTTTAAAGCATGAAAATTAGTTTTAAATTATTCTGAATATATTTCATAAATATTTAATATTTTTGGAATAATAATGGTATTTAATTTATTTAATTATAATATAAAATAAATTAGTTAAAATGATTTTAATACTTAAAAATTATATTATGGTATAAGAAAATATTTTAAGTTATTTTTAATTACTTTTGATATTTTGTGATGAATTTCATTAATTAATTAATATTAATGATAATTAATTTATTTAATAAATATATAAAATAAATTATGGAAAAATAGAATTAATGATTTAAAAATCATATAAAAATGATTAAGTGTTATAAAAATATTTTAAATTGTAAAATATAACTTTTGTTATTTTGTCATAAAAATATTAATATTTTAATATTAATAGCAATTAACGGATAATGGATTTAAAGGTTTAAAATCATATAAATATGATTTTAATGTATTAAAAATACTTAGAGATATTATAAATATATTATAATATTATGTTATGATTTTCATTAATATTTAAGTATTAAATAAATATTAATGATAAAGTAATTATGTGGTATTTAATTCTTATAAATACGATATTAATGATTGAAAAATCAAGATAAATGATAATAATTATTTGAAAATTATTACGAGCTTATGAAAAATATTTTGACTAATAATAAAATTATTTAAGATAATTGTTAAGTGTTTAGACAGAGTTTAATTGAACTTAAACTCGATAATTGTCTGACTTGGCCGTCGAGATATAAGAATTGTGTCAGTTTCAACTCAGACTAAAATAGTTTAACTTGATACTAGGTTTTATGTATGTTATAGACTGATAGGGTTATGTGATAATGTGTTTAGGTTATTTTTAAATATTGTGATGATATTATTCTAATTTGTAGATCGATATTATTTATATTAGGTCTTTAAACAAAGCTAAATAAATTGCGTAACAATAATCAACCGATCATATAAGTTTTTCTTAACTCGACCTCAAGTTGTATTATTCAATTATACTTGTGATTAATCATTGCTGATTTCCATGTCTAAGAATTATTAAAACACACTCTGTGCATACTGCATGTATTCATCAGGTATGAAAGACTAATCACCTTCATTACCATTCGGTCCAGACCTGTAACGCCCTGAAATCTGGTCTATCTTCAGATCCGAATTTCGTACGTCACTAGTACGTCATTCATTCTGCATACATCATTATATACCGAAATATAACAACATACACTCTCAAATCCCAGGTTCTAAAACCTTATAGCTTTTCTCATTACAAATAATGATAATTACATTATTCTTTACATCTTGCACGAGTGACTTTTATCCGCCACCAAGGATACATAATCGTTCATTAAACTATTCTATAGTTTAATTCTCATCTTTCTACATTACAAGTCTTCACTTGATCTTCTCGCTCATTTACATTCTGAATGACACTTCATCTGGATACCGATCAACTTGATCTTTACGGGATCCTTAAGTTATTTCTAACATCGTTCGCTGAAAATATTTTTCATTTAAGGCAAGTGTGAGCATTCAATTGTTCAGCAAGTCTTAACAGTTGAATAAACAACTTCAAGAATTTAAACATTCTTTTCAGACTTTAATAACCGAACAAAGGTTACGAAGCAGCTTGAATAATTGGAATAGTCTTAATTCCTATCATCTTAAAACATTAGTTACATGCACTTTGAAATACTTTCGTTCTATACTCTTTCTCTTTCATGCACATTCGATCAAAATTTAGAATCAATAGCACAAACTTAACAATAACGGTTCATGTATAAAGCAGAATATTCTTTTATTGAGCAGTTCAAACATAGAACGATTCATCTCACGTAAACACCGAAGTGTTCACATTGTGGCACAAGGCCTCATACATTCTACCACCTTGTACAAATATCACACATTCAAGACATGTACGAGAACTTCTCAAGTTCAACATCTGAGAAGTTTTAGAAACTAGCATTCATTTAAAATATAAATGAAGTTAGGAAACTTGCCTTACGCACAGCTATAGCTTATAGTTTATGCTGAAGTGCTCATTCTAATTCCTATGCAGCACATAAGGAAATAACACACGTACCAATTAGTCATATACTTGACTTACGCATTGGTTTACTTAACTTTACTTCTTAGGGTTCGCGTTCTTGCAATATAAGTTTACGCGACTAACTTTCATTTCTGGTTTACGGTTTGATGACATACGGAGATGTCTTACTCAAAACGTTCATCATCTTAGATGATTCACATTCTTATCTTCTTCTTATACTTCTCTAGGACTCAGCACACATCACTTCTCTGCTAGTAGTCCATATGGTACTCTGAGTGGTTTCACAAACAACCAACAAACAAGTTCCGTCCTCGCCTACACCGCCTTACACAATGAGTTAGATCGGTTGCCAGTTTTGTATATACCTTCGCTTTCTGAAGGAATTGTTTAGCCCAGCTTCCATATGTCAACCATCAAAGGTTACGATTGTACTACAACCTAAATTTATCTTAACTTATATGAACCATTAAACTATAATGTTCGTTAAGTCAATTTCTTATTCCTTATGGCTTTCTGGCAAGTAATTGCCATACCTCAGGACTCATTCTTATCCGAATCACATTCGGCTTTCATTAATTTTATTACCGTTCGATAAAGCTTTCTTGATACCATTCGTATCTTACTTACCACTTTCATCAATGTCTATGTCATACAACTAGGGTATACTTAGCACGTTCGTCCAACGCAAATACGATTTACGAGGATTGTTTACGTATTCAACGTTCACGTTGATCTTTTCTTAATCTCTCATTCAACCTTTACTCAAGGTTTTAATCTCTTTCGATCGTTATCCATCCCATGAACCCCATGTTCATTATTATTTCTTAATATCGAAGCCATACAGATCATTATATGCTAAGACCGATCGTTCATCGCAACAACGTTGCGTTCACAACGTCTATACGCTTTCCATTCATCTCGTATTACCCCGTCATAACATCGAAATGTTATTCATTACTTTCGTCACTCAACGTCTAAGGAATCACAACCATAGCAATCCCTCACATTCGTTTATCGCGCCTACGGTCCCCGGATATGGGTTCCATTACCCGCACCTACATTCTTTGTCTTTTAATCTCGTTTAATCTTTTCGTTCAACCTTTATTAAAGGTTTAAAACACTTGATTAAGTGTTACATTAGTTGAACATTATGTTCATATTTCTTTTTTGTACATCCCTTGAGAAATTGAGCAGTTAAAATTTCATTTCTGGGTATTGCCCTGCACTGGCGCTGTGGCATCGTGCCCTTCCTTTCCTCTCGCGCTGCGGCGCCACTCTCCAGAAGATTATGGCCGAGTTCGCGTTGCGGTGCCGGTTGTGAGACCCCAGATTTTATGAATAAAGATTTTATTTTCTCGAAATATTTTTTTGAATATTATGGTGTGGATTTGATATAATGTTATAGTTGTGGGTAGTATTTATAAATTTTGCAAAATATGCAAGTTGTCATTCGTGTTCTTCGCGTTCTTCATCCGTTCTTCATTTTAATCGATATTTTGGATTATGATTCTACTTTTTCATAGAATTTGATGTTATAGAACATCATTCCTTACTTATTTAACCTACTCATTCATAAGATTCATTCGGATCGCTCAAAATCCTTACGAATCTTATACTTCCTTAAGAAATTTATAAACTAAATTCCTAATTCTTTTTTTTTGTTTTCTCATGATTTCAACCATATGAAATCATTTTTGACTTCATCTAATTCTTATCTTCATTAAGTTATGTTTTTGAACATAAAAACTTAAAGAAAAATTAGAAGAACTAGGGTTCGGATTACCGTTCTTCTTTAATCTCCGTCGGACAAAGCGTGCATTCAAGCTAGCTTTTCTTCATTCTCTTTCTCTTCCTCTCCCATCCGAAGTCTCTCTCTCTTTCTCTCTCAGGTGTTGGTTGAAATTTTTCAATCAAACAAATGAGCTTTAGCTTTTTTATATAGAAAACCAAGGCTAAGGGGATTTTAGTCATTTCACCACCCTAACCTCCTTACTATTCATAACTTAGCCACCAAGTTTACTTAGTGGCCAAGTGGCCGCCCCACCTCCTTACCTAGCTTCCCTTGGAAGCTTCGTGCTTCCTTATTTTGAAATTCGTCCGACAGTTCGAAAACTGCGATTCTCGGAATCCAAATATTTTTGGATATTTCGTCTTTCCTTTACCGATTAAATTTTACATAATCTTTGGATCTCCGAAAAACTAAAAAACACTTTTCCACGTTAAGCGTTTTCCTTCACGTTTTCCCCTAACTTAGCTAAACGAGTGAAAAATACACAACAGTACTTTTCGTCATTTTTATTTCGTCCGATTTTTGCACGTTTTTCGAGAAAAACTTTTATCGGCTTACTTAACTTTTCACGATATATTATTGTCAAATCTTTCGATGGAATGTCATTTCGACATACCGAACTCTCGGAAAGGCTTAGGTTATTCAAACCCTAACCCTTAGGTTTCGTCGGGTGAATAGTGCCTATTTCGTCTTTTTCCCCGGAAATATTTTGTTCCCGGAAAAATTTTATTTTCGTCTTGAAAATTCTTACTCGTTCAATCTAGCTCGTAGCCAGAATCGTCCCGATTAATAATCATTCTAGGTTATAGAACGATTAATAAACACATAGCACAGAATAGTATTAATAAAAATTCATTTTATTAATAACTAATTCTTTAAATCTTAATTTCTGGACAATTCGGATTTTCGGGTTGTCACAGTCCAGATATATATATGTTCATGTTCAATGTTCGTTTAGCAATGTAAAATTTATTCATGCTATTTCATAATTATATTGTAGAACTGTAGCCATCTTTTGTTCAATTCTTTCAATCATGATATATCCTTAATTTATTAAACTTAAACTTGATGGGCAAACTTATTGCTCACCATTTCTATATTATAATAAACATTGCAGATTAAGGAGAATACATTCAGATTCAGGAAATGATAAAGCCAAGTTCAACTTGGGATAGTATGTGCAGCTAAAATGTAATAGTATAGTATGATAATAATGTTATATGTTGGACATGATATGAATTGTGTATAAGTTAAGGTTACTCGACCTTGGTGTGTAAAGTTTATTGTATAAACAATTTATGTTTATATCTTCTGCAATAGTGATAGAATGATTGTACCAGATCCGCGGTGATTTGAGACCCGGATTTGGGGCTCTCACAATGAAAACTAATATTAATAAGCGATCATATAAAGAGAGAAGCTCAAAATATCAAGGAAAATGCTAAAAAGTCTCTCCAGAGAAGAACTAAACCCTAATAATAGTAATAGAACTGATAATCACGTCCCTGGTAACCAACCATATCGTCTCAGATAATAAAAACGCTTTATTTTCAAATTACAATAAGTTAGCATTTTTAAAATCATTGTGTGGCCATTGTTGCCTTGATGATATATCGTGGTGGAGCAAGCGTAGCAGATGTAGGATTATGTGTCGTGTGCTTGGCGCGGGCGCACCATGGCCCTTTGATAATGGGGCGTGGTTGCGTGATTGCTTAATCTGCCTCTGTATTTCCTTTGGCGCGAGCACGCCATGTTTTGCTTTAATGGTAGCGCGGCCGCGTTGCTGCAGCATCTTATCTGTTGAATTTGCTACTACTTTCTACTACTTGCCTACTCTTCATTTCTTCTCTTCTTCACTTCACCATTTCATTAATCCTTTAAGTGTTCTCCTCATTTGCTTTAGTCAAGCTGATCTTCATTGTAGCTCAAGTCCACCATGCCATGTTAAACCTATTTCCGTGCCATTCCATGCCTTAGGTTGCTATAGGAGTTCCAGCTATGCATACTGCAAAATAAACACAAAAAACAAATAAAACATACCAAAAGTAGTTGAGTTGGGCAGAATTGTAGTGAGTTGGTACTCAATAAGTAGGTATAAAACCTACTTATCAAATACCCCCAAACTTAAACTATTGCTTGCCCTCAAGGAATGCACACAAAAATAAAATAAACAATGCAACTACATGTTATGCAAACTATACCATAATGCAAGTGAGTCCCAAGATTTCCAGCCAAATTGGAATTCCAATCAAGTGTGTCTTAGAGAATTATACAGATTCAAGAATAAAGTATCAAACTAAGCTACAGACATAACACCATACAATCAAATAATCCAAACTCGATATAAAGATGTTATGTGTGTATGATGTGTTCACAAATAAGTCTGACAAAGGCAAAGACTACACATGCTATACTGCTTAAGAAAGAAAATTGAAGTTTAATTCAAGAACTACGTATACTAATGAAACAACAACTATTCCAACACATCAATACAAACTAAAGTTCAACAATGGGTTTAATCTGCTTTATTTTTACTCACGAGGGCGATTTTCGCACTTTCCCGCGGTATTTATTGATTTTTTTTCTTTTTCCCATGACTTTGCAAATGCCTCATTCCATTAGGCTAATAGTGCTACCCCTTAGCGAGTTTTCAACCAATGACTCCCAAACCATAAAGACCTTAGGGCGCTTAGGTGTAAAGACAATCCCCTCAGGCATACTTACTCAAGTAACAAAGGCCCCGAAACAGGACTAGCTATAGAAATTTTACAAACTTTTTTTATTTTTCTCTATTTCTTTTCTTTTTTTTTCTTTTTAACAAGCATACCCATGTGTTCCCAAAGTTTGAATATCTGTGTTTTCATAGTTTATGTCCTCTTTCTACATAATTCTATATTTAACAACAAAATTTTCTACTCAACAAGCAAACAAGTTATTCTTTTACCAACAAGAAGACTTGAACACTTATGTGCTAACCGATAGCATCTGAACAACAAGTATGAATCAAATCATGTATAACATTATAACTAAGCTCAACTATCAACCAAATTCAAGAATCCATCAAATTTCTAATTCATCATTGGCTAAACTAAAATTCCAATAACTAGATACTTGGGATTATGCAACTAAACATGCAACTAAAACATATAATAATCACTAAACTTCAAAAATATTCTGCACAATTAAACTAAACACAATAATATGCAAAAATTATACTAAACATGCAAAAATGATGCGAATTAAGATACATGCAATTAACTATATTCTCTACACTACTAAACACCCAATGACCCCAAACTTTTAATTTTCATTATCCCCAATGCATGAAGGTAAAGGGTTACGAGAACTCCCCTATTTTTAGCATGGCCACCTTCCTCGGGTGTGAGTCTGGCGGTGGAAACGGCACGACTGTCCCGAACTGAGGCCATTCTAGCATAGTTCCTTGCTGCGCAAAGCCTAGGCTAATGATCGCGTTAACCCATTTGTAAAGGCTGAGAAATTATCAGACATTGCATCTACTTTTCTCTCTAACCTTCGAAGGCGATGATCATCATTTTCAGCAGTGGCATCGGCTGAAGTTTCTGCTTCAGTGGGCTGCGGGGATGGCACCAAAGATGCGGCTGAAAGAATGAAACCTTTGCCCCTCGGATGTGGTTTACCTCCTGCCCAATCCTCAAACTTGGCAATCGTGGCATGAGTGATGTCTTGGCTTGGTAACTGCAACTGCTTATTTGCCAAATTAATAACTCCTATCTGGTAACACAAATGAGCGACAACCGATGTATATGGGATGCTTCCTGTGGTACTCCCCCTCATGTAGCGTAACATGTTTTGGTTGAGAAGGTGACCCACATCAATATATTTGCCAGTAACTATTCCCCACAAAATAATTGCTCGATCGGTTGGGATGTCATGATGATGGGATGAAGGCATCAGTTTTGCATAGATAAATAAATTCCAGGATTTAGCGTATCGATTGAGGGCTGAACTTGGGAAATTTGTAGACTGATTTGTGCCAGGCTTGTAATTCCACTGCGTACCCAGTACGCACAAGTTAGTGATAACCATGTCTAGGTCGGTCTCAAACCGTGCAGCCTCTACCCAATTTACACGCCCAATTGCTGGATCAGGTAAGTTGAACACGCCGTGAATCGCCTGTGGGTGATAATCCACTTGAACACTCCGAACATATGATAGTCCACTCATAGTCTCCTTCACGTTGGCATAAAATTCACGTACAATGCCCATAGGTACAGACATGGGTGTAGACACCAATCCCATCCAGCACCGTTCCTTAATCATTGCTAACAGCTCTCCATCCTCTTTCCCAGGCTTAAATCCTCGCCCCTTCACAAAAGTCTTAGCTACTATCTTATAATACTCAATTTGATCATCAAGGCTGACAAATTTGGTGAGGTCGACTATATCCTCACTCTGACTGCTTGAAGAATCTGATTTTGGAGTGCGAGAACATGCTCTCTTGGGTGCCATGGCAATTGATGAAGAAAACTCTAACTGAAGAGAAGAAATTGACTGAAGAAAATATGTTCTATATACTACTACCCCCAAACTTGTTGTTTTAACAAACTCTCACAAACCCTAGCTCTTTCTCTAAAACTGAATGGATGATAATGTTGAATGCGGGAAAAAGAAACTGAATGCATAGAATTTATAGGGTGAGAAGTTAGAATTTTGAATGGAAATGGTTTGGAAGATGAGAAGAGATAGAGGCGTGGGTTTTTTTTCGGGAGAGAAGTGGAAAGGCACACGTTTGAAAGGTAACTGATATAAGAAGTGGAGTGGGGCACATATTTAAAATATTTATATTTTTCTACATCTGTACTTGGGCACGGCCGCACAGAGATTAAGCATATGAATGGCGCGGGCGCGGTGATGGTAAGTGTGATAAGAGCACGGACGCGCGGTAAAACAGAATGCAAACAAGCTCGGTGCAGGAGTGCCATTTTTAAACTACTAAGCCACGCGCCTGCACTGCCCTATACCCTGAAGAGAACTGAGCTACACTTGAAGTAAAAATCAGTAGCTAATGACACTCTTCACTTAACCTGCACATAAAGCATTTAAAATTTTAAGATATACCAAATCTCTAAATCAAAATATGTACAAATAACATGTATGCATGAATGGATATCGAAAAATGCTCTAAATGCTATACCTAACCAAAATGATATATGCATTCAGCTCCAACAAAACTTGTGTCAAAAATTGTATGCTATCAAGAATTAAACATAAAGATGAGAAATAGACATGATTCACAAAGAATTAAACACGAGGAGAGAAGAGAAATAATTGTGTGCCTCCCATTGAGCGCTGATTTATAGTCAGTTAGCTTGACTATCTCTGCTTGATTCATGTAGTAGAAAGAATTTAGGCAACCTTCTGCCTGTCAACCTCACCACCAAAATAGTGCTTAAATCCGCGGTCCATTGATTTTGAAAGGCTTGTCGGGGAACTTATCAAAAATCTCAATCGCACCATGTGGATAAACTGTCTTCATAGTAAACGACCTTGACCACCTTGACCTTATGGTCAGGCCATATATTCACCTTTTCCTTGTACAGTTTGGAGTTCTCTTAGGCTTACAATCTGAATTCGTTCAACTCATTAAGTTCGAGTAGACATTTTTCTCTCGCAGCCTTCAAGTTGAAATTCAGTTTCCTAATTTCCTAATATGCCTTGTGTTCGAGCTCCATGGGAAGTTTACAAGCCTTTCCATATACCAGCTAAAATGGTGACATACCCAACGGAGTCTTATAAGTAGTCTTGTAAGCCCATACTGCATCGTCTAGCTTCAATGACCAGTCCTTTCTTGCGGGGTTCACTATCTTTTCTAGAATTCTATTCACTTCACGATTCGACACCTCTTCTTGGCCATTAGTCTGGGGATGGTAAGCTGTAGCAATTCGATGACTCACCCCATACTTAGCCAAAAGAGCTGTGAACTGAAGATTACAAAAGTGACTGCCCTCATCACTAATGATTGCCCTCGGAGTTCCAAACCTCGTAAAAATGATATTTTGTAAAAACCTTAGAACCAACCGAGAATCATTTGTTAGAAGAGCTGCCACTTCCACCCACTTGGATACGTAGTTGACTGCCAACAAGATGTATAAATTCCCACATGATGAGACGAAAGACCCCATGAAGTCTATCCCCCAAACATCGAAGATCTCCACCTCGAGTATTGTATTCAAGGGCATTTCATTCCTCTTATAAATGTTCCCGACTCTCTGACATCTGTCACATTTTTGAACAAAACTATACACACCTTTAAAAATAGTTGGCCAGTAAAAACATGCTTGCAACACTCTAGCCGATGTTCGTGAAAGTAGTATGCACACAAGTCAATCATGTTTGATGATAAAGCATATACTTTGTAACAATCTTATTCATTTATTAATAAAAAGTATTAATTTATTAAAGGCTTTTAATTATCTACATGATGCTGTTTTATAATATGTGATAAACCCATAGTTTTAAGCAATGCTTTTAGAATAATGATGATGATCATTCTAATGAAATCTAAATTCTTAGAAAGCTTAAAACTAAAATAGTTCCCAATCATTGGATTACTAAATTGGGGATTAGTGAATCCGGATAGATTGGTACATACGTTGCTTGCTCATTGGATGAGGATGATTGATCTCATGATCATTTGTGTGGAGACACTAAAACAAGTATGTAGGTGCATATTAGAGAATAAGTTCATTTGAACGTGGCTCGCTAAGGAATACCTAATGGAGTTTTATTTCACTGTCAATAGGAATTTCTGTAGTGATAGTAAAGACAAGTGATCCTTGGACTTGAGATCATCATAGTATCTTGTGTATGATGAGTTATACTTTGACTTATTCCTTAAGACCCTTAGGGTATATTAAAGGGTATGCTTGGGTATAATAAGTTGTACATGGAGATAATGTATGATCAATAAAGAATCTACCACTTCTAATAAAAGAAGAGAAATGTCCTATGTGATTCGATAAATGACAACCCAGTAGTCCTTGGCCAAGGCAGAATGAAATTAGAAAGGAGTTTCTAATCTGCATTATTTGGAGTTGTGCATTTAAGGATCGAAATACATATAATTAAATAAAATAAGACTTGACAGTAATTCCATGTCTTATATTTAATTGGGACATTGGATGGTGGAAGGATTGAATTGTACGGTAACTATTTACTCAAAGGTTCTTTAATGATTAATGTTGAAATCTATATTATCTGGAAAGTCGTTGATCGCTAGGGAGGCTTATCCCTATTGTAGAATAAATATTATTTATTTACATAAATTAATTGTTTAATTTATTTATTTAAATAAGATTAGAATTGTTCTAATTGATTTATTCACAACCGGTTTAATATGGAGAACCTAAAGGGCCACACCATAAAAGGAAGAATAATTATTTAAGAAGTTAATGGCATAATCGTAATAATATGTTATGTATATTTAATTTAATCTATGGTGATAGAATAAATTAAATAGCTTAATATTTATTATTTAATATTTTAGAAATATTAAATATAAATTAATAAGAGAGTCTTATTAATATTATTACAATTATTATTATTTTAATTTCTAAAAGAGTTTAGGAATTAATTTAATATAAGTACTCTCATTTATTCCTAATTGGATTAGGAAGGAAAATTAGTTAAAGGAGTTTAATTAATTATCCCTAATAAGATTAGGGAGCTTAATTAATTAAAAGAATTTAATTAATTAAATAAAACCCAATTCCTTAATTGTTAAGGTGGGTTGCCCACATCTATAAATAAGAGGAGTCTTATTATGGGTAAGGGTGTTGTTGACTTAAACAACTACGTAATAATTCCAATTTGTTGGAGAATACGCCCTTTCTATAGAGATAGAAAACTAGGGTTGAGCCAATATCCCTTCTTCTTAAATTATTATTATTCCTTGGTGGATCACCTCTAGAGGCCAAACATATGGGTGGCTAACGTTGATCAAAGGAAGGAACAAAACCCCGGTGGATTCAAGTTGAACGCGAAAGGATTTGGAGGTGAACTTTTACCTGAGGAAGCTCGATCTTCAAGGGTATGATTTTATTCATTATCTTTTCGTTTAATTAATAATTGTGCATAAAGGGTGATCCGGGTATATGGTTTGTAAATTTTTAAACTCTGATTTTACACGTTTCCGTATTTTTATGCAATTTGATTGCGTTCTTGAATATTTCAAACCCAACAGTGGCATCAGAGCCAAACCTTTATGCGAATTATTAATTGTTCAGATTTGATATGTATGTTGATATGTGTTTAGAACAATTTTATTGGGCATAATTTTATTGTATAAAATTTATTAAATAAAAAAAAAAAACAAAACCGGGTCATTTTTTTGAAAAGGCCAGCAGGACTCACGGAAATCAAGGAATATATATAACATGCATGTGATTCAAAGGTGGTGACTACAGGCAACGTGAATCCCTTTTTTTTTTTTAACAGGAACGTTCGGCTATATTATATATATATATATAATAAAGGTTTTGGTTATTATTATTATTATTATTATATATATATAATTTCATTTATTTTATAATTAAGATAAAAAGTTTATTTTAATTTTAAAATAAAAGATTTATTTTAATATTAAAATAAAGATTTATTTTAATATTAAAATAAAAGGGTTTATTTTAATATTAAAATTAAATTTCATGCTAACTAATTAGAGTTGGAATTGGATTCCATGATAACTAATTGGAGTTTAAATTGGATTACATGTTTCCTTAAATAAAGGAGTATATTTAGATATGAAATAAGATTTCATATTATTCAAAATAAAAGAATTTATTTGTGAATAGGAAATAGAATCCTAATTTCCTTAAATAAAGGAGTTTATTTAGATATGAAATAAGATTTCATATTATTCAAAATAAAGGAGTTTATTTGTGAATAGGAAAGAATATCCGTGTTTCCTTTAATAAAAGATTTTTTTTTTCATGGAATTGGATTCCATAATTAATTAAAATAAAAGGGTTTATTTTAATTAAAGATTTTTTTTTATATATGGAATGGATTTCATAATTAATTAAAATAAAGGAGTTTATTTTGATTAAAATTTTGATTGAAATAAAATAGTTTATTTTATTCAAAATTGGATAAATTAAAATAAAATAGTTTTATTTTGATTTAAATTTGGATTAAAATAAAGGAGTTTATTTTAATTCAAAATTAGATTTTATACTAATTAAATTTGCCCATTAAATGATATCAATATATATATTGAATGTTTATTATTCATAAGATGAATGTTATTTATTGATGCATATGGTGATGTGTATGATAATAAATGGGATTGATTATGGACTATTGATTAAAATGTGATTGGATTTTATTTTAGTTGGATGCATGAATGTATGGGTTTTATTAAATGGGGTCTGCGTACCTCGTCTTCTCTAATTTTTCTTAATGTAAATTCTATCTCCCTCCTATGTACTTCCCATTGACTGCTGATCAAGGCTTCTATTTATTTTAAAATAGTTTTGTAATAGGAATATTTAGAATTAATTTTGAAGAATTAGAGATCAAGGAGCAAGGAGCGCTTGAAGACCCGTTTGTAATGGAGCCCGGGTTTAAATGTAATAGTTATATTTAAATATTATTTCTTGCACCCCTAGGGTTTGACCTTTTGGTTCACTTGGTGGCTCTAGTGAACCAAACTAGAATAAATGTCCATAATCAATCCGAGTAGAATATAGTATTCTATATGTGCATGCTTATACTATATATATTATATATTATGCAAACATGCTTCGCATGTTCATTAATATGACGTGTATTTTATATATATATGTGCATGCGCGCTAAACAAGATGAGACAAATTAATATCAAACCCCTCAATTTTTTTATATTAAGTCATAAGCATTCAAAGATATTTGGAATATCGAACGTCGCCTTCTAGCATGATAAAATTAATAGAGTATTAAATATTTAATATGAGTTTGTTGTGTCACCACAAGGCAAGTATTAAGTATTTAAGATGTTAATTTATCACATTTGACGCTTATAAAGAAAATTGAACAATATTGTTTTGTTGTGTCACTACAAGGATGATATTTTTCTTTTTTGAATATATGGAGTGCTAGGTCGGAATTAACTTGGATAATTTTGATTCGGATGTGCCACCACTTGATCAAAATAATCTGAGAGGCAAAAGACAAGGAGTTGCATAGTTGATGTAATTGACAAAAGTTGTCTACCTATTTATTTATATATAGTTTGTTGTGTCACCACAAGGCTATATACATTTGAAATGGGATCCTTATTCTCACTAGCAGATCTTTAATTTGATTTTGCCGAACTATATAAGTGAGGGTAATATAGTTTGAAGAAAATTGTGGGAGATACCAATTTAAAACAAGACCTAAATTATTTTGGTAATTAATAAAAGAATGTATGTTAAAATGTTGTTAATTACAAATTCATTTACAGAATTTTACAATGTCTAAAATTACTATCACTGCGAAGCATATTAGATGCTAAATTAACCAGACCGAATTAAACGGATTGGTTAAGGAATTTGAGAATAGTTCTCATAGCTGAAAAACTATCTTATGTCCTTAATACGCCTATCCTCAAGAATGGTTGCGCATAATGCCTCCGAGGAAGACATTGCTACTTTTAGAAAGTGGCAAGATGATGCACATTGGCTCAATGCACCATGCTCGCATCCATGAGTAACGAGCTTCGGCCACAAGATGAAACTATGGATGCTCCTACTATATTCCCGCACATCAAGTTCTTCGATGGTGAGGAAAGTAGGGGTGATAGATATCGAGATATCTAAGGAGCTCTTCCGATCTAGAATAGCCAATGGCACTATAAGATGCATAAAAAGTTCTTAACATAATCATTTTGATTGATCAATTAGGACAACAGGTTTTGTCATGGATGGAGAGTTGAGCCAAGATTTGATCTTGCACTCACTCCCGGACTCCTTTCACAATTGTTGTGAATTTTTCATATGAACAAGCTAGATATCAGCTTCGCTGATTTGCTTAACATGTTGAAAAATGTTGAGAGTCACTTTCCAACCAAGAAAGACCGAGTCTTACTGGTAGGGGCCAAAGGATCTTCTGAAAAGAAGAACGATTCTAAGAAGGTAAATATAGAAAGGCAAAAACAAATGATAATAAGAACAAAACTGATACGGATAGCAAAGGAGTTTGCTTCCACTGCAATAAACCAGGACACTAGAAAAAAACTGCGAGAAGCATCTTGCAGAGGCTAACCAAAGAAGCTTAGTGAAGTTTCGGTTACAAATATTATTTTGTTCATGGTTGAAATAAATTTTTCTTTAAGTCAATGTTCTACTTGGGTATTGGATACCGACTTTGGTTATCATAAATATAGATTTATGAAGAGACCAAGCAGAAGTAAAAAGCTAAACAAATATAAGTAATCCTATGTGTGGAAATGACGCAAAGGTTGCTGCATTAGCCATAGAAACTTATAGTTTAGCATTGCCTACGGGCAAATCTATTAAGTCAATAAGTTGTTATTGTATTCCAATTCTTGTTAGAAACATTATTTCTATTTTGTTGTTGGACAATAAAATTTTTGGTATTATAATTAAAAACAATTGTTGTTCTATTTATAATAATAATGTTTTTGTATAAATCGGAATATTACTTAATAAATTTTGTATACTTGACTTACATGAAAATAATTTTGTATATTGAACAAATTAGTATAAGAAAAGGAGATAATCATTCAAAGAGTTGAATGTGTGTATTTGCTGAAATACAAGTGTGAATTATTTGAAAGGTTCAAAGAATTCAAAAGTGAAACAAATTGGCAAAGTATTAAGATTCTTTGATTAGATCAAGGAATAAATACTTGTGCAATAAGTTTCTAGATCATCTCAAATGGTTTTTCATAATGGACACATCCCGATACGCAATAAGCGATTGATGTATCCGAATGAAAATCGTACCTTGTTGGACATAGTGCGACCCATAATGATTTTACCGACATTCCAATATCCTTACGGGATAATGTCCTAGAAATGGTCGCATATCTACGAAATGGTAACCTCAAAATCCAAAGCCCCAAGACTCCATAAAAGTTATGGACGGGAGGATTCTAATCTTAAGTATGTTAAGATAAGGGTTGTCCAACTTATGTGAAAAGGTTTGAAGGATAAGCTTGGGACAAAATTTGACATGTACAGATTTGTGGGACATCCTAAAGTAAGTTTAGGGCATATGTTCTATAATCCTACATAGCAAAAGGTGTTTATTGCGAAACACGTTGCCTTCTAAGATAAAGGTGTTTATCATTGAAGGGCTAGTGGGAGGATAATAGATCTTGAAGAGTTCAAGAACCACAAAACACTATAAGTCAAATAAGAGGAACACGTAGATAGATTCTATTGTACCACAAACCGAATCGTAAATCTGGAATAGTACCAAAGATACCTAGGAGGTATGGATTCATCATGGATGATGATGATGAGGTACACATCATAGAAGATGATGATCCAGAGTTACATTCGATGAGGTAAGACTTCTAGTGTGTACAAAAGGGTCGATTGGGGGCGTCGTGAAATTTCTAGTATTATATGTTGCTATACTACGGATGAGGAATAACATACCAATGCTACAATCAAGAAGATAAAGTTGTCTAAACATTCCTCCATGAATGATTTGGAAGAGTATCTTAGTTGGGGATATAAATCTATATAGATAGATTTAAGAGGATGCTCGACTTAACCCAAGGAACGTATATTCATTTGATGCTAAAGTCGTTTAGCATTGCAAACTCAAGAGATGTCTCATGTTGATGAGCCATGGAGTGTATCTCTTAATAGTCCCCAGGACTCACGAAAAGAGAGGTCGCATGAGTAACAATCATGTATGCAATGAAATGTACGAGACACGATGTTGATCATCAGTGATTCGGAGAAGTTCACTATGAGTCGGTGAAAACATCTTAAAGTGCTTAACCCAAGCACTAAGGATGTGATCATATTCATGGTGGGTCTAAATTAAAACTAGAGGGCTTAACGGACTCAAGTTTTCAGATGCAGACGAAGATGACGGAAAATCCACTTTAAGGTAAAAGCGTTATCTTGAGCAATTGGTGCGTTGAATTGAAAGGTTCCAAACAATGAAAGAGTTCTTTGGTTTAGTGATAAAGACAAAGTATATAGCTATAAATGAAGTCGTAAGTTGATTGTTTGGATTAAAAGTTCATTACTGAACTAGGAATAGTTCCTAAGTCTCATCTTGGATCTAAACATGTGTTGTGGCACTTTCATTTGATTATTAGAATCATTGAAGATGGGAAATCACTATAGAGATAGTGGACTCTCATGAACAACATTACATATCCATTAATTAAAGCTTATCCAACAAGCAGGATAATCGTCACTTATAGAAGAAGAGTATGAGTTACCATGACGATTGGCTTTAGTGCAAGTGGGAGATTGAAAGTAGTATGCACACAAGCCAATCATGTTTGATGATAAAGCATATACTTTGTAACAATCTTATTCATTTATTAATAAAAAGTATTAATTTATTAAAGGCTTTTAATTATCTACATGATGCTGTTTTATAATATGTGATAAACCCATAGTTTTAAGCAATGCTTTTAGAATAATGATGATGATCATTCTAATGAGATCTAAATTCTTAGAAAGCTTAAAACTAAAATAGTTCCCAATCATTGGATTACTAAATTGGGGATTAGTGAATCCGAATAGATTGGTACATACGTTGCTTGCTCATTGAATGAGGATGATTGATCTCATTATCATTTGTGTGGAGACACTAAAGCAAGTATGTAGGTGCATATTAGAGAATAAGTTCACTGAACGTGGCTCGCTAAGGAATACCTAATGGAGTTTTATTTGTGCATCGATAGGAATTTCAGTAGTGATAGTAGTACAAGTGATCCTTGGACTTGAGATCATCATAGTATCTTGTGTATGATGAGTTATACTTTGACTTATTCCTTAAGACCCTTAGGGTATATCAAAGGGTATGCTTGGGTATAATAAGTTGTACATGGAGATAATGTATGATCAATAAAGAATCTACCACTTCTAATAAAAGAAGAGAAATGTCTATGTGATTCGATAAATGACAACCACAGTAGTCCTTGGCTAAAGCGTAATGAAATTAGAAAGGAGTTTCTAATCGCATTATTTGGAGTTGTGCATTTAAGGATCGAAATATATATAATTAAATAAAATAAGACTTGACAATAATTCCATGTCTTATATTTAATTGGGACATTGGATGGTGGAAGGATTGAATTGTACGGTAACTATTTACTCAAAGGTTCTTTAATGATTAATGTTGAAATCTATATTATCTGGAAAGTCGTTGATCGCTAGGGAGGCTTATCCCTATTGTAGAATAAATATTATTTATTTAAATAAATTAATTATTTAATTTATTTATTTAAATAAGATTAGAATTGTTCTAATTGATTTATTCACAACCGGTTTAATATGGAGAACCTAAAGGGTCACACCATAAAAGTAGAATAATTATTTAAGAAGTTAATGGCATAATCGTAATAATATGTTATGTATATTTAATTTAATCTATGGTGATAGAATAAATTAAATAGCTTAATATTTATTATTTAATATTTTAGAAATATTAAATATAAATTAATAAGAGGAGTCTTATTAATATTATTACAATTATTATTATTTTAATTTCTAAAAGAGTTTAGGAATTAATTTAATATAAGTACTCTCATTTATTCCTAATTGGATTAGGAAGGAAAATTAGTTAAAGGAGTTTAATTAATTATCCCTAATAAGATTAGGGAGCTTAATTAATTAAAAGAATTTAATTAATTAAATAAAACCCAATTCCTTAATTGTTAAGGTGGGTTGCCCACATCTATAAATAAGAGGAGTCTTATTATGGGTAAGGGTGTTGTTGACTTAAACAACTACGTAATAATTCCAATTTGTTGGAGAGTACGCCCTTTCTATAGAGATAGAAAACTAGGGTTGAGCCAATATCCCTTCTTCTTGAATCATTATTATTCCTTGGTGGATCACCTCTAGAGGCCAAACATATGGGTGGCTAACGTTGATTAAAGGAAGGAACAAAACCCCGGTGGATTCAAGTTGAACGCGAAAGGATTTGGAGGTGAACTTGTACCTGAGGAAGCTCGATCTTCAAGGGTATGATTTTATTCTTTATCTTTTCGTTTAATTAATAATTGTGTATAAAGGGTGATCCGGGTATATGGTTTGTAAATTTTTAAACTCTAATTTTACACGTTTCCGCATTTTTATGCAATTTGATTGCGTTCTTGAATATTTCAAACCCAACAGTTCGTTCACCACCATAGTGACCTCCATATACAGATGCATAACAATCCTGCAAAATACCCTCTGTCTCACTGTAAGGAATGCACCTTCTTATCGTCTAATCTGAACACTGCTTAAACAATTACGGTTCATCCCAAATATACCATTTCACATCATGTAGAAACTTCTTCTTGTGATACCCAGTCAAGTTAGAAGGGATTATCTTGCTTACTAAGAAGTTAGAAAAATCTACGAACAATGTCACTTCACCTTGCACCACGAATAATTGCTCATCTGGGAAGGACTCATTAATCAAAACTCTGTCATTTACATCCCTTCCCGAATTTTCTAATCAAGATAAGTGGTCCGCCACTTGATACTAAGTCCCTTTCCTATCCTGATTTCTAAATCAAACTCTTTCAAAAGAAGTATCCACCTTATCAAACGAGGTTTTGCATCATTGGTTGCCACCAAATACCAAATTGCTGCATGATCTGTGTACATTATCACCCTAGTCCCAATCAAATAGGCACGAAACTATCCAAAAGCATACACAACAACTAAAAGTTCATTCTCTGTGGTGGTGTAGTTTAACTGAGCATCAGTGAGGGTCTTGCTTGCATAGTAAATCACATGGAATATCTTGTCCTTTCGTTGGCCCAAAATAGCCCCCACAGCAAAGTCACTGGCATCACAAATCAATTCAAAAGGAAGGTCCCAATCTGGTGTTGTGATCACTGGTGCTGTAGTTAACTTTTTCTTCAAATGTTCAAATGCAGACATGCATTCTTCATTAAATTTAAACTGCACATCCTTCTCCAATAAACTATAAAGTTTCTTCGTAATGTTGGAGAAATCCTTAATAAATCTACGATAGAAGCCTACATGCCCTAAAAAATGCGAACACATTTAACAGAAGTCGGTAGAGGCAAGTTCTCAATAGTTTTTAACTTAGCCCTGTCCACCTCTAATCCTTTTGTGACGCCCCCAAATCCGGGTCCTCTGACCCCGGTTCAGTCATCACGATAAAATACAAACATCCACCTCTAAACAACATACGATAACAAAAATGCAGAATATAATAAATATACGTTGTTCATTCAAAAGGTGTTACTAGTCCTAAGATTTGATAACCTTAATACAATCTTACAAACATACCCTAAAATAATAATTAGGGTTCACATTACATAAAAATAATTTAAACTAGGCATATAGTAAAGTCTGCTCCTGGCGACTATCCTACATTTTTCCTTTGCCCTTGTGCTTTCTTGAGGTCTCGGGCTTAGCTGCAATATAATTCATGATATAGCAAGGATGATCAACATGTTTACTCAACAAGTTTAAATAAAATAATAAGGATATATCATGATGAATGGAAAATATCTGACAATGAATTCAATAATATGAATATTTGAAGAATTCAACAATATGAATATTAGAAGCAAAGATAATGATTGCTTTTAGAATGACTGCTAGTCAAGTAGACTTTGAACTATAACACTCCAATGGAATCAATAGCTAATTTACCCTTTGGTTACTGGCTACATAATAAGTACTTGAGGGGATCAGCCTTGCGTACACCATGTATACGCATAACATTTAAATCTTCTCTTTGAATCTTATATTAGATACCTGGTACTCCCCTATCATAGAAAGGGATGTTCTTTTCAGTCTAAGAATCCTTACCATCAATTGGTTTGGATAGCTTTTATAAAACTTCATACGTTTGTTTGACCGGATAAAGGTTCAGACTTAATCTAACATAGTTCAAGAATTATTGAACTTTAAATGATGTACAAGTCCAAGACTGTACGAACTCAATTGCACTAAGTGTGAATATCAATAATATCGATGTGGGATAATTGTAAAGTAATTAAACCACTTAATAGCATGCTTGGAAATAAGATTCAAGCTTTAATGAATAACTTTCAATATAACAATAACCTGCTTAATACAATATTAGTAGGATATGAAACTTCCACAAACTCAAAGTTGTGTAAGTTAGGAAACTTGTAATGCAATAATGTTCGAATACTTGCTCAAGTAAAAGAGTAAGAATTTAAGGAACTTGCACAACCAAAGAGTGAAGTTCAAGGAAACTTGCTCAATAATAATTGGAGTAAGTTTAGGGAGCTTGCCTGTTTGTTCATTGTTGTGATTAATTTTGTAAAAATACTCACAAGCGCACGAATCTATTGTAAAATAGTTTAACGCAAAGTACAAGGTCGTTCCCGCGAGGATGATTGAAAATTAATTAAATTAAACTTAAATCCAATTCTAATCTAGTTAATGAAAATTGATTTTTATTTTTTTTGAAATAATTAAAACTAAAATCAAATTAACATGCAAATAAGAAAATAATAACTAACTTTTAATCAATGGGAAAACAGTTCTGAGGTTCGGAATCCAAAATATTAATTATGTGGTCTTCCTATTCATTATTAATTCGGAGTAGCAATTTGAAAATCAATTCAATGCTTCCTTAAGATTTTTCAATTAAGCACATGAAAATATTTCTTATGTAAATCCTTATTTTCATTAAATGTATCCACAATTCGAAAAATAATTAATCTTAGTTCTTATTAAAGCTTTAAATCATTAATAGGATTAAATTAAATTAATTGAAACTATTCAAAATACATGATATTGAGAATGAAACAATTTAATTTAAATCAATCAAATAAATAATAAGAATGTTTGAACATTAATTTCAGTTGGAAATTAATAATGAATTTAAATCCTTACATAACCAATATTGTTTCATCCTACGCCTCAGAAATAAAATTTAGCAGAACATTATAAAAACTAAAGCAGAGAATAAATAATAACCCATGATCATGTTGCGCTGATGCTTTTTCTATATTCTCGGTTCTCCTCTTTGTCTTCGTTCTTCTATTTTTTTCTTCCCATTTGCTTTCCTCTCCTTAGGCGATTTTACGGTGTTGTTCTTTTCTCCTCTTTGTCATGGCTCCCTCCTCTTTCCAAAAAGAATCCTTTCTTCCTTTTTACCCTTTTCTTTACAAGGCTGGTAAGTAACCTCATTATTTGGGCCCCACTAAAAAGCCAATAAACTGCTGAATTGTTGTTGTCCCTTTTACTCCAATAAGTGCCGAAATGGGCTGCTTTTTGGGCTTTTAAATTGTCAAGCCACTGATTTATTGTTAATCTCATGTTTCTCCCAAAATAAATCCAATTAAAATAAAATTGATATAAAATTGGACTAATACATTTATTTTAAAAGGGAATAAATATATAAATAATGAGCTCATCAAATACCCCAAACCTAGATTTTGCTAGTCCTCAAGCAAAACAAAAGAAAAAGAAAACTAAACAAATAAGTACAATAAAATTCTAATTAAACCTAAGCCATTTTTTATAGGGAACACGATAGTATTTAGCATATACTACAAGCCTTTAAACCCCAAGGTTACCCCAAGTGGATGAGTTGTGTCTCTGCAGTGAATATACCAACAAAATTCACATGCAATGGTTCTTTTCAAAAATATGATTCCCCTTTATTCACCAATGTGAATAACTCAACAAAGACATCAAAACACTCACATGCTAAGACACATGACACACATGCAACATCAAAGTTCTCAAACTAGCAAGATTAATAAGAAAAATTCATTCTCGTCAACCTCATTGTGAGTGTGTAAATTAACAACAACATAACATCATTAATATCAAAGTAAGCACAACTTTCAAACTACATCAAAACTATGCTTTGACTCAACTCCTCGCTTGGAAAACACTCAACAAATAAAACACTCAAGAAAAGGTGTGAATGCTCTCATTACATGCGGGCCATAAAGAGTAAATGTATTCAAATTCTAATGCCTCTCACATGTATGTATGAAAAACGCTATAAATGAAAGTACAAGAGTCTCATGAATGGATAAATCCCACTAGAAAGGCGAAATGTATAAATGGATCCCCTCTACTACTCTCACATCTAAACCATATTCCAAAGGATCATTAGGACTTTTTAGGTTTGTACTGTAAAGCTTAGGGTAAGGGTTATGAAATGAAGGGATATATAAAGAAATTCAAAGATCTATGGAACATGTTGAGATATAAAATTAGCACTTGGGCGTAATTTGACTTCATTTGAGCTTCTTTTTTTTTTCCTTTCAATTTATTTTTTTTTCCTTTTTTTCATTTCTTTTTTTTGCATCTCCTTTTTCATGCATTTCTTTCTTCTTTTTAACGGAGATTCGACCACTACTTCTTTTCTCTTTTTTTTTCTTTTAAACTCACTTTTCACTAGTGCCCATACATACAAACAATCTCAACACATCCTTAGATAAAAGGGTAGACCATAAATATGATTTACACTCCATTGGAATAGGGTAAAAATATTGGGCTACCAAAAAAAACTATATAAAAGGCTCAAAAGGGTGACTAGCGGTACATATGTAAAGGTGAGATATATTAGGCTCATATGTTGGCTACCAAAGATGGCCTACGTCACTTCCCAAGGTCTAAAGTTTTTCAATTCAAGCAATATTAGGAATCCTTCAAAAGAAAGTACATTTCATGGACATACCTTTCTAGTGTTCAATCAAAGTAAATAATAATGAGACTATTCAACAAAATACGCTTTTCAAAAATTTAGAGTTGATGTAAAAACCCTCAAAAAGGAAGATCGGCTCAAATACTCATAGGTTACGCAGTCTCCGCATTTATGTTTTTTCAAGAAATTTATGTTGTACTCACTCATCCATCTCGTCATGCATTAGTTGTCTATGTGCTCAAATAAAATGAGAATTAGGAGTCATAAAATTTCTCTTAATAATGATAGTAAGGGAACTAATTATGCACATGTAAAGTGTGATGCCCCCAAATCCGGGTCTCTTTCAACTCGACAGATGGTGCTCTACGGTGCAACAGTTCACACAAACATTCAATTGAAAAAGCCTCAAAAGAACGAATCTGTCTTATATATATTCCAAAACAATACTACCATTCCCCAGGTTCTTTATAACCGTTACATTTGTTCTTGTCATAATATCAAATATTATCATTACAAACCTATACTATTACATAGGTAGTCTACAAGTTCGCTTTAGCCTTCACTTTATCCTTGTCGAATCCTTTGGTCATATCGTCTAAGCTGCAATCATATAGTTCAAGCAAATGTGAGCATAACAAGCTCAGCAAGTACAACAATTTCATTTTTTTAAAAGCATGCTTGAAACATAGGAATTGTATATCTTTAATAACTGAAAAATAGTTACGAAGTACTATTGATAATTCAAAATAGCACTTCTTTTCATTCAAAATGTTTTACAACAACAATATTCATCAATTCTGGTTCAAGACATGAACGTCTTATAGTTTCTTTGAAAAGGACAACCCGACACAAAGTTTATATGTCTGGCATATCTTACACGCACTTCTAGGTGATCAGCCTATAGTACTCTATGTTGATCAACACTACTTTCATTAAACGTGTATACATTTAAGTTGTGGAAACCTCACGTGCCCATCGAATACTCGATGAAAATACATTTGTTTATTCATATTAAGGCTTACCTTGAATTCGTACCAATTAGTTGGCGTAGGATAGCGTTAGCAATTCTATATTGAAAGACTTGTAAACAGTTCAATCATTCTATCAAGATTAGTCTAGCCGAGCTAAAACTGGCATCGACTCTTTCTTCAAAACCATACATGCATCTCATAATGTGAATCATTTGAAAACCTGGCTAACACGAAGGTTAGACAAGCCTTTAAGAAAAACTTGCCTTCAGCGTCTGCTACAGTAAAATTACGTTTCCTTTGAGTCTTTATAGTCTCTACAACACATAATTACATAACATACCACATTAGGTCATGAATGAACATACGTAGTTCCTAAAGAATCTTACCCTCCATATCAATCCAATCCCGTATTAGATTTGTTATTTATTGGTTCCGGCTTTCTGTCATTCTTTTACATCGTCCTTACCAACTTCGTTCTCTTATAACACTTAAGTGAAATTATTTCATTAATACAACTCAGTTCGAGATAATCATCTTTCCTCACGGCTTACTTACGTCTTTACGCTATTAATCGAAACTCGATCGTCATTGGTTAAGTACACTTATTACATATCATTCACGTTCATCATTAATTGACTTTCTTTAACCCTAAGATATCATACTTGGGGTTTAATTATAACTTACCAATGTTTGATTAAGTTCCTTAACTCATTGTTAAAAATTCCCATTCATGTTCCACTTGTAACCATTCTTCATTGTCTAAGTTTTAAGTCCGCATTGGCGCCAAATGACTATTACACTCTGTCTTGTATGCTATACATGAGTCGCTTATTAGGGCTTGGAGATCAGTACTTTCGTGACTTGTGCATGAGTCCCTTTGTTAACTATCGCACAAGTGCCACTCTCGAAGGTTTTGGCTTTGCTTTCGTGAAGTTTTTCGGTCTTTCATGAGGGAGGCTATTCAGCCTTGTCTTTGTCATGCGCGCCAAACTCTGCCTGAAAAATTTGATAGACTTTTTTACACTTGTGATATTCCCGGCCTCGTAACTTATTCGTTATAAGTCCGAATTGGCTCGTTCAAGAGCCTACGGTTCATAAATCACGTACTCTACGTGTTCATGCTAGAATTTTATTTATTCGACTTCGTTTGCAAAAATTTCACCTATTAGTCCCTTTTTAACGAAAATGATAAACGTTCGTAAACGTTCAACGCTTGTTTCTTCGTTCTAAGTCGGAATCTGGCCATTTTCAAGTCCGCAACTCTATAATGACAAATACGACTTGTCTCCATTGAAAACCAATGTTTCCAAGATCAATATCAAAATTCGACTTCCATTCCGAGAATTTCACGAATTCGACGATCGTTGTCTAATCGTGTAAATTCTGGCAAAACTTCGTTACTTGAGATTTTTAAACCATTTCACTTGGATTCATTTCGACATACTAACCTATTGACATACATACTTCATTAACTTATATTCATGATAAGTTATTACATATTCTTGATGATTTTGTAACTTATTAAAGAATAAAATACTTATATTTCCATTTCATGACTTATGTCTTATTTTCATATGACTTGTTAATGAGTTAAGTCTTTTAATCATTATTCTTACATCTTATTAATCATACTAATTTTATTAAGGTAAACATGTTACTAATTCTAACAAGTTCTTATACTTTCATTATAAGTTCATAACTTATTTACGAATGAATTTCTTATTCATGACTTATCTGGCTTATTAAGACTTAAGCCCTTTGAGTCATTATTCCAACCTCTTCTTAGCATGATTGTTCTACCAATACCCCCTTCTCTATCAATGGAGAGAAAGAAACATGGTTCAAGATCATTAACTTTTGAATAACACTTGGTAAATCTTTAATCTCATTCTTGATTCTTGAACTTCAAAGGTTAACTTGCTAACTTATTCTCACTTACTCTCTCTAACCAATAAGCTATAAGTTATTGGTTAAAAATCTAATAATAGAAGTCTAACTTTATAAGTGCTTATTCTCTCAACCAAATAAGCTCTCAACTTATGTGTTTATTGGATGAAAAACTAACAACCAACAAATGAAAACAAAGTTTGCTATTTATAGGATTTCTAAGGTTAGGGTAGTTTGGTCATTAGGCCATCGCACCTCCTACGATGTTCTGACATTTGTAGGTCAGAGAACGACATTCGATTAGCTTGCTCCATAAATAATTAATTAAATTCATTTAATAAAAATAAAAATTTAATTCTCAAAAATTCAATTTTCTCGGGCGTTACATTCTTCCCTCCTTATAAGGATTCTGTCCCCAGAATCTCGCTAATAATACCTACACCACAGAGGATAATTTTCTTTTATTTTAATCTCGAGTTCCCATAATGCTTCTTCGACATTGGGGTTCTTCCATTTCACCTTCATCGAAGGTATTATCTTTTCACACATGACTTATCACTTCCGGTTAACAATTTGAGTTGGAAGTTAAACACTTACTAACACATTTCACTATCTTTATATCATCTCAGTTATCCTTTTAACTCACACTTATATGGAACTCAAATTCCTCCCTCAAAATAAGACTATACTTAGTCTTCTACTTATCCTGCATCATCTTCTTCATTCGCTTTCATCCCTCGTTACTTAGTTTGTACTTACTTAACTCGTTCCATTATTGTGGATTGAGTCTACTTTTTGAATAACAATTCTACCCCTTCATTCCGTAATTTAACTTCTAACTCCGTGCTTGCCATCTCCGTTGTTAACTCCTTCTAAGTTGCTAACATCAATAGCTTTTCCTTACCCTTCATACTTAACGCGTCGGCTTCTACGTCTACCTTCCTTGAATGATATAAGATATCATAGTCCTCCCCCTACTGCATATTCAACTTCTCCTGTGTGGAGATATATTTCAGACTCTTAAAGTCCGTGTATATCTCACACTTCTACCCGTATAAATACTATCTTTAGATTTTTAATTCAAAAACTACAACTGCCAATTCTAGATCATAAGTAGGATAGACCTCTTCATAATCCCTTAACTGGCGTGTTGCATACACAATGACATTGCCATGCTATACGAGCACGAAATCATGTCATCTATGCGAACATCGAGATACACTACAAAATTCCCCGTATCATCTGATAAAGACAGTACAGGTGCCGCAATTAACCTTTCTCTTAAATCCTGTGACGTTAATGGTACCTCCTCTTTCTTTTTTACTACCAACCGACTATACCCCGTACATAAATCTATCTTTGAAAAAATTCTTTGCCCCCTCTCGACTGACCAAATGGATCATCGATCCTGGGCCATGGGTATTTACTATTAACTGCTAACTTATTCCTCCTACGATAGTCGATATACAACCGTAACGACTCCTCCTCCTCCTTAACACCAACCTAACTTGCGTCATGGTTCGATAATAATAATGTCGCGGTATTTTATTACCGTAATTTACTACCTTAGATTTTCTAAGTAAAATAAAGGTTCACACTTTTCTTATAACAATTTATTATAGTTCTATAGTTAATCAACCCATTCATATCGAGAATTTCCTCAAATCCTCTCGACATTAATCGAAACTTATCTACCGATACTTTCTTACTTCTATTATTCATGAAACCATTTCCACGAATATAATTAATGAAAATTAATCCCTGCTCCTCTATCTTAATGTTTTAAAAGTATTTATAATCCCTTCCAGACAGACTCCTAGATAAGTCTTTCCACATGTCTTACACACCTCGATCCTTCACTTAGGATCCCCTTGTCCCACTTCAGTATTCCCGAAGTTAAAAAATTTCTATCTCTTTGGCATACTGCCACTACCATTCTCTACCTTGGTTCCTCCCTCTCTCTTGCTCTCATCTTTTCCCTCTTTGTGGTATCGAGTCTACAACTCACTATCACCTTATGATATAATCACCTTCTCTAGAATGATCCCATAGGAAACACTCTAGATCACCAAAATCCCACTATAGAGCTAGGGTTTCAGGCCCTTCTCCAACCTACGAGCCTTCACCTCCTCCGTGTCCACTTGATGTGAAACAAACCATGCCAATTCATTTGAATTTGGTCGCGTACTGGGGATATATCATATCCCCTTTCTTAAGTTCTAAGAATTCAATCTCTATCCTCCCTAACATATTTGTAGGGAAATAATTCTCAAATAAAACCTTCTTGAATTGTTTCCACATTACCGCATCTATTTTAACCCCACCCTGGTGAGCCTTCTACCAAAAGTTGGCTTCACTCTTCCTCGTGTAAGTCACAAAAGATAACTTCTGTATCTCACCTATGCTTGTAATATCAAATGCCTTATCTATTTCTTTTACCCCGATATGGGCCTCGATTGGGTCTGTCGTTCCTTTGAACTCCGGCGGACCTATGCTTTTAAACTCTTTAAAGGTAATCATTCTAGCTACCTTAGGTTTCGTGGTACTCTACCCCCGGTTTGGGTAAATGCAGCCGTTAATAAATTAACGAACTCTTGCATAGGGTTGTTTTAACCCCATTAATTATCATTATGTGATTCCGCTTCCTTATTACGTTATCTTCTCCCTGGCGACATTTTTAGATTAAATAAAATTTCATTATTATCTACTTACTTACTTCGTTATTAATCGCCACATACCAAATTGCATCATAACAAATCATTTCTATGAAAACTTCATTATATTCATATGCTTCTTCATAGTTTGAAACTATTTACAATTTGTTTTCATAGACAGAAGCTATTACATTTTCTATCCCGTAATTGAACTTCACAGAAGTTGGGATTTACAAAAAGACTACCCTTTTAAAAGAGGGTTTTACGTCACTACACACATCTTTATAACTCTAGACTTCTAATAATGCATAAAAGCATCCTCGCGTTTCTCATTCGCAATCATTGCTACAGTATCCCGACTAATAGTATGACCGGTTTGTCCTTACTCATTGGAATAACAAGCAACCTTCAGCTTGAAATCCTTATATACACTCTCATGGATGTAAGACATCCGTGCTATCTTACGGTCCTTCTCCCCAAGTTCTCTACGAAGCTCATCGGCCTCCTTCTTAAAATCCCTAGCCTTATTTACCGTGAGCACCTTCTCATCATGATCTAACTCAAAATCTGCTTCTGCAGACTCCTTCGCTACATAAAGAGCACTAATCTCTTTATTCTGTTTCTGCACAACTGCACTCAGTTGCACATTCTTGTCAAGTGCTTCCAGATACAATGCTTCCATTACATCTGAAGGTGATGACTCCAATGTAGGTACCATCGTAGTAATTGATGTTACCTCTCTTTCTTCCTCCCCATCATTCATCATACTAAAATATGACGCTATATCCATCTCTCCCTTGGAGTAGTCTTCCTCAAAAAAGTACTCCTCTGCCTTCGACTCCTCTAGAATCACTAATGGTACCTTCGCCACAGGCATAGGCACATGCTCTACTTGGTTCACAAGCTCTTCGTTCACCGCGTGTATATCTCTATACATCAAACTATCGATCGACATCCTACAATAACACATATGTAGATTAGTACATAACACACAATAGCATAAGCACAAATCACATTTAATTTATTTAGGGTTACTTTCCATCTTTTAAATATTTTGATACTGAGTTTCCTCAATACCTTATTGACTCATTCAACTCAAGTAAAACTCAAGTTTTTTTCTTCCTTCTGACTTCTTTTCCTTAACGAGATTATGAGCTTAAGGTTCTTCCCCCCTTAAGTTTTATAACTTAATGCTTTGATACCAACTGTGACGCCCCCAAATCCGGGTCTCTTTCAACCCGACAGATGGTGCTCCATGGTGCTACAGTTCACACAAACATGCAATTGAAAAAGCCACAAAAGAACGAATCTATCTTATATATATTCCAAAACAATACTACCATTCCCCAGGTTCTTTATAAGCGTTATATTTGTTCTTGTCATAATATCAAATATTATCATTACAAACCTATACTATTACATAGGTACGCTACAAGTTCGCTTTAGCCTTCACTTTATCCTTGTCAAATCCTTTGGTCATATCGTCTAAGCTGTAATCATATGGTTCAAGCAAATGTGAGCATAACAAGCTCAGCAAGTACAACAATTTCATTTTTTTAAAAGCATGCTTGAAACATAGGAATCGTATATCTTTAATAACTGAACAATAGTTACGAAGTACTATTGATAATTCAAAATAGCACTTCTTTTCATTCAAAATGTTTTACAACAACAATATTCATCAATTCTGGTTCAAGACGTGAACGTCTTATAGTTTATTTAAAAAGGATAACCCGGCACAAAGTCCGTAAGTCTGGCATATCTTACGAGCACTTCTAGGTGATCAGCCTATAGTACTTTATGTTGATCAACACTATATTCATTAAACGTGTATACGTTTAAGTTGTGGTAACCTCACGTGCCCATCAAATACTCGATGAAAATACATTTTTTTATTCATATTCAGGCTTAACTTGAATCCGTAACAATTAGTTGGCGTAGGATAGCGTTAGCAATTCTATATTGAAAGACTTGTAAACAGTTCAATCAATCTATCAAGATTAGTCTAGCCGAGCTAAAACTGGCATCGACTCTTTCTTCAAAACCATACATGCATCTCATAATGTGAATCATTTGAAAACCTGGATAACACGAAGGTTAGATAAGCGTTTAAGAAAAACTTGCCTTCAGCGTCTACTACAGTAAAATTACGTTTCCTTTGAGTCTTTACAGTCTCTACAACACATAATCACATAACATACCACATTAGGTCATGAATGAACATACGTAGTTCCTAAAGAATCTTACCCTCCTTCTCAATCTAATCCCGTATTAGATTTGTTATTTATTGGTTCCGGCTTTCCGTCATTCTTTTACATCGTCCTTACCAACTTCGTTCTCTTATAACACTTAAGTGAAATTATTTCTTTAATACAACTTGGTTCGAGTTAATCATCTTTCCTCACAGCTTACTTACGTCTTTACGCTATTAATTGAAACTCGATCGTCATTGGTTAAGTACACTTATTGCATATCATTCACGTTAATTATTAATTGATTTTCTTTAACCCTAAGATATCATACTTGGGGTTTAATTATAACTTAACAATGTTTCATTAAGTTCCTTAACTCATTGTTAATAATTCCCATTCATGTTCCACTTGTAACCATTCTTCATTGTCTATGTTTTAAGTCTGGCGCTGCGGCGCTAGCTATTACACTCTGTGCCGCACTGCGGCGTCGCCTATTAGGGCTTGGAGACCGGACTCGGCGTTGCGATGCGAGTCCCATTGTTAACTGCCGTGCTGCGATGCCACTCTCCAAAAGGTTTTGTCTTTGCTCGGCCAAGCTTCGGCATTGCAGCATGCATGGGATATTTGACCTTGAAATTTTGGCATGGCCCATTGCGACTCACCGTGAAAAATTTGATGAGATTTTTTTACACTTGTGAGATTCCCGGCATTGTAACTTATTCGTTATAAGTCCGAATTGGCTCGTTTAAGAGCCTACGGTTCACAAATACCGTACTCTACATGTTCATGCAAGATTTTTATTTATTCGACTTCGTTTGCAAAAATCTCACCTATTAGTCCATTTTTAACGAAAACGATAAACGTTCAACGATCGTTTCTTCGTTCTAAGTCGGAATCCGGCCATTTTTGAGTCTGCAACTCTATAATGACAAATACGGCTTGTCTCCATTGAAAACTAATGTTTCCGAGCTCAATATCAAAATTCGACTTCCATTCCGAGAATTTCACGAATTCGACTATCATCATCTAATCGTGTAAATTCTGGCGAAACTTCGTTACTTGAGATTTTTAAACCATTTCACTTGGATTCATTTTGACATACTAACCTATTGACATACATACTTCATTAACTTATATTCATGATAAGTTATTACATATTCTTGATGATTTTGCAACTTATTAAAGTATAAAATACTTATATTTCCATTTCATGACTTATGTCTTATTTTCATATGACTTATTAATGAGTTAAGTCTTTTAATCATTATTCTTACGTCTTCTTAATCATACTAATTTTACTAAGGTAAACATGTTACTAATTCTAAGAAGCTCTTATACTTTCATTATAAGTTCATAACTTATTTACGAATGAATTTCTTATTCATGACTTATCCGGCTTATTAAGACTTAAGCCATTTGATTCATTATTCCAACCTCTTCTTAGTATGCTTGCTCTACCAATACCCCCTTCTCTATCAATGGAGAGAAAGAAACATAGTTTAAGATCACTTACTTTTGAATAATACTTGGTAAATCTTTAATCTCCTTCTTGATTCTTGAACTTCAAAGGTTAACTTACTAGCTTATTCTCACTTACTCTCTCTAACCAATAAGCTATAAGTTATTGGTGGAAAATTTAATAATAGAAGTCTAACTTTATAAGTGCTTATTCTCTCAACCAAATAAGCTCTCAACTTATGTGTTTATTGGATGAAAAACTAACAACCAACAAATGAAAATAAAGCTTGCTATTTATAGGATTTCTAAGGTTAGGGTAGTTTGGTCATTAGGCCATCCCACCTCCTTAATCACCTCCTTACTATTCTTAACATAAGGCTTAAGTAAACTTGGCCACTAAGTCTACTTGCTCACCACAACACTTGGTCACCACACTTACTTAACCTCTAAGTTTGCTTGTTCATCACCTTGGATCATCCATGGGTTGCTCCATGGTTCTTACCCATTGGATACTTACTTGGGCTTAGGTTAATTAAATTAACTTCTACTTAATTATTTGGGCTTGCACATTATTTTACTTTGGGCTTGTAATTAAACAATCATTGGGCTTGTTTATATAAACTCACATTGGACTTAACCATCCAATACTTGGGCTCACATAATACTTAACAAATTCTACCAATTCTTTTCTTTTGGCTTAAAGCCTTATAACATATATTATACGTATTAATCTCGTATTTTAACTCATATACTATTCATCATATATGATATAATATCATTCATACCCATTCGTATAATACTTTGTATCATACTTGTATTCATTACTTCGTATAATACCTAAGTATTATACGATTATTGTTTTAATTCATTACTCGTCATACATTTTCTTCTCGTAAAGTCACTTTCCCTAAGCGTTAGGTTTTAAGTCCACAAGTGAAATATTACGTTTTCCATAACTGAAATATTATTGGATATTCCATCTCACATCGATATTCTATCGTTACGTATTTCTCGGAAGTTCAAAAATAATTCCGGAGCAGAAATACGTGAATAGTGTTTTTCAGAAAATTTCTCTGAAAGCTTTTATTTTCTTCTTGGAAATTCAAACACTTTAATTCTACCACGTATCCAAAATCCTACGATGTTCTGATATTTCTAGGTCAGAGAACGACATTCGATTAGCTTGCTCCATAAATAATCAATTAAATTCATTTAATAAAAATAAAAATTTAATTCTCAAAAATCCAATTTTCTCGGGCGTTACATAAAGCATTAAGACGAATGCGTCATCGTTATTACATCGGCTAGACAAAGGGAAAACTTAACATTATCTTAAGAACCATTGCATAAATTTTACCCTACTAAAAACAAAAAATTTGCTCATATTCTAACAAAGTGTCATATGTGAAGTGCAAAAGAATAACAAGGCTTATAAATCCCACCCCAACTAAAATTTTACATTGTCCTCAATGTATAAAGACGAGTAAATAAGAAAGGGAAGGATAACACCTGGATATAATGAAGCTCCAATCAAAAAGTTAAACCTGCACATCTGTTAGAAATAGAACAAAGAAAAGAAACAAAATAGAAAAGCATAATAGATAAAAAAAAAAAACCTACGTTAGAAACAAAGAACCTAAACTGACAATGTTAATCCTGATAAACATGATCTTCTATCAGTGTTTCCTCTACCTCTTGACTCTTTAATTCTAAGAATGGTTTCAACCTTTGACCATTAACTTTAAAAACATTACCATTCGCAGGATTTCTTATTTCAATGACTCCATGAGGAAAAATAAGGTGTGAACAATGAATGGACTCGACCATTTTTAAACTTAACTTTCCGTGAAATAAATGCAAACGAGAATTGTATAGCAAGACCTTTTGACCAGGTATAAATGATTTCCCAAGAATATTCTTATCATGGAAAAATTTCATTTGGTCCTTATACCGTTTAGCACTTTCATAAGCATCATTCCTGATTTCCTCTAACTCATTAAGTTGTAATTTCCTAAGAGTGCCTGCTTTGTCAGATTCAAAATTCAATTTTTAATGGCCCAAAACGCTCTATGCTCTAACTCTACAGGTAAGTGACAAGCTTTGCTATAAACTAGTCGATAAGGAGACATTCCAATAGGGGTTTTGAAAGCAGTACGGTAAGCCCACAATGCATCATAAAATTTTAAAGACCAGTCTTTTGTAGTTGGGTTAACCGTTTTTTGAAGAATATTTTTAATCTCCCTATTAGAAATCTCAACTTGTCCACTAGTTTGTGGATGGTAGGGTGTGGCAACTTTATGTGTAATTCCATATTTCTTCATTAATTGCTCAAAAGGTCTATTACAAAAATGTTTTCCCTCATCACTAATGATCGCACGTGGTGTACCAAAATGAGAAA
Organism: Panax quinquefolius; assembly: GCA_020205615.1. NCBI lineage: Eukaryota > Viridiplantae > Streptophyta > Magnoliopsida > Apiales > Araliaceae > Panax > Panax quinquefolius. The sequence continues at coordinate 62,171,781 of CM035174.1, read as the reverse complement.
ATATATTTTCTTTTAAAAATTTCAACACCACCTTGTGATCATTAGTTTTAGAGGGAATTGCCTCTACCCATTTAGACACATAATCCACAACAACAAGGATGTACAAATTGCCAAAAGAATTAGAAAATGGACCTATAAAGTCAATACCCCACACATCAAATAATTCAACGATAAGAATCAGATGTAAAGGCATCATATTTCTACGAGTTATACTTCCTAATTTTTGACATCCCTCACAGGAACTACAATATGCATGTGTATCTTTAAAAATAGTTGGCCAATAAAAACCACATTGCAGAATTTTTGAAACTGTTTTCTTTGAACTAAAGTGACCTCCACATGTATGATCATGACAAAAAGATATAACATCTCCCTGTTCACTTTCAGGAATACATCTCCTAATTATTTGGTTAGGACAATATTTGAACAGTTAAGGATCATCCCAAAAGAAATGTTTAACCCTGAATAAAAATTTAGTACGATCTTGTTTAGTCCAATGTGTAGGCATTTTACCTATGACAAGATAGTTAACAATATCAGCATACCAAGGTGCTTGGGAAACAACCATAAGTTGTTCATCCGGAAATGACTCTCTAATGGGCATGGACGCATCTATGGGCTCCACAATTAATCTAGACAAATGATCAGCCACAACATTTTCTAATCCTTTCTTGTCCCTAATTTCATGGTCAAACTCTTGTAACAACAGAATCCATCTAATGAGGCGAGGTTTGGCATCTTTTTTACTCAAAAGATATTTCAATGCAGCATGATCAGAATAAATTATCACCGTAGCCCCAATCAAGTAAGACCTAAATTTGTCCAGCGCAAAAACTATAGCCAATAACTCTTTTTCCGTGGTGGAATAATTGAGTTGTGAATCATTGAGGGTCTTACTAGCGTAATAAATCACACGAGGGAGTCAATTGATACGCTGTCCCAAAACCGCCCCTATGGCATAATCCGAAGCATCACACATAATCTCGAATGGAACACTCCACTCGGGTGGTCTAATAATGGGGGCAGATGTCAGCAAGGGTTTAAGCTTGTTAAAAGCTTGTAGGCATTCCTTGTCAAAATGAAAAGAGGCATCTTTAGCAAGCAAACTGCACAAAAGTCTAGAAATCTTACTAAAATTGTGAGACCCCGGATTTTATAAATAAAGATTTAAATTTCCTGAAATATTTTTTTTATATTATGGTGTGGATTTGAGATAATGTTATAGTTGTGGGTAATATTTATAAATTTTGCAAAGTATGCAAGTTGTCATATTATATTCGATTGGTCAGGGAATATTCGTTTTAAATGTAAAATATTAAATGCGATTTATTAATAATCATCAGTGGACCCCACAACGGAATTATGTAGGATCGAGAAAACGACAAAAATATTTTATTGAAAATAACGGCGGAAGTTTTACCGTTGATATCTTTGTTGAACTACTCGGTAGTAAAAGTACAAAGAATGTCTGCTGTTGTTGCGATAGTAGTACACCAGTATTGATTATTGATATTTATGTGAGAAATCACTCGCTTTTGTTCAATTATTACTACAATAGTTCTTTGCATAGATCTCACATTATTTGATTCAATTATTGTTGATTTAGAGGTTTTGTTTTATTCACATAATAAAATAGAAACATCTTTTTATATAAAATGTAATACTTTATTAAAGTTATTCTATAAATAGAATATATTATATTTTATTATGCATAGTATTCAGATAGTGTCGCAGATAGTGTTTGCATAGTAAAAATTTTTATATAAATAGAATATATTATATTTTATTTAAAAGATTTTTCTTTAAATATGGACCGTCAGATTAAAGTAAATCAAACTGGACCGTTCATGGATTAGTTACTATGCATTCCATTTTCCTATAAATAGAAGCTCATTCCTTCATTATTTTCTTACTGAATTCACTGAACTCTAGAGAGAGAAACTATAGAGAGAGACTATAGAGAGAGAGAAGAAAAGTTTTCTCGCTACTTCACTACTCTTATATCAAGTATTATTTTACAGAAGAGATATTATTCTTTTTGTATTCAAGAAGAGAACTTCATTATTCCATTTCTTTATTGTTTCATTGGAATAACTTTCAGATCATGAGCTACCCTATACTTGGTGACATTCTTCTATTATTACATCTTTTATTATTACGGCCGGAATATCCCGTCATGCATTATCTATACTGGGACTGGTTCCATTTTTATTATTCCGTCTTTATTATTCTCGCTTGAATATCACATGCATGCTATCTGTGGGACCTTATTCCATCATTTATTATTCGCATTTATTATTCTGTTGGAACATCTTGTAAATTGTGAATTTCACGACACGGTTCTCGTAATTATTATTCTATTGAAATAACCGTCTATGTGAAGTACCGCATGCATGGTGATATCTTTTGTTATTCCATTCTGTATTATACTCAGTTGATTAAAATTTTGACTTTTATGCTCCATGAATATAGTGGAATATCCTTGATATTTGCGCTTCATCCAGTATCTTTTCATGGAAATATTCTTCTGAGCATTCTTGAATTTTACTCTACAAAGCAGTATCATGTTGACAGTTTGGACGTTATTAGTTCCTGGACAAATTAATTCTTGAACGTTTTTTTATTGAATTCTTATATCATTGTCATCATCCTCATATTTATATTATGTTGAAAGTCATCTGTGGCCTGTAGTGCATAAATGGACTTGGTATGATTATGACCAGGGATTATTCGGTATAATTATGACCGTAATGTTACAAATGATGTGGAAAAAAATCCTCATTGGCCCGTAATGCATTGATGGACAGTTTTTGGTATGATTATGGCTATGGATTCTCTTCGGCCAAGGGTGCAAAGATGAATTGTTTTATGGCATGATCAGGACCGTTGATGAAAACACGATTATTTTTGGCCCGTAGAGCATGGATAATTCATGGTCGTGATACTAAAGAATATCCTTGGCCTGTAGTGCAGGGATGATTTCATGATGTGGATTATTTATTAAGCTGAGTCTCAGCGATAACAGTGATGAAAAACCTTTTAAATCATAAAAGATAGTAGATTTTATTTTCTACTTGACTCTTTTAATGGATTGCTTGTTCCGCTGTAGTTAAACTTGATGTCTATTGTATTTTATCAGTTTAACATTGTTGGAGGCTAATGATAATTTATTCTGCATTATCTTAGTCATAATATTTCTTACTGGGCTAGTTGAGCTCACCATTTCTTCACTGTTCTCTTCAGGAAATGAGAATATAGCTGGGACGAGTCGGGGAACGGAGTGATGGTCCAGAGGATAGCATTAGTAGTCCTCACTATTATGTGAAATAGTGTGATAATAATTGTAATGAGGACTCCTTTTGAGTTTGTATAATCTCTAGTAGACAATATTTGTATTCCAACTCACAGTTTATGTTTTGTCGTATTGTACACGACAATTGTATTAGTAAGTTATATTTGAATTCTGTACCATGTATCTGGCGACCCAAGATGGGTGATGTATACCTAATTTTGGGGGCGTCACAAAAATCTTTAATGAAGCTATGATAAAACCCTGCATGACCTAGGAAAGACCTTATTTCTCTTACTGTTTTAGGAGGTGGGAGACTAGAAATTACATCAACTTTTGCCTTATCTACCTCAATTCCCTCGTGGGACACCACATGTCCTAAAACTGTCCCTGTCCTAACCATAAAGTGACATTTTTCCCAGTTTAGTACAAGATTTTTTTCTTTACACCTAATTAACACTAGGGTTAAATGGTGTAGACACTCATCAAAACTAGACCCAAACACTGAGAAGTCATCCATAAATACCTCTAAGAAACGCTCAACCATGTCGGAAAATATGATCATCATACACCGCTGAAAGGTAGCAGGTGCATTACACAACCCAAATGACATGCGACGATAGACAAAAGTACCAAAAGGACAGGTGAATGTTGTTTTCTCTTGGTCCTCAGGTGTTATGGGAATTTGGTTATAACCGGAATAACCATCAAGAAAACAATAGTATGCATGTTCGGCTAACCTTTCTAACATCTGGTCAATGAAAGGGAGTGGGAAATGATGTTTTCTAGTGGAGGCATTCAACTTACGGTAGTCGATGCACATATGCAAACCAGTTTGCGTTCGGGTAGGAAATAACTCATTATTATCATTCTTGACTACAGTAATGCCAGACTTTTTAGGTACTACATGAACAGGACTAACCCAAGAACTATCAGAAATTGGATAAATGATACCCACATCTAAGAGTTTAATTACTTCAGCTCTTACCACCTCTTTCATGGCAGGGTTTAGTCTCCTTTGGGACTCACGAGAAGGCTTGGCATTATCTTCTAACTGAATCCTATGCATACACACCGAGGGATTAATACCTTTACTGTCTGTAATTGTCCAACCTATAGCTTCTTTATGTTCCCTAAGCATACACATGAGTTTATCTTCCTGTTCTTTATCTAATTCGGATGCTATGATTACAAGCAAGGTTTCAGATTGGACTAAAAACGCATATTTTAGTGTCTCAGGGAGAGGTTTCAATTCTAACTTAGGTGGTTTAACAACAGATGGAAGTGGTATGGATTCAGAAGGTAGGAATGGTTCAACCTTAGCTTTCCATTGGGTAGTATCCATTAATGGGGCAGATTCTAACAAAGAGTTGACCTCATTAATTACTACATCATCATCAAAACTCATGCCAAAATTAGCTAAACAATTCTCTAATGGATCATCATAGGACGACTGCCTAAAGAAATTGTACAGAAAACTCTCAATAAAATTAACCTCATAGAGATCATCGTGATCAGGAGGTTGTTGACAAATACTGAACACATTGAGTTCTACTGTCATATTCCCAAAAGAAAGTTTCTTAACTCCATTGCGACAATTGATTATTGCGTTGGAGGTGGCCAAGAAAGGTCATCCTAAAATAAAAGGAATCTGTGCATTAACATTCTCCACAGGCTGAGTATCTATGACAATAAAGTCCACAGGAAAGTAAAATTTATCAACCTTGATTAAGACATCCTCTATTGTACCCCTAGGAATCTTGATTGACCTATCGGCTAACTGAAGTCTCACTGGAGTGGGTCTAAGTTCTCCTAATCCTAATTGTGCATATACAGAATATGGCAATAAATTAACACTTGCACCTAAATCAAGTAAGGCCCTATCAATCACATGGTCACCTATAGCACAGGAAATAGTAGGACATCCAGGATCCTTATACTTGATAGGAGTTTTCATTTGGATTATGGAACTAACTTGCTCGGTTAAACACGCTATTGTAGGGACATTTGTTTTTCTTTTCACTGTACATAGATCTTTTAAGAATTTAGCATAAGAGGGCACCTGCTGAATAGCATCAAGAAATGGGATGTTTATGTGAACTTGCTTAAACACTTCTAAAATATCATTATATGGTGTGCCTTTCTTTACTAGGTCAAGTCTATTTGGAAAAGGAGCCTTAGGGATATAAGGTGCAATGGGTGTATCAGACTCTTTTGATTCCTTAGGAGTAGGTTTCTCTTCTATTTTCTTCTCACTAGACCCAGTCGCTTGATTGTCTATTTTTCTACCAGACCTAAGGGTAGTGATGGACTTTGCTTCCTCAAGACTCCTATTAGGATTGGTAACTTCATACTGACCCTTGGGGTTAGGGACTGGTTGACTAGAAAACTTTCCTTTCTCTCTTTCTCCTATGACAGTGGCTAATTGCCCCACTTAAGTTTCAAGCTTCAAGACACACTGTTGGGCACCAAGAAGAGACTGTTGAGTGGTTTGCATAAATTGTTGCAAAGTGTCTTCTAAGGTTGGTTTCTTTTGGGGAGCTGCAAATTGAGGATGTGACTGGAAACCTGGAGGATGTGATGGATTAGGAGCTGCAAATTGCTGCCCTCCATAATTCATTAGAGGCTGATTTTGCCTCCAAGACAAGTTTGGGCGATTCCTCCAATTAGGGTTGTACGTGTTAGAAAATGGGCTATCAGATGATCTCCCATAAGAATTTAGAGCATTTGCTTGATCAACATAGCTCTCTGGATTATCAAACGAAGCACACCCATCATTCCTTGCGCTCATTGCGGAATTCATAGTTTGACTCAAGGATAGGGCTTCTACCTTCATAGTTAGGTTTCCTAAGGCATTTTTACATCAAAATCGTCGCTTACCTCATATAACCCCCTTTTCCTAGGCTTCTCTCTCTCATTAGAAAATCCCATTGCTGAGAGTTTTCGGATAAAGTTTCAAGGAATTTCAAGGCATCAGTGCTACTTAAGTTCAAAAATTTCCCTCTATTCATAGACTCAATCATGTGACGATTCAACTTGGTCAAAGCATTATAAAAATATTTTACGAGTCTCCAAAGTTCAAAACCATGATGGGGACACCTTAAAACTAAATCCTTAAATCTCTCCCAACACATGTAAAATTGTTCACCCTCGGTTTGACGAAAATCTTTCTCTTCTAAGGGCATTTGTTTTAGACATTGGGAAAAATTTTGACAAAAATTTACTGATTAATTGGTCCCAACTAGTGATTGAATTAGAAGGAAGTGAGTTTAACCATGCTTTAGCCCTATCTTTTAGAGAGAACAGAAATAAACAAAGCCTCACAAATTCATCTAAAAAATTCTGAAATTGGAAGGTGGTGTATATATCTAGGAATTTTTTGAGAAGCATGTAAGGATCCTCTCTATCCAAGCCATGGAATGATGGAATGAGTTGCATTATACTAGGTTTAAGTTCAAAATGTGTTGCTCGAGTTTGTGGAAACACAATCCAGGAAGGGTGATTAGGTGTGACTGGTAAAAAATACTCCCTAAGTGATCTCTCTTCGCGTTTTATCAGTTCCCCTACTTCATTGTTGCCATTATCATCAATCATTTTAAAACTTACCACTATACTACAACTAGTAGAAGAATTTAAAAAAAATTAAATTAATTAATATTTCTAATATTCCCCGGCAACGGCGCCAAAAACTTGTTGTGATTAAATTTTGTAAAAATACTCGCAAACGCACGAATCTATTGTAAAATATTTTAATGCAAAGTACGAGGTCGTTCCCACAAGGATTATTGAAAATTAATTAAATTAAACTTAAATCAATTTCTAATCTAGTTAATGAAAATTGATTTTTTATTTTTTTCGAAATAATTAAAACTAAAATCAAATTAACATGCAAATAAGAAAATAATAACTAACTTTTAATCAATGGGAGATCAGTTCTGAGGTTCGGAATCCACAATATTAATTATGTTGTCTTCCTATTCATTATTAATTCGAAGTAGCAATTTGAAAATCAATTCAATGCTTCCTCAAGATTTTTCAATTAAGCACATGAAAATATTTCTTATGTAAATCCTTATTTTCAAGGTTCAATGTATAAGACCCAAGCATTAAATGTATCCACAATTTGAAAAACAATTAATCTTAGTTCTTATTAAAGCTTTAAATCATAACCAGGATTAAATTAAATTAATTGAAACTATTCAAAATATATGATATTGAGAATGAAACAATTTAATTTAAATCAATCAAATAAATAATAAGAATGTTTGAATATTAATTTCAGTTTGAAATTAATAATGAATTTAAATCCTTACATAACCAATATTGTTTCATCCTACACCTCAGAAATAAAATTTAGCAGAACATGATAAAAACTAAAGCAGAGAATAAATAATAACCCATGATCATGTTGCGCCGATGCTTTTTCTATATTCTCGATTCTCCTGCCGTGCTGTTCTTCTATTTTTTTCTTCCCAGCTGCTTCCCTCTCCCTTAGCTGATTTTCGGTTGTTGTTCTTTTCTCCCCACTTTGTTGCGGCTCCCCTCCTCTTTCCAAAAAGAAACCCTTCTTCCTTTTTACCCTTTTCTTTACAAGGCTGGTAAGTAACCTCATTATTTGGGCCCCACTAAAAAGCCAATAAACTGCTGAATTGTTGTTGCCTCTTTTACTCCAATAAGTGCCAAAATGGGCTGCTTTTTGTGCTTTTAAATTGTCAAGCAACTGATTTATTCTTAATCTCCTGTTTCACCCAAAATTAATCCAATTAAAATGAAATTAATATAAAATTGGACTAATACATTTTTTTTAAAAGGGAATAAATATATAAATAATGAGCTCATCATTTAGCTATAATAAAATCTATCTTTAATTACTTGCGTCGAAATGACGTAACGTTATCAAGTCGATCACTTCAATTAGTATGTGTAAACTAATATGCGTGTACACTTACAATAATCAAGTCTTCACATAGCATGCTTCTTAACACATTACATGGCACATTGGTCACATAATACAAGATAAATTAATCATATAAGCATGCCTAGAAACTTCAAACCAAAAACATAATCTATTCAGAACTGCAGGATGGCTCATGCCTACCTGGTTCAAGCTTAGGGAATGGCGTGAGTGCTACTGTTGTCCTTCGCTGCACTGTGTTTGAGCCTTGCACTATCTGACTTTAGTCCAACTCTAACATACACCTATACGTATATATTATCATATATACATGCTAGAGTTTCACATAGCACATGACCATACTTGAGTTTACTACTTCCAGTTTAACTTACACTTTATATGTCATTAAAATATAAAAAATTATGTAATCATCAAGTTTAATACATATGAATCATGTTTAGGAGTAATATAGCTATAACATGACATCTTACTACTTTAGTATCTAAGTAGTCACATAATATGCACTTATGTATAAAAATATGTCCAAGGTTGTCTTTGAAATCATTTTACCACGAATAATGCAATATACACATACAAGACAACTTTAGAACTCATATTATGTGTGATTAAGTTATGTTTAACATCTTTAAACATCAGAACCTACATCATGTAGCATTCATGTATATTACTTTAATATAACAAACCTTTCCTTTAAAACATTCTCTAACACAAAGCTAACAAGTTTAAATCATGATAAAGAGATTATACGTCATATATCATGCTCACTTAGGTTCCATATCAGTCATGTATGTTGTCTCATAAGTTCAGAATTGTAAGACATATATTAATTCAAAGTTTGTTTTCTAAACTTAAGTTTTCATTACAAATCTCTTACTAAAATGTGTTGATCACTTCATACTACACAAAAAAATCTTACATAACATGCTATACTCTTGTATTGGTATGTATCTAGGTCATGATACCAAGTTAGCAACACATATCACAAACAAAACCAACAACTAGATCCGAGGTGCTGGTAGCATTGCGCTACACCCTAATACAATTATTATGTAGAAATTCTTGCTGTGTCGGGACCGTAAGCGAAACATACTCTATTTTGCAGAACCTGAACCACCTTGGTTCATATCAGTTTAAATTGATTTAACTTATCATTTAAGACTTTAAACATGTAAACATACTTTAGAAACATATCATGGCATGTTAATTCACTTTGATTAACAAAGAATTTCGAGTAATTTTCAAGAATTAACTAGACCCATTTCAAGAACATTGTTAAAATCTATACCTTCTTGAGCTTGGATTGGATTCTTTACACACTAAGTATGCTCCCAAAATTTCCCAACAACTTAGAGTTCTCAATCTCAGAATTTAACAAACAAAAAAACTGAATTTGGAGCTTGTATTTATAGAGGGGACATGGACTAGATAATCCCATTGCTCTAAGGTTGAGTTCAAGGTGTAATGGAGAAAAACAGTGGTTATTAAAGAGTGCTTGAGCAACCCACCCATCAGTCATTGGCCTAGAAATCATTACATATGTTTAGCCAAATAAAAGTTACGTAACCCAAATATAGGCTACTGTTCATATACTATGGTGACACTCATTTTGGGACAAGAAAGAAATCTCAGCATACTTGACCAAATAAGGCTTGGTTTGGACACTATAATTCCCATAATCTAATATAAATGTGTAAATGCTATTACACAAGGAAATTTGGGGATTATTTAAGTACTCACATTATATATCACATGTTCATTAAATACACACAATTAAATAACGCAGTTAAGTATTATTGTCTAGGTAGTTTCATAATTATCTCTACTACTCACACAGGCATATTATAACATTATTTAATATTATATATCAAGTGTACACACATAACTTCTTTTCTGATTTTTGGAATGCACATATATTAATTTATTTCTGTTTAACAATTACTTATCATTTTATTTCACTACTTGATACTCTATATCATTAGAATATATTCTTATTTTATGATTCTATGCATGCCACACCTTACACTAATGTTCTAATTCATTTTCTATAGCAGAACCAAACTGACTCAGAATAGGACACTAAGATCATTGAGCCATTTTGTATCTTTGAACTAAGACAAATTGTTGTCTTTGGTCCCCCGACAAAGGCAAAAAATAGGTTAGCTTCAAGCCAGTTCCAATTCCTATCAACACATAAGTTTCATATGAGATAATTTAACTTCTTCAATGGTTATATACCCATACTTGACATAATTCAATATGTTCAACTCTTGCCACCATATTCAAATAAAATGAATATTTAATCAATAAGAATCCTAATCAATTCCTTGATATCAAAGTCTTAGGGTTAGTCCACAAATTTAAATAATTATTATTGACTCCCTTTAATCATTTCATACATTCACATAACCACATAAGGTTTTAAATAAACTCTCAAACTAACTCTTAAAAAATTAAATCACATATTTAATTATATAAGGAGTTTAAAATTCATAGTTATTACATCAACCCCCCCTTATAAAAATTCTGTCCTCAGAATTGTAAAAATAAGGTTACTCAAATATAAATGGATAATTCGCTCTCATTTTCTCTTCTAGCTCCCACGTAGCTTCTTCTACTGCGTGATTCCTCCAGAGAATCTTAGCAGAATGGATAATCTTATTCCTTAGCTTCTATTCCTTCCTATCCAGTATCTGGACAGGAACTTCCTCGTACGATAAGTCTTTCTCGACTTGGATTAGTTCATAGGAGATAACGTGCTTGTAGTCTGGTTTATACGGCAGCAATACTAACACATGAAACACGTTGTGAATGTGCTCAAATTCAGGAGGTAATGCTACCCCGTACGCAACTTCACTGACTCGCCTCAAAATCTCGAATGGTCCTATGAACCCAGGGCTCAACTTACCCTTCTTCCCAAAATGAATCTTCCCTTTCCAGGGAGATACTTTCAGAAATGCATAGCTTCCTAATTCAAAATTTCTCTTCTTGCGATGTAGGTCCGCAAACTTCTTCTGGTGATCTTGAGCTGCTACTAGCCGGGCTCTTATCACCTTGATGATTTCTATCATCTGTTGTACCAATTCTGGTGCCAACAGTCGACGTTCTCCAACTTCATCCCAGCAAAAGGGCGTTCTACAATTCCTCCCATACAGTGCTTCGTACGACGGCATTCCAATACTGGCGTGATAACTATTGTTATACGCGAACTCTACTAATGGAAGGTGATCCTCCCAACTACCCTTGAAGTCCATCACACAAGCTCGGAGCATGTCTTCAAGTGTTTGAATTGTTCTTTCGCTTTGCCCATCGGTCTGCGGATGATACGCGATATTCATTCATAGTAGTGTCCCCATTATTTCTTGAAGACTCTTCTAAAAGTTTAACGTGAATCGCAGATCTCTATCTGATACAATAGATACCGACACCTCATGCCTTGAGATAGTTTCTTTAACATACAATTTGACTAACTAGTCCAAATTATACTTAATTTTAATCGATAAAAAGTGAGCTGACTTAGTAAGACGATCTACAATCACCCATATGGCATCGTGCCCTTTCTGCACTGCCGAAAGTCCCACCACAAAGTCCATTGTGATGTGCTCCTATTTCCATTCTGGAATCTCTAATGTTTGTAATAACCCGCTTGGTCATTGGTGCTCTGCCTTGACTCTCTGATAAGTTAGACATCTACTTATGCATTCCGCAACCTCTCTCTTCATATTTTGCCACAAGAAGTGGTGATACAAATCTTGGTACATCTTCGTGCTTCATGGGTGTATCGAATATCTTTTACTGTGCGCTTCTTACAAACTCTCCTCTCTTAGTTCTGGTACTAACGGTACCCAAATTCTTCCTTCAAATCTTAGCAGTCCAGTGCTATCAACCTTAAATTTCAATTCATCACCTTTAGTCAATCACTTCTTGATGTTATTACAATCTTCGTCCTTTTCTTGTACCTCTTTAACCTTATTCAATAAAGTTGGGCTCGCTGTCACTATAAATAATTGCTCATCAGTCTCCATTGGATACCTAATTTCCAAGTTTTATCACTTGAAATCTTTCACCAATTCTTCCTGAATGGTCAACTTTAATAACTTCTCTCTGCCTTTTCTGCTCAAGGCATCTGCCACTACATTTGCTTTGCCTGGATGGTATAGAATCTCACAATCATAATCTTTGATCAATTCTAACCATCGGTGTTGCCTCATGTTTAACTCTATGCGTGAAGATATACTTCAGACTCTTGTGATCCGTATATATCTCACACTTCTCGCCATACAAATAATGCCTCCAGATCTTCAAGGCGAAAACTACTGCTGCTAACTCTAGGTCATGAGTCAGATATCCCTTCTCATAATCTTTCATCTGACGTGATGCGTACGCAATGACCCTGCCGTGTTGCATCAGTACACAGCCAAGACCCTTGTGTGACGCATTGCAATACACGATAAACCCTCCCGTGTTGTCAGGTAAGGCCAACACAGGTGCTTGACTAAGCCTCTTCTTCAATTCTAGGAAACTCTCTTCACACTTCTCTGACCAAACAAACTTAACTGATTTTCTGTTAAGATTGGTCAACGGTGATGCTAATTTCAAAAAATCCCGAATAAATCTTTGATAGTATCCTGCCAATCCTAAGAAACTCCAGATTTCTGTCGACGTCTTTGGTTGCTCCCAATTGATAACTACTTCTACCTTCGTTAGATCCACTGAAACACCATTCTTGTCGATAACGTGCCCTAAAAATTGCACTCTTTGCAACCAAAACTCATACTTGGAGAATTTTACATACAGCTTCTCCCTCCTTAATGTCTCCATCACTATCTGAAGATGCTCGGTGTGTTCTTCCTCTGTCTCTGAATACACTAGTATGCCATCTATGAATATGATAACAAACTTATCCAAATACTGTTTGAACACTCTATTCATAAAATCCATAAATGCTGCTGGCGCATTCGTTAATCCAAATGACATTACCAGATACTTAAAGTGTCCATACCGAGTTCTGAATGCCATCTTTGGAATGTCTTCTGGCCTCACTTTCAGTTAGTGATAACCAGTTCTCAAGTCAATCTTTGAAAAATACTTTGCCCCCTTCAACTAATCAAACAAATCGTCTATCCTGAGCAACAGGTACTTATTCTTAATGGTTACTTTGTTCAACTTTCGGTAGTCGATACAAAGTCTTAGCGACCAATCTTTCTTCTTTACGAATAAGACTGGTGCTCCCCACGGTGATACTCTCGGTTGAATGTATCTCTTATCTAACAACTCTTGTAACAGAGCCATCAGTTCTTTCATCTATACCGGTGCCATACGATACGGTGCTTTGTATATCGGTGTTTTCCCTGGTGCCAAATCAAGGACAAACTCAATCTCTCTATCTGGTGGCAATCCCGAGATCGTCTGGATAGACATCAACAAAATCCCTTACAATAGGTATCTGACTCAGTTCACCCTCGACTCGTCGAGTATCAACCACGTGAGCCAAATAACCTATACAACCCTTTCTAAGCAATCTCCACACTTGCACCATCGTCATACAATGAGACTTTCTCGGTGATTTACTACCATAAAATATCACCTTCGACTTATTCAGAGTCCTAAGGTGTACACACATCTTCTAACAGTCTATAACTACTCTGTGAACCGATAACCAATCCATTCCAATCATTACATCAAATCCCCCCAAACGAATCGGTATCAAATCCACTTTGAACTTAAATCCTCGTAACTCGGCATAACAATTCTTATGAATGTTTTCTACGGGGATAATTTCCTTGTTTGCTACTTCTACATTCATAGGGTGTTTTAATCTTTCACGGGGTAAGACTAACTGTTTAGCAAATTCTTCAAAAATAAAAGAGCAGGTAGCACCCGAATTAAATAACACGTATGCATCTATATCATTGATCGGAATGATACCTAACACCACGTCCTTAGACTCCACCGCATCCTATACGGTCATATTGAATGTTCATGCCATTGGTCTATTGGCTTGACTGGATGGCCCTCCTATGTTTAGCCCGTTGTTGCTGTTGTTGCGGTTGCCACTAGCTGCATCGCCCTTTTTCTTTGGGAAATCCATGATTTGATGGTCTGTGGCTCCACACGAGAAACATCCTCCCTTCTCCTTATTCGGATACTGAGGAGCCATGTGCCCCGGTTGTCCACAACGATAACAAACACTCTTTCCCCTCATGCACTCCCCCGAGTGGTTCCTCCCACAGTTGTTACACTTCATACATTTTATAGCCTCCCCTCCGGACTTATGGCCTCCAGAGGATTGTCTCTCCGTCCTTTTATGCTTGTTGGGGTTATTGCCTCCGCTGCTTCCCCCTTTCTGTCCATCCTGACCGGTCTTCTTTTCTTGTTTGAATTGAGCGATGGCTTCATTGCCTCATTCGGCAATGATAGCCCTTTCCAAAAGATCAGAGTAAGTCTTAATCTTTAATAAAGCCACTGCTTTCTGCACCCATGGTTTCAGTCCTAATTTGAACCTCCTTGCCTTTCTGGCCTCCGTGTCAACCTGATATGACGCGAATCGGGCTAACTCCTTAAATCTTGCCGCGTACTCTGCGACAAACATACTACTTTGCTTCAGTTCCAGAAACTTAACCTCCATATCCTTTTGCGTATTCTCCGAGAAGTAATTTTCGAGGAATAGCTCCTTAAATCTATCCCAAGGAATAATTCCCTCGTTTGCTCGTCCCTTATTGGCTTTCCACTAATAATTAGCTTCGCCCTTCATCATGAAAGTGATAAAACTCGTCTTCTGTGCTTTGGCCACTCGTGCGACCTCAAACACCTTCTCCATTTCTTCTTATCCATGTTTGGGCTTCAATTGGGTTCAAGGTTCCTCAGAACTCCGGTGGTCCTACCAATTTAAAGTCGTTAAAGCTAGCTAAGTGCTGTCCTGGCTGCCCTGCTGCTGGCGGGGGTCTGTTTTTTATTGCCTCAGTTAACAGGTTAACAATGTTTTGCATTGGATCAACATTTTCCCCTCCACCATTGTTAACGGATCCTTCCTCCCTCTGATTCTGCTGAAGTCTCTTAGGCGTCATGATCTGAGGAAAGGAAGAAACAATTAGGCTTTATGTGATATGCTATCCATGTTAGCATTAAGAAGTTTAAGACGTCTATCAATCATTTTTGATTTAAATAAACCACTTCAATATCACAATAAAACTCGATGGATTTCCTCCTCCCATCACTTACCTACACTTCTTGAGTTTTCTTACTAATGTTATAACCTAGGTTTCGCATTCCTAACGTTTATAACCTAAGCTTTGATACCAACCTGTGACGCCCCCGAATCAGTGTCCTCTGACCCCGGTTCGGTCATCACGATAAAATACGAACATCCACCTCTAAACAACATATGATAACTAAAATGCGGAATATAATAAACGTACATCGTTCATTCAAAAGGTGTTACTAGTCCCAAGATTCGATAACCTTAATACAATATTACTAACATACCCTAAAATAATAATTAAGGTTCACATTACATAATAGTAATTTAAACTAGGCATATAGTAAGTCTGCTCCTGGCGACTATCCTACAGTTTTCCTTTGCCCTTGTCCTTTCCTGAGATCTCGGGCATAGCTGCAATATAAATCATGATATAGCAAGGATGAGCAACAAGTTTGCTCAAAAAGTGTAAATACAACAATAAGGATATATCATGATGAATGAAAAATATCTGATAATGAATTCAACAATATGAATATCTGAAGGATTCAACAATATGAATATTAGAAGCAAAGATAATGATTGCTTTTAGAATGACTGCTAGTCATGTAAACTTTGAACTATAACACTCCAATGGAATCAATAACTAATTGACCCTTTGGTTACTTGCTACAAAATAAGTACTTGAGGGGATCAGCCTCGCGTACACCATGTATATGCATAACATTTAAATATGCTCTTTGTATCTTATATTAGATACCTGGTACTCCCCTATCATAGAAAGGGGTGTTTTTTCAGTCTAAGAATCCTTACCATAAATTGGTTTGGATAGCTTTTATAAAACTTCATACTTTGTCTGACCGAACAAAGGTTCAGACACTATCTAACATAGTTCAAGAATTATTTAACTTTAAATGATGTACAAGTCCAAGACTATACGAACTTAAGTGCACTAAGTGCGAATATCAATAATATCGATGTGGGATAATTGTAAAGTAATTAAACCACTTAATAGCGTGCTTGGAAATAAGATTCAAGCTTAAATGAATAACTTTCAATTCAACAATAACCTGCTCAATACAATATAAGTAGGATAGAAACTTCCACAAACTCAAACTTGTGTAAGTTAGGAAACTTGTAATGCAATAATGTTTGGATACTTGCTCAAAGTAAAAGAGTAAGAATTTAAGGAACTTGCACAACCAAAGAGTGAAGTTCAAGGAAACTTGCTCAATAATAATTGGAGTAAGTTTAGGGAACTTGCCTGTTTGCTCAGCTACAATAAAATCTAGATTTAATTACTTGCATCGACACGACCTAACGTTATCAAGTCGATCATTTCAATTAGTATATGTAAATTAAAATGCGTTTACACTTATAATAATCAAGTCTTCACATAGCATGCTTCTTAACATATTACATGGCACATTGGTCACATAATACAAGATAAAGTAATCATATAAGCATACCTTGAAACTTCAAACCAAAAACAGAATCTATTCAGAGCGCAGGATGGCAAGAATCTGCGCTGGTCTAAACTTAGGGATGGTTAGTAATGCTACCATCCTTCGCCGCATAATGTTTGAGCCTTGCACTATCTGACTTCAGTCCAACTCTAACATACACCTATACGTACATATTATCATACATACATGCTAGAGTTTCACATAGCATATATCCATACTTGAGTTTACTACTTCAAGTGTAACTTAAACTTTATATGTCATTAAAACATAACAATCATGTAATCATCAAGTTTAATACATATGAATCATGTTTAGGAGTAATATAGCTATAACATGACATCTTACTACTGTAGTATCTAAGTACTCACATAATATTCACTTATGTTTGAAAATATGTCCAAGATTGTCTTTGAAATCATTTTAGCACGAATGATGCAATATACGCATACAAGACAACTTTCGAACTCATATTATGTGTGATTAAGTTATGTTTAACATCTTTAAACATCAGAACCTACATCATGTAGCATTCATGTATATTACTTTAATATAACAAACCTTTCCTTTAAAACGTTAACACAAAGCTAACAAGTTTAAATCATGATAAAGACACTATACATCATATATCATGCTCACTTAGGTTCCACATCAGTCATGTATGTGGTCTCATAAGTTCAGAATTGTAAGGCATATATTACTTCAAAGTTTGTTTTTTGAACTTAAGTTTTCATTACAAATCTCTTACTAAAATGTGTTGATCACTTCATACTACACAAGAAAATCTTAAATAACATGCTATACTCCTTTATCGGTATTTATCTAGGTCATGATACCAGGTTAACAACACATATCACAAACAAAACCAGCAACTGGATCTGAGGTACGACGCAGCTGCGTTGTACCCTAGTACAATTAGGGTGTAGTTGCGCCAAGTCGGGACCAGAAGTAGAATCATACTCTATTTCGTAGAGCCTGAACCACCTTGGTTCATATCAGTTTAAACATGATACAACTTATCATTTAAGAGTTTAAACATGTAAACATACTTTAGAAACATATCATGAAATGTTAATTCACTTTGATTAACAAAGAATTTCAAGTAATTTTCAAGAATTAACTAGACCCATTTCAAGGACATAGTAAAAATCTATACCTTCTTGAGCTTGGATTGGATTCTTTACACACTAAGTATGCTCCCAAAATTTCCAAGCAACTTAGAATTCTCAAGCTCAGACTTTAAAAAACAACAAAACTGAATTTGGAGCTTGTATTTATAAAGGGGATATGGACTAGATAATCCCATTGCACTAAGGTTTAGTTCAAGGTGTAATAGAGAAAAATAATGGTTATTAAAGAGTGGTTGAGCAACCCACCCATCAGCCATTGCCCTAGAAATCATTACCTATGTTTAGCCAAATGCAAGTTACGTAACCCAAATGTAGGCTACTGTTCATGTACTATGGTGACACTCATTTTAGGACAAGAAAGAAATCTCAGCATACTTGACCAACTAAGGCTTGGTTTGGACACTATAATTCCCATAATGTAATATAAATGTGTAAATGCTACTACACAAGGAAATTTGGAGATTATTTATGTACTCACATTATATATCCCATGTTCATTAAATACACACAATAAAATAACGCAGTTAAGTATTATTGTCTAGGTAGTTGCATAATTACCTCTACTACTCACATAGGCATATTATAACATTATTTAATATTATATATCAAGTGTACACACATAACTTCTTTTCTGATTTCTGGAATGCATATATATTAATTTATTTCTATTTAACAATCACTTTTGATTTTATTGCACTGCTTGATACTCCATATCATTAGAATATATTCTTATTATATGATTCTATCCATGCCACACATTACACTAATGTTCTAATTCATTTTCTATAATAGAACCTAACTGACTCAGATCGGACTTTGCTGGCATTGCGTCATTTTGTATTCTTTGACTATGGAGTCAATTGCTGTGAGTCCCCTGTAGTGCCAAAATATGTTAGCTTCAAGCTAGTTCCAATTCCTATCACCACATAAGTTTCATATGGGATAATTTAACTTCTTCAATGGCGCTATACCCATACTTGACATAATTCAATATGTTCAACTCTTGCCACCATATTCAAATAAATTGAATATTTAATCAATAAGAATCCTATCAATTCCTTGATATCAAAGTCTTAGGGTTAGTCCACCAATTTAAATAACTATTAGTGACTCCCTTTAATCATTTCATACATTCACATAACCACATAAGGTTTTAAATAAACTCTCAAACTAACTCTTAAAAAATTAAATCACATATTTAATTAAATAAGGAGTTTAAAATTCATGGTTATTACACCTTTCTTCGAAACCTTGTGTCCAAATATTATACATTCTTGTACCATAAAATGGCACTTTTCCCAATTTAGGACCAAATTTGGTTTGACACATCTCTTTAACACCATCACTAAATTCTCTAAACACAGATCAAACGAATCTCCAAACACTGAGAAGTCATCCATGAAATCTTCTACATTGTGCTCCACCATATCCAAAAAAATTTCCATCATACATCTCTGAAATGTGGTCGGGGCATTGCACAGCCCAAAAGACATCCTTCTGAACGGAAATGTTCCATATGGACATTTGAAAGTTGTGTTTTCTTGGTTTTCTAGAGCTATCACAATTTGATTATAACCTGAATACCCATCCAGAAGACAATAATACTCGTAACCTGCTAGCCTGTCCAACATCTGATCAATAAATAGAAGTGAAAAGTGATATTTCCTTGAAGCTTTATTAAGTTTGTAGTAGTCCATGCAGACTCTCCACCCCGTTACTATCCTGGTCGGTATTAGCTCGTTGTTCTCATTGGAGACTATAGTCATTCCCCCTTTCTTCGGCACACACTATACCGGGCTCACCCACGAGCTGTCTGATATCAGATATATTATTCCTGCGTCCAGCCATTTCAAAACCTCCTTCTTGACCACTTCCTTCATAATTGGGTTCAATCTACATTGTTGTTCCACTAAAGGTTTGCTATCATCTTCTAGCAAGATCTTGTGCATACAGAAAGATGAACTGATCCTTTTGATGTCTGCTATGGTCCATCCTATCGCTGATTTGAACTCTCTTAGAACTCTTAGCAGTTTCTCTTCCTGGCAAGATGTTAGTGCAGAAGAGATAATAAAAGGCAACTTTGAACAATAATTTAAAAATGCATACCTCAAGTGCTCAGGAAGGGGTTTTAATTCAAGATCTGGAGGCATCTTAAGCGATGGCTTGAGTCTTGCTGATGTTTCTCCAACATTTTTCAATGGCTCAACAGGAATCTTAAATTTTCGAAACCGTGGCACTGTGTCAAGAATCTTTATAAATTCAGCAATCTTATCATCTTCCATCTCTGATTCCCCCAATAAAGCACTCCTCAAAGGCTCATTATCTACATGTTGTTCAGCTTCTTTATTCAACATTTTGTCTACCAAATCAACCCGGAAACATTCTTCCTCATCGGTAGGAAACTTCATAGCCTTGAACACGTTCAAGGTGACTTCTTGATCATGAACCCTCATTGTCAACTCACCTTTCTAAACATCTATCAAAGTTCATCCCGTGGATAAGAAAGGTCTCCCTAAAATGATTGGTATATTTATGTCTTCTCCGTAGTCCAGGATGATGAAGTCAGCTGGGAAGATACATTTATCCACCTTGACCAATACATCTTCCACAATACCCCGTGGATAGGTAATGGATATGTCAGCAAGTTGTAGTGAAATATTTGTCGGCCTTGGAGTCGACAATCCCAACTGATTAAAAATTGACAGAGGCATCAAGTTGATGTTTGCCCCTAAATCACATAAACATTTGTTGAAACACATTTTTCCAATTAAGCAAGGTATTGTGAAGCTGCCCGGATCCTATAGCTTCGGAGGTAACTTGCGCTGAAGTACCGCACTACATTCTTCAGTCATGGCTACAGTCTCGAAGTCCTCTAGTCTTTTTGTCCTTGATAAGATCCCCTTCATTAACTTCACATAACTTGGCATCTGCTCCAATGCCTCAGTGGAGGGTATATTAATTTGTAGCTTCTTGAATACCTCAGAAAACTTGTTGAATTGCTTTTCTTCCCTTTATTTCTGCAATCTTTGTGGATATGGAACAAGAGGGTGTACATTTGGTTGTTTGGTCACTTTTTTCTCCGATAACTCTTCATTGTTCTTCTCTACTTCCCCCTATTTAGAACCTTCATTAAACAAAATCTCATCAGAACCAACTTGCTCCAGGCGCGACCGCACGGTTTCCCTTTATACAAGTGGTGCGGGCGCATCGTCCTGTAAACCTACAATTTTCTTCCCTGATCTGAGTGTAATGACCTGACACTGTTCCTTTCCCTCCCTTCTTGGATTTGTTTCCGTATTACTTGGCAAAGACCCTTGTGGTCTATTGTTCAATGTATTTTCCATTTGACCCATCTGAGTCTCTAAATTCTTTATAGCCACTGCCTGGCTCTTGATCATATCCTCAGTATTAGCCATATACTTGAGCATCATCTCATCCATTTCTGACTTCTTTTCTATCTGAGCTGCAGGTGGTTGATGATGTTGTAGTTGTTGTTATTATTGAAATCCAGGAGGGTAGGGTGGTTTTTAAGCATATTGTTGGTGAGATGGTTGGGGCTAATACTGTTGAGATTAAAATTGTTGTTGTGGCTGATGTTGTTGACTGTTTTGATTGTTATTCTAGCTGAAATTGGGATGGTTACGGTTGTTGGGATTGTAAGAATTCTGGAACTGATTCTGAGGCATCTGGTAGTTGTTAACAAACTGCATTGACTCTGCACTGATAGCACACTGGTCCATTTGATGTGACCCCACACATATCTCTCATATATAAGCAACTGGTTTGACCTTGATCTCTGTTAAATAATCAATCTTCTTTTCCATAGCTTCCATCTAAGCTGACAATGTTGTAATGGCATCCACCTCTAACACCCCCGCAACTTTAGGTTCTGATATCCTAGCGGTAGGATTCCAAAAATCATTTGCTGCCATTATCTCGATGAGATAATAAGCCTCTTCATAATTGTTGGCCCATAAGGCTCCTCTTGCTACAACATCTACTATCAGCCTTGACTTCCAACCCAATCCATTATAAAAAGTTTTGATTACCATCCAATCCGGCATTCCATGATGTGGACATTTCCTTAGAATCTCTTTGTAGCTTTCTCAAGCTTCATATAGTGATTCACCCTGTTATTGCTTAAACTAGGAAATTGCAGTCCTCATTTTTGCAGTCTTAGCCATAGGAAAGAATTTGGCTAAGAACTTCTATGTTAAGTCCTCCCATGTAGTGATAGACCCCGGTGGTAACGAATGGAGCAAACTTCTCGCCTTATCCTTCAAAGAGAATGGAAATAGCCTGAGCCTAATTGCATCTTCTAACACCCCGTTGTACTTAAATGTATCACATATCTCTATGAAGCTCAATAGATGCTCATTCGGGTCAACTGCAGCAACACCTCCAAGTTGAACCATATTCTGGACCATTTGTATAGTTCCCGACTTAATTTCGAAGGTATTCGCTGCTATAGCTGGCCTTATTATGCTCGAATGCAACTCATTGATCTTGAGCATTGAATAATCCCTTAAGGCTTTATGCTGCTCTTCTGCCATGTTGAATGTTGAAGTTTCAATATCCACGTGTGTATTCTTACGTGCTCTCGATCTCCAAGCACTACCGTTGATATTTTCCTGTGCAGGAATCAAGTCAAGATGTGACGATTGAGTGCGCATATACTATGCACAAGTACCTAAAATTAAAACAAAAATAAAATAGAAATAAGTTAAGATAATAATTGTTTAAGTCAAACAAATCTAGCTTTAATTGATGACGATAGTAACAAAAGTAAACATCGTTCCCTGGCAACAGTGCCAAAAACTTGTTGCCTCCTTTTTGATTTAACAAAATGTACTCTAACTCATGCAAGTATACACGGGTCAACAAGTAGTACATAGTAAGAAAGTATCGATCCCACAGAGAAAGGTGAATAAAACTATACTATTATGCAACAACCTTATCACTATTACTATTTGCTCAAACAATCAAATAATAAGTGAATTGGTATCTATTTCAACGCAAACAATACTAATTACTAAAAGTACGATAATCAAGTTGGAGAAATATGGGATCCTAATTTTATTTTATGTTTCATCCAAAATGCATTCCTCATGTTATGCCTATTTATTTAATACTAAAGCTAGTTGAGAGCACAAAAGTAAGACACAACCATCTTTCGATGAACTATGTCCAATTTACACAATCCATAACTGATAGAATTCATGTAAGCATCACAATTACCAAACTCACTATATGTCTATATGAATTTACAACAATAATGATTTAAGCACAAACTCTCTTAACGACTACACATGGTAAACCAATATATGCATGTCACGCCCCCAAAATAGGTATACAACACCCATTCTGAGTCGTCAAAATATATGGTACAGAAACAACTACAACTTTATTAATACAACATAAAAACTGTGAGTTTAAATACAAATATTGTCATCTAGACAATATTCATACCCAAATAAGTTCTCATTACAATTATTGGTACAATATTTTACAAAAATAGTGAGGACTACTAAAACAACTTCCTAGAACCTTCATTCCATACCCCGACTAGTTCTCTGCCACATTCTCTCCCTCCCGAGAAGAAAAATGGAACAAAAGGAAAAGGGTGAGCTCAACTAGCCCAAAGAAAGAATATTATGACTAAGATAACATAGAACAAATTATCGTTAGTCTTCAACAGGGAAAAATCTAATAGAATACAATAGATAACCAGTTTTAAATCAATCTTCGCAGCGGAAATAATAATTCATTAGAAGAGTTAAATAGAGAATAAAATCTACTCTCTTTTATATATGAATTTAAAAGTCTATCGTCAATATTTTACCCTGTAACATCAATCAGCATATATCTGGAATTAAATATTCATCTTTGCACTACAGGCCAAAGATATTCATCAGTTGGTCACGTTCATCTAAACACCTGTTCATCTTTGCACTACGGTCCAAAGATATTCATCAGAAAATCATTCATCTTTGCACTACATGCCAAAGATATTCAAAGAATATCGGCATTTAGGACCGAGGATGATGAAAAATATTTTAAAGAAAAGCGAATCCGGTGAAACAAAAGAATAAATATTAATGATTCAGTATTCAAACCTATTCCATGTCCAAAAATACCTCATAAATAATCATAGTGGAGTAAAATTCAAGAATGATCAAAATATGGATACAATCAAAGCTAGTATCTATAATAGATATTTTGGATGAGAAACAAAAATTTAATTTTTCTGTGAATAGTGCCGTATTCGTGAATAGTGTCGTATACGTGAATAGTACCATATACATGAATAGTAACCCCGACACAAAAAGTTCCAAATTTGATAAAAAGTTCAAACCAATATTTCGGCATAATGATATTGAAGTAAATAATATCATTTAAGAAGAAAATAACATCCCTTACCTCAAAAAGACAATACTTCTGACTGGAATACTGAATATAGTGCTAAAGGGAACTCGCACCATATAGCAACACTCAAGGTATCAAAATACTCACAAGAATACGCTCGATAATATAGAGAGAGAAAGAGAGAGAAAACTTCAGTTTCTGGTGTGTTTTTCAATTCTAACCTAAGCACCATATTTATAGGAAAATGCTTAGAACACCAAAGCAGAAAATTTAATAAAATATTAATATATATTTATTAAATTCTTACACTCACATAATCTGATTCAAATCAGCCACCTCACCTCACCTAAATCAAAAAACACGTTTTTCTTATAAAAAATATTTTAAACTTCAAAAATCAATTATTCTAGAATTTCAGAACTTCAATAATTCATAATAAATAGCCCTTTTGTCAGAAAAATTCGAACCTTATGTCTTTTCCATAGGAAATTCCATTATCTACAACTTTGCAGATGAAAGCTTTTCCAAATTCCAAACAGAAATTGACCGAAATCCACATACGGACGATTCTACAGGCTATAATCAAATTTCAGTCAAGAAATGGGCCCACAGACATGTTTAACATATTTTAAACAACTTTTGCAGCAAAAATACTCTTCCTCCTCATATACTCATATATCCCACATTCATTGTAAAAAATATTCCCATTATTATATTATTAAAATATAATAATATATTTAAATGAATTATTTTATCAGAAAAAGATAAAATATTAATTTTCAACAATTGTCACATTAACAATTTTCTCCATCTATATCCACATAAAATGAATATTTTTCTTATCATATAAATCAATAAATAATTATTCACAAATAATATTACAGAATCACAATACTGGTAACCAGGCCGTTCCCAGGAAAGAGGGGGCTTTCCAATAATGATTTCTCCTTACTGGCGCGTAATTAGGTGATCAAACATCTCCTTAGACAGAACTTTCTAGACATTGCCAATAATGTTATCTAATAATATTATTCAGATAATATAAATTATTGCTCCGATAATGAAAAATACTGTGTAGTGACAATTATTAAAACAACAGTAATATAAAATATTAACGTAGCAATTATTGAATCAATAAAATAAAATATTGAACAATAATTACTGTAACAATGATTAAGTAGTGCCTTCTTACGTAAGAATCAATAATTTGTGCAATACCGTGTACTACTATGCAACAACACGTATTATTGTGTTTTAACCAATAGGGTATTCCAACAAAGATTATTCAGAATAACTACGCCGTTATTTATAAACAACTTATACTTGTCGTTTTCTTCATCCAATCGCTTTCTGTTATGAGACCCACAAAAGACTGCGCCGTCGTACGAATATTCCCAGACAAGAAGAATATTCCACGACCAAACGAATATTCCCCGACAACAATGAGTATTTTATAACCACTTGCTTATTTGAAATGTTTGCGCATTTTACCTATAACTAACCACATTACTCAAATCAACCCTTACTATTTCAAAATAATAAATAGAGGAAATTTAATTTCATTAATAATAAGTTGGGGTCTTACAATGCCTATCCGAGTCACTAATCAAAAAACCTAATTCAGATAAATACCATGAACATATGCCAACATGGTTTAATCTATACTTATATTTTATTTTCTAATTCCATACAAGCAATTAGTGTGAGTGGTGATCAATCATTCAATAATTAAGGAGAACCATGCAGGGCAATCTAATATTAAACATACCACATCACAATCAGGCATACATGTATAGATTACACATTAAAATCCATTAGAATCCCATAATGGAATTTAGTTCTGTTCGGAACCAACAACCATTATGGGATTGTTACAAAACATGGAAATAAGAAATACAAACAAGAGATATGAGAGAAATGAGAGATCGAATCTGTTAATTGCTGCTACAAAGTCTGTTTCCAGGCCTTTTCAAATCCACATTCTTCACCAGAATGAAAACTTATATTAATAAGCGATCATCTAAAGAGAGAAGCTCAAAATATCAAGGAAAATGCTAAAAACTCTCTCCAGAGAAGAACTAAACCCTAATAATAGTAATAGAACTGATAATCACATCCCTGGTAACCAACCATATTGTCTCATATAATAAACACGCTGTATTTTCAAATTACAAAAAGTCAGCATTTTTAAAATCACAGTACCAGCGCGGCCGCGCAATGATATACTGTGGATCGAGCATGGGCGCGCTGTAAGATTATATATGGTGTGCTAGGCGTGGGTGCGCTATGGCTCTTTGATAATGGGGCGCGATTTATAAAAAGTCTCCTAAACCTCTGCTTGAAGCATCACTTTAGATGACAAATCCCTCCGAACCTGATGGTATTTTCAGAATAGGTGCTGAAATTAGTCTCCTCTTGAGTTCTTGGAAACTCTTATCACATTCTTCGCTCCATCCAAAATTTGTATCTTTTCGAGTCACCGAGTTAATGGAGTTGTGATTAGAGAATATCCTTCTATGAATCTTCGATAATAACCAGCTAAGCCCTGAAAGTTACGTATTTCGGTTACTGACTTAGGTTGCTCCTAACTTTGTATTGCTTCAATCTTTGCCGGGTCAACTGATATTACATGTTTCAATATCACGTGCCCAAGAAATGCTACTTCCTCAAGCAAGAACTCATGTAATACCCCAGTATTTTCAAAATAATTAAATAATAAATTTTTCATTTAATTTTTTTTTATAAAGGCAGGATTATGTGCAAAGAAAAGTATAGGTATTTATATAACAAATAAAACCCATTTATTATGTGAATAATTATAAATAAATTCTTTAAGAATTATTGATCAATATAGGTTATATTCTTATTATAAATTAATTTTGTAATAAAATATCTATTATTTATTTTCTATGAAAATATGATTATTATATATATGATATGATTATAAGGATTATTATGATTTGTATTTTATTATACTAGTTAAGTTAATTATTATAACTTAATTAATAATGGTATATCTGAAAGTTATGTTGGATATGGATTCAAAACCTAATATTTGGACTTTGAATAAGGAATGAGAATATTAATGTAATATTAATTATATTTCAATAATATAAACATGCTTTATATATGTGTAATGTTAATGTGGAACAATTTGAGTAAAGCGAAAGGCAAAACCCTAGCGTTCATCGATAAATTATAGTATATAAGTCAATTACGACTATAAAAATTATTAAGTTATGTGTGTAATGTAATTTATGAAAATTATTATATTTAATGTTAATTAGGTAAACCCTAATTAATATCTAGAAACCCTAATTATTAAATTTGAACCCTAATTGCTAAGTTATAAACCATAGGTATTAATTTAGCAAGGTTGATAGTAATTAATATATTATAAAGCCTAATTTATAAATCTTAGGTAATTAGTAAACCTAATTTAATTAGAGAACCCTAATTCACATTTTTAGAAACTAAGATTCTCATTCTAGCCCTATTCTCAAAATCCTAGAACTTGGACTTTTGGAACTCTAGGGTTAAACCCTAATGGGTGAGGGGAAATGTCAATATTGCCACTAAAAGTAAACACCAAATGACCAAACTACCCTTTTGATTATTTTAATATGGTGGAGTGTAGATCTAGCCCTAGTAAGGAGTGGGTGACCAACTCTAGCTAGCCATGTGGTCTAGTACCAACCTTTAATCATTCAAATCTGATCAGCCATAACAATTCCACCATATTATATATAGATTGAGAGAGAGAAATGCTACTAACTTTGCTCATTTTTCACCAACACTCAACCAAGCTTCTCTCTCTCCAACCCACGAAATTCTTAAGCATTTCAGTCCCTAATCAAGCCCCACTAACAACCACAACAAACTCAGTAGCCAAGAATCAGAATTTGATCATAGAAAGGTAAAACCCTAAACCTAAATTTTGATTTTTGATTTCATGTTAGATGTTATGTTTAAATGTTTAAAGTTATGTTATAAGGTGCCATTTAGTGATCTGGGTTGTTATAACTCAGATCCATAACACTTAGATGCTTAAAATTGATGATTTTAGAAATCTGAAAATTTTATTTTCTTGTTGTCTGACAGTGAATGTCAGGCCTTGTAGATCCGTGTTCGTTTATTGTTTTGGTGATTTAAAAGTTTAAAGTTGTAGTCTGGTGAAAGGTCTACATAATAAATCTTTTTTCTCACCCAGAAAATACATAAAAGCAAAGTTATACTTGGTCAAAGTAGCATTGACCAACTGTTCTTGACGAAATCTCGGAAAACCCAGAAACGTGAAGAACAACGTCTGACCCATACTTTGACCGGTTCAAAACTTGAGATGGTGATGTCGTCATGATAATCTGATGTTATGTAGTTGTACTCTGACATCACTACTACAAGTTTAAACGTTGATACCACATAAACCAGACCTATACTGTAATCTATAAGGCTGCAAAGTAGTACCCTAGTGACTGCTTGAGTTTCTGGGCAACCCAGAAACTCAAGAACACATCTGACAACATTTTCAATTGCTTGGATCTGTCAGGTTTGATGTTGGTTGTTGATATTGTTGTATCCAGATTGTAGCATGTAGTATTATCTCTATAACCATGCCTATATATCACTCAAACCATAAATTTACTGAGAGTAGTGAACGGTCAAACCAAGCAAGAAGTTCACGATATGAGTTTTCTGGGTAACCCAGAAAACTTATACCGTGACTTCTAACATGGGTTGACCGGGTTAGATATCTTGATTGTATTGTTGTTATGATTATGTTATGTAATAGATCTGTACACCTACATGTGTTATACACACTGCAAGTTTAATATCACAAAAACCTTACACGTATAGAAAGTAGTGGAGGCCCAAAGTAACACCCTCAAGCTGTTCTTCATTTTAGGTAACCCAGAAATGAAGAACAGTCTCTGACAGCCACTTTGATGGCTTATATCTCTCGGTTGTGTTATTTTTGGACCTTGTTAGTTGTTGTTAAATGTAGTTTTACACTAGTACTACAAGATCTAATCAATGTCTAGCCTAGAAGCACTATACACACTGAATTACACTTGGTCAAACGTACCCCCTCGTTAACTTCCTTGTTAGTGTTCTTGAGCTCAAGAACACCAACAGCGATAGAAAGTGTCGCTATAGCCTATAGCGACGATTTCTATTATTTTTATTTTCTAATTTCCGGAAAATGGTTTAAAAATAGAAATAAATTCTATAAATCATTTAAAAATAGTAATTAAATTTTGAAAATTATGAAATCAGTTTTTAAAATTATTTTAAGTCATAAACATTATTGGCATATTTTCCATAAATATTAGTAATTATTTGAATATTATTTATTTGATAAATACACTAAATAAATTAACTAAAAATGATTTTATTATATTAAAAATTATTTTAAATGATAATAAGGTATTTAATAATATTTTAAGTTATAAAATGTAACTTTAAATATTTTAAAGTAAATTTCATTAATTATTTAATATTAATGATAGTGGATTTATTTAATAATTATATTAAATAAATAGAGTAAAAATAATTTTATTAATTTAAAATCCATTTAAAAAGGATATAAATGGTTTAAACATATTTTAAGTAATTATAAGTGACTTTTAATATTTAATGAATACTACCTTAATATTTTAATATTATGGATAATTGTTTAAAATGATTTTGAATGTTTTAAAAAGTCATTTAAGGGTAATATTAATACTTAAAAATATTTTGAGTTATTAAAAATAACTTTGATATTTTGGCAATGGTTGCATTAATATTATAATATTATTTAAATATTAATGATAATAGAATTATCTAATATTTAAATTATTTAATAATGATTCTAGAGTTTGAAAAATCAAGATAAATTATAATAATTATTTAGAAATTTTTACAAGTCATTTAAAAATAATATGACTGGTATTTA
Organism: Panax quinquefolius; assembly: GCA_020205615.1. Lineage (NCBI taxonomy): Eukaryota > Viridiplantae > Streptophyta > Magnoliopsida > Apiales > Araliaceae > Panax > Panax quinquefolius. The sequence continues at coordinate 62,141,488 of CM035174.1, read as the reverse complement.
AAATATCCATGATAATATTGAACTGCATGAGAGAGTTTTCAACTAGATAATTACCCGATAAAGCTGTCGGTGCACCAAAATGCTACCGAAATTGATCTAAAACTGTATAGTTTGACTGTATAAGTATTTGTTTATGTCTTAATGATTAATATAACTATGAGACAATATAATTAGGATATGTGTTGACTGTAAATAACAGTACTATGTGTTATATGTTATTCTAATCAATAGAACAATCTTATAAATGATAGGTCGTTGAATTAAAGATATAATTAAGTTGTGTAAGCAGCAGACCAGGCAAGTTTCTTAACTCTTACTCTTTTATTTGAGTAAGTATCTAAACTATCATTTACGTTGTGCAAGTATCCTAAATTGTTGTTTTACTTTATTCAACGGATGTCGTAAGCAAGTATCTTTATATTTTCATTTTCTTTATGCAATGGACATGAGTAAGAAAGATTCAGATTTATATTATTATTGTACTAGATTATTAACCATATTGTCGTATATATTATATCCGATCATTGTTTATCAACATGATATTATATCATATAACTCATATATATATTACATTTTTCATTCATTTGAAAAATGCTATATACAAGTGTCCTCACTCAGATAATCATTATAGTCAAAAAGATGTTGATATATATATATATATATATATATATATATATATATATATATATAGTCGTCTAAGCTATTTAATCAGCTAGACACAGATTTAGAAATATCGTTGAATATGATAAAACCTTCTTGTATCCAATAATATTGTTTTGGTTCGGAATCCTGACTAAGTATGAACATCCCTAATCTGGGAAAAACTTTTGTGCGCCTAAGGCGGATATGATGAACGAGAATATCGTTTTGGTATGTAGTATTGATCAATAAAGGGCATAACGGGCTGGTCACCCCGTGCCTGTAAGTTATGACGGTTTGCAGATGAAGTTTTGTTTGACCTTTTTGAAAACTGAAAACTATGTTCACAGTCTATCGACTGCTCTCCATTTATAGTCAATACGTAGTTCCAAAATTGAAATAAGAATTGTTATGTTGTTTAGTGTTGCTTCAATACTTCACAACTATTGCTTCGTTGTTGAAGAGTCGTTCAAAGAAAACATTTAATCATTTCAGCTAATATTTATAATTGTTATTACTTGCAGGGCACTTAAATGCTCATTCTTGCTTAATTTAAATGTTTTTAGCTATGTATGATCGACCTAAAGGTTTAGGCAAGAACAAAGGGAGAGGAAAGCTATCAGATTAAGCTTGGGTTATCTTATGTAATAGCTAGACTTGAATAAATTGACGATATTTATTATCTATCATGTAATGAAATGTTTTAAGGTCGCGTAACTGGGATTTAGATAACTCTGATAGGTAAATTAAGTTTGATATTTATGACATTATTATTATTATTCCGCTCAAAGAAATTGTATCATGAAGCACTGAGTTCAGGTTTCAAGACCTGAATTTGGGGGTGTCACAGGTTGGTATTAGAGCTTTAAGGTTAGAAACCGTAGGTGGGAGTAGACCTTAAGCTATAACCTTAGAGCAGATAGAAACGTTTAAAATACATATAACTCATATAGAGTTTAAAGTTATATGAATGAGATAAATTCATCCTTAAACAAAATAAAAGATAGCTTAAATAAAACTATTATTTGTTGTGTGTATATATTATATGCTAATCTAGATAATTTATATGTAGATGTCAGGAGGAAAAGAATTAGGATACCCTAAGATCGTAAAGAAGGAGCCAATATCAAAGCCAACAGCTGAACTAGAGGCTCACGTTGAAGATAACCTTGATGAGGTGATCATTTTAGAGAATATAGTTTCAGACCTAGAAATGGTGGAACTAACAGATAGTGATTCGGACACCAAAGTTGGAGCTGATCAAGCATCAACCGAAGTGCAGAATCTGAGGAACAAGGTTTCTTCTCTAGAAAAGTTATGGGAAATAGAAAAGCTACTAAATAGCCAATTACGAAAAGCATTAATTGAAATGATGGAAGAACAAGATAAGCTTAAAATCCAAATTAGTTAGATGGGAGTCAAGAGCAGCATATCGTGTGCAGCTCCGAGCAAGAAGGGGAAAAGAAAGTAGAAGACCACGATGTAGGAAAACCTGATAAGAAGAAAGGGAAAAAGATACGTTACATTTGTGGTTATGAGGGACATACCTCTCTGTATTGTCCCGACTATAAACCAGGTGCATGTTTTATCTGTTGATTGGAAGGTCATCGAGCGAAAGGTTGTCTAGGATCAGGAAAAGCCGTAGTGAATAAGTAGTATAAGTACTATTTGAATATATGTGTTCTATGATAAGTATGTCTGTGTAATATTTCTAACTTATGTATAAGTTGTAGTAGCGATTCCTGACTTTTGTGGTCACAAAGGGATATCTGATGTTTAAAGCAGTATATGTTATGTTATGTACTATGAAATTGTTAAATGAATATGAAGTTATGTTTAGTTAATGAAACATGTTTAAAATATTTAACTTATATAATAAGGTATATAATGTAAGTTAGTAAAATATAGATTATGTTTTATTTAACCAAAAAATGCCGCCAAGACAACAAACTCGAAACCAAAGGGCAGAAGAATCTGTCAACAATGCTGAAGGACAACAACCAGACCTGATGCAGAATTTCGCGAACATGGTAGCTCAAGCCATGCAGAATGGAATGCTAGTCGAGAGAAATCAACCAGACAACCGATTTGCAAACTTCAAAGATTTTAAGGTCGTAGGACCGCCGAAATTTAGAGGTACCGTTGACCCGATTGAAGCCCAAACTTGGGTTAAGGAAATAAAAAAAGCGTTTTTAGTCGCTAGGGTAGCTGAGGGGCAAAAGACAGCTTTTACCACCTATATTATGAAAGGAGAGGCGAATTTCTGGTGGGAGGTAAATCAAGTTTGGGCAGGAGAAGGAGTGATAGCATGGACTAGGTTTAAGATGTTGTTCTTTGAGAACTATTTCTCATCTAGTGTACAAGCTAGGATGGAGGTGAAGTTTTTAGAGTTGAAGCAAGAGAACATGATAGTTGCGGAGTATGCCACAAAGTTCAATGAGTTAGCTAGGTTTGCTCCGCATCAAGTTGATACGGAGGCAATAAAGGTAAGGAGGTTTGAGTTGGGCTTAAAACCCTGGCTCTATAATAAGGTGGCGGTATTGCAGATAAATACTTTTGTAGCACTTTTGGAGAAGGCTATCATAGCCGAAGGGGGAAGTGAGGCCATGAGCCTCTACAATAGGGAGAAAAAAAGCAAGTGTAAGGTTGAGGGAACTGGGATGGTAGAAGCAGGTAGTGGTAGTGGGAATGGAAAGAGAAAGTGGAACAATTTTTGAAATGTCCAAGTTAAACAGGAAGGTGTGAGGAAGCAAGCTGTGCAATGTAAGAATTGTGGGAAGAATCATTCAGGAGAGTGTTTTAGTGGTAAGTTCGTGTGCTATAAGTGTGGGCAGGAGGGACATATCTCTACTAACTGCCCCAATCCTAGGACGAACAATGGGTGTTTTCTGTGTGGATCAACGGAACATAAGGTCAAGGACTGTCCGAAAAGAAGGATGGATGCCGGAAGCGTGAATGCGGGTAGAGGCAACAGAACACTAGCGATAATGGGACCAACTTCAACAAAACCAACCGCAAGAGTCTTCAACATGACGGTTCAGGATACCGTAGCAGCTGGGGATGGAACTTCAGGTATTATTCGAATCAATTTCATTTTCATATATATGATTTTATTTTGTTATAAAGAAATTTTGAAGGAGAAAATTGAGTTCTGCTAGAAATCAAATTTCCGTATGATTAGATGGACAAGTTTTATGTTAAATAGTTAAAGAATAGTTCAATCGAAGCTGATCGAGATCTACTTGAAATGACTGTGTATGTTATTTTCCCTAGTATCTATATGTTTTGAAGCGGTGATTCCGGGGACGGAATCCTTACAAGGGAGGGTGGATGTAATACCCCAGTATTTTCAAAATAATTAAATAATAAATTTTGCATTTAATTTTTTTTTATAAAGGTGGGATTATGTGCAAAGAAAAGTATATGTATTTATGTGACAAATAAAACCTATTTATTATGTGAATAATTATAAATAAATTCTTTGAAGAATTATTGATCATTATAGGTTATATTCTTATTATAAATTAATTTTGTAATAAAAATATCTATTATTTATTTTCCATGAAAATATGATTATTATATATACCAAGTTTCTCTCTCTCCAACCTACGAAATTCTTGAGCATTTCAGTCCCTAATCAAGCCCCACTAACTGTGACAACCCGAGAATTTAGGCAATTTATTAAAATCTTAAACGATTGATTTAAGGTCAAATATTAGACCTAGACAGAAAATAAGTGTATGCGTTCGATATTATTGGGAAGGAATTCTGAGGATTTCAAAATTCTGTGAATGATTTAGGTGAATTATTAAGAATTAAGTTTATATGTGTTTATATTCTGTGTATATGGTTTTATATGTGTTCAAAATGTGGTTAAGGGTCAAGGGTTGACCGGATAAATTATATTAGTCACAAACCCTAAGAGCCTCGACGTTAAATTAGAAAATCCTACTGATTGATAAGAAACCCTAGAAACCGGTTCTTGAAACCCTAAGTTCGGTTCCGGGAATTTAAAACCCTAATTCAAAAATTTAAAACCCTAGATTGGGGATGCAAATGCTGGTATAAGGTTGAAATGTTATTAAATTATAAATTTATTAGGGAAAACCCTAATGATTCACTTGAAACCCTAATTGATTATTAGGAAACCCTAAAACCAAATCTGGGAACTCTAATTTCAAATTATTGTTAATTTGAAGAATTATTGATCATTATAGGTTATATTCTTATTATAAATTAATTTTGTAATAAAAATATCTATTATTTATTTTCCATGAAAATATGATTATTATATATACCAAGTTTCTCTCTCTCCAACCAACGAAATTCTTGAGCATTTCAGTCCCTAATCAAGCCCCAATAACTGTGACAACCCGAGAATTTAGGCAATTTATTAAAATCTTAAATGATTGATTTAAGGTCAAATATTAGACCTAGACAGAAAATAAGTGCATGCGTTTGATGTTATTGGGAAGGAATTCTGAGGATTTCAAAATTTTGTGAAGGATTTAGGTGAATTATTCAGAATTAAGTTTATATGTGTTTATGTTCTGTGTATATGGTTTTATATGTGTTCAGAATGTGGTTATGGGTCAAGGGTTGACCGGATAAATTATATTAGTCACAAACCCTAAGAGCCTCGACGTTAAATTAGAAAATCCTAATGATTGATAAGAAACCCTAAACCAGGTTCTTGAAACCTAAAGTTCGGATTCCGGAATTTAAAACCCTAATTCAAAAATTTAAAACCCTAGAATGGGGATGCAAATGCTGGTATACGGTTGAAATGTTATTAAATTATAACTTAATTAGGAAAACCCTAATGATTCACTTGAAACCCTAATTGATTATTAGAAACCCTAAAACCAAATCGGGAACTCTAATTTCAAATTATTGTTAATTTGAAACCCTAATTTGGGAACATATAAGGAGAATTATAATGCTTAAGTGCTATTAATCATAATATTAATTAGGGTAAAGCTTGATTAGTTAGTAAACCCTAATTTCGAATTTGGAACCCTAAATTATTGATTAGAAACCCTAATTTATAATTAGGAAAAAAACATGTTTGTTAGTTTAATAACTTTAATGTTAATTAGGAAACATTAATCCTAATTTTCAAGTTATAAGAAAACCCTAATCTAATTAGGAAATCTAATTTCTAAATTAGAAGTATTATTTTTCAATTTTTTAAACCCTAACTCTTGGGTTATAAACCCTAACGTATAATTTTGAGCCTAATTGCTAAATTAGCAATTTTAATTAAGAGATAATAATCCTCAATAACAAGATTGAATTTCGTGATTTGGAAATCTTGTTATAATTATAGAATCCTAATTGCAATTTAGAAAATATTAAATTTCTATTTTGAAACGTAAATTGGAATTATTAGAAATCAATTTGTCAAAACCTAAAGGGTTAAACCCTAAACCCTAAGGGTTGAAACCTAATGAATATGGGAAATTACCAAGTTGCCTTGCACTTTATGAGCCAAAAGACCAAACTACCCTTTCTAATATTATATTGAGATGGAGTGTAGATCTAGCCCTAGTAAATGGTTGGTAACCAACCCCAAGCTAGCCATGTGCCTATATCTCCCAAAATTAGATCTCATTGCCACTTAGCATCAATTGTGACCATAGATTAAAAATCTAAGAGCTTTAAAAGTAGGACAAAGCTTACTTTATTTTTCATTTGAGCCAAGTCCATTTTCTCTCTTCCATCCGAATTTTAAGAGTGAAAGTGAGTGAGAAACAAAACCAAAGTCAGCCTTTAGCTTACCAGGATCAAACAACAAAGATCAGATTCAAAAATTGAGCATTTATGAGATATAAACCCTAATTCTAGAAATCTTTAGATCTGATGTTTGATGTTGTGATTTTATGTTTAAATGTGTAGTGTGTAGTATATATTAGTGATCTGGGTTGTAATATCACTGATCCATAACACTTAGATGCTCAAAATTGATGTTTTTAAAAATCTGGAAATCTGAAAAAAAGTGGCTGTGTAGAATGTCGAGCCCATAGATTCATATGTGTTAGTTGTTTGTTGTGTTTAAATTTATAGATCTATTCTATGTTGTATGGTCTTTGCTCTGAAACTTGAATCAAGCCTAGATCGTGTATAGATCAAAAGTTATTAATGGTCAAAGTACGTTGACCGAACACAAAACCTGTTTCTGGAAAACCCAGAAAATTTCCAGGAAACCCAGAATTTCTGACAACGTTTTGCAGGCACTATATCTTCCTGTAATTTGTTATTTTGGTTATCTTGTTGGTTAGACATTATAGACTGGTATGTAGACTATACACTAGAGTCCTTAGAATACCCAGATCATGTGTAGGATTCAAGTTATTGAGGGTTAAACCTGCGTTGACCACCAGCTTTTGTAGAAATCTGGAAAACCCAGATTTCTAAGGAACACGATTTCTGTCAGAACTTTGACCGTGTCAGAACCTATGGATTTGTTGTTTATGGACTGAGATCTTGTTATCTCGTTGTTCTTTGTCATGTTTACTACGGTTATAAACCAAGAAACAAGCAAAATAATTACCAGAACACTTTGTAATTTGACCTCAAAAGTAGACACACAAACTGCCTTGGGTTTCTGGGTTGCCCAGAAAACCTAGGCATGTTCTAACAAGCATTTTGATTGCCTAGATCTAATTGTGTGTTTGTTTTTTGATTTAGAAACGGGTATCTAGTTGTAGTGTTACATATTATCTACAAGATCATGGTTAGAAATTTCCCAGAAACAGTTTGTATCGAAATTTAAGGACGGTCAAACATGGCGTGTTGATCACGAAATTTATCGGTGTTCTTGAGGCTCAAGAACACCAGCAATGACAGTTTGTCATATAAAGCCCCAATAGCGACACTTAATTTCGGAAAATAGAAATTTATTATTATTAAATAGATAAAAATGGTTTTTAATTATTAAAAATACTTAATAAATTCTGAAAAATTATTTTAAATCTTGAAAAATAGTTTTTAATTATTTTCAAAGTATATTTCAAAAAATATTTAGTATTTTGGAATATAAAATGTATTTATTTATTTAATTATTATATTAAATAAATTATTTAAAAATTGTTTTAATTCATGAAAATCATGAAAAATTATATTATGGTGTTAGAAAATATTTGAAGTTATTTTTGATGAGTTTTAATATTTTGTGATAAATTTTATTAATAATTTATTATTAATGGCAATTAATTTATTTAATAAATATATTAAATAAATTATGGGAAAAATAGAATTAATGATTTAAAAATCATATAAAAATGATTCAAGTGTTATAAAAATATTTTAAGTTATAAAATATAACTTTTGATATTTTGTCATGAAAATGTTAATATTTTAATATTAATATTAATTATCGGATAATGGATTTGATTGTTTAAAATCATAGAAATATGATTTTAAGGTATTAAAAATACTTTGATATATTATAAATATATTATAATATTATGTTATGATTTTCATTAATATTTGGTATTAAATAAATATTAATGATTAAGGAATTATCTGGTATTTAAATACGTTATTATTGATTGAAAAATCATGATAAATAGTAATAATTACTTGAAAATTTTTATGAGTCTTTGAAAATTATTACGATCGATAATATGATTATCTAAGATATTGTTTAGTGTTTAGGTAGAGTTTAATTGAACTTAAACTCGATATTAAATCAAGACTAGATCGTCGGGATGATAGAATTGTATCGGTTCAACTCGGACTTAAATAGTTTGACTTGATGCTATGTCTTATGTGGTGTATGGTGATAAGATTATGTGGTAATGTGTTAGGTTATTTTATCTTTGTGATGATAATATTCTAATGTTTGGAGATTGATATTATCTATATTAGGTCTTGAGATAAAGCTAAGTTATATTTTGTACTTGGTAATCAGCAGTGCGGTGCAAGTTTGTTTTTCTTAACTCTACTAAGAGTGTTTCATTCAGATATGCTTATGGTTAATCGTTACTGATTACCATGTAGAATTGTACTCTGTACATCTTGTATGTATAAGTCAGGTATGAAAGGCTGATCACCTTCATTACTAGTTGGTCCAGATATATATTGTTCATGTTTAATACTTGTTCAGTCAAAGGTTTGTTAATGCTAATTCACTACTACATTGTGAATTATAGCCAGCTTATTATTCAGACTCTTTCAATCATGATATATCCTTAAATTGTATTTAAACTTATTTGGGCAACTTTCATGTTCACCCTTGCTATATCATGATAAAACATTGCAGATAAAGACGAATGCTTCGGATACAAGGAAAGTTAAAGACAGTTCCAGCTTAGAGTTAATATGCGCGATTAGATTTGTAATAGTCACAAACTGATGATAATATCATATGTCAGATAAGTTATGAAATGTGTATAAGTTATGGTTACTCGACCTTGGGGATAGTGTATAATGTTTAATGTATAAACAATTTATGTTTATATCTTTATATGATTATAGAAATAGCGAACCCAGGATCCATGGCGATTCGAAGGCGCTTACATTTAATATCGAGTAGCATTGGTTATAAACCTAGGGTAGAGTTACCATAGACTAATAATCGCAATGATTAGGATAAGATCTAACTCACATAGAGTTAGTGTGTCGGTAAGATTCAAAGACGTATCTCGTCGAGTTATAAAGATACGGTGTTCCCTAACTCTGATAATAAAGGTGAACAGTAGTGATGAATAGATAGAGTCTAAAAGATTAAAAGTACAGTGATAGGAGATCGTAAAATAAAACGATCAAGATATAGAAATGAATTGTAATATATACGATGAGATCACCCTATGATCTGATAAGGTTATAGTATGGAGAAGAATCAATCTGATGATTGGAAAGTTACAGCAAGATGTTGTGTGTAAGTTGTACTATAAAATTGTACTTTGAAAACTCATGAAAGAGTTATGAATTATGAATCTGATTAAATGAAATTAGTAGATTGTGAATGGGGGTTAAGATTAGGTGGGGATTTCAATTGAGGACTCATGCTCAAGAATCGAGTTGTATGATTCCTTGTATGGGCAGGGAATTGTACTTGGTGTAAAAACTACTTAGTTTCTGACATTGATAATCATTGAAATGTTGTGTCGCGCTATTTGCTATATGCATGTTAAGAGGGTGATTCCTTTCTCATGTGTATAACAAATAGATAGGTCATAGGTAGAGAATATAGGGTTAAGTACGAGTTCTTAAAACTCATACTTATGTGACATTATTGATTCATAGTTATATGAAGTGTTTATGAACCCCTCAGTGAATGGACGCCAAAGGTCTGACTAGGGTAAGTTCTTAAACTCATATAATTGTGGCCAGGTTATGAACTCATAAGTGTGGTTTGACGAACTGGGTATAGTTGTGTGTGAATGGAAAATGGAGGATTATCGGAACATATAGATTGTTAAGTAAATGATTATTAGTGGAGGCATTAGGTTTTCCTAAACTCCTAGCTATGCTAAACTTTGAAATTTTGACATCAAGCTAAATACGCACTATGTACCTTTTAAAAAAAAATGTAGACTCGTAATCATTTTGAAACGGTTTAAAGTACAGTCTATGCTACTTATTTCATCTAGACTCAAATGATTTGAAATATAAAAATTTGTTTTTAATTATGACTCATGTACCATGTAACCTGGTGCAGAGATTATAAAAATGTGATAGAGTTGTAAATACAGGAATACTTAGTGTGAACTTGACCTGAAGTCGCTGTTCCACTATTGTATGATGTGTTATGACAAAGTCATACAATAACGGCATCCTCAAACGGACTGTTAATACAGTACGGCATCATGACGTCATTCTCGAAAATGTTTTCAAAAAGTTTAAATTGCCAACGGGGTTTGGCTACACCTAAATAATTCGATTGAATTGAATTATCGATATAAGTCTATGCTATTTGATTCAGCTAGACTAATGTTATGAAAACTCTAAGTGTTCATTGAAAGAATTTTCCCGAACCAAATTGTTTTGGTGCGGAATCCTATGATAAGACTGAGGTGAACGATAATGTTTGGATAAATTATCCAATCTAGTAGCGTAAATATTCACTAGCCATGATTAATACGTTATGTAAGAAAGTCAATAGGCTAATCACCTAAAGTACTAGTAATGGTAGTTTACCTTCTTTGTGATTGTAAATGCGAGACCAAGTAATGTATACGATGTTTTACGGTATAAATCTGAATTAAATCTATGTGTTCATGGTCTATATGACCCCTCAAAGCACAATTTGAAACCTTTTACTCTTGTGAGTGGTAAATTGGGTAGTATGTGATATGTGCGAATGGTGTAAGGGTGCGGTGTAAAGGTGTAAGGTGAATTTAGGGGACGAAATTCTTATAAGAGAGAGGTGAATGTGACAACCCGAGAATTTAGACAATTTATTAAAATCTTAAATGATTGATTTAAGGTCAAATATTGACCTGAGCATGGAAAATAAGTGCATGCGTTTGATGTTATTGGGAAGGAATTCTGAGGATTTCAAAATTTTGTGAAGGATTTAGGTGAATTATTCAGAATTAAGTTTATATGTGTTTATGTTCTGTGTATATGGTTTTATATGTGTTCAGAATGTGGTTATGGGTCAAGGGTTGACCGGATAAATTATATTAGTCACAAACCCTAAGAGCCTCGACGTTAAATTAGAAAATCCTAATGATTGATAAGAAACCCTAGAAACCGGTTCTTGAAACCTAAAGTTCAGTTCCGGGAATTTAAAACCCTAATTCAAAAATTTAAAACCCTAGAATGGGGATGCAAATGCTGGTATACGGTTGAAATGTTATTAAATTATAACTTAATTAGGGAAAACCCTAATGATTCACTTGAAACCCTAATTGATTATTAGGAAACCCTAAAACCAAATCTGGGAACTCTAATTTCAAATTATTGTTAATTTGAAACCCTAATTTGGGAACATAACGGAGAATTATAATGCTTAAGTGCTATTAATCATAATATTAATTAGGGTAAAGCTTGATTAGTTAGTAAACCCTAATTTCAGAATTTGGAACCCTAAATTATTGATTAGAAACCCTAATTTATAATTAGGAAAAAAACATGTTTGTTAGTTTAATAACTTTAATGTTAATTAGGAAACATTAATCCTAATTTTCAAGTTATAAGAAAACCCTAATCTAATTAGGAAATCTAATTTCTAAATTAGAAGTATTATTTTTCAATTTTTTTAAACCCTAACTCTTGGGTTATAAACCCTAACGTACAATTTTGAGCCTAATTGCTAAATTAGCAATTTTAATTAAGAGATAATAATCCTCAATAACAAGATTGAATTTCGTGATTTGGAAATCTTGTTATAATTATAGAATCCTAATTGCAATTTAGAAAATATTAAATTTCTATTTTTGAAACGTAAATTGGAATTATTAGAAATCAATTTGTCAAAACCTAAAGGGTTAAACCCTAAACCCTAAGGGTTGAAACCTAATGAATATGGGAAATTACCAAGTTGCCTTGCACTTTATGAGCCAAAAGACCAAACTACCCTTTCTAATATTATATTGAGATGGAGTGTAGATCTAGCCCTAGTAAATGGTTGGTAACCAACCCCAAGCTAGCCATGTGCCTATATCTCCCAAAAATTAGATCTCATTGCCACTTAGCATCAATTGTGACCATAGATTAAAAATCTAAGAGCTTTAAAAGTAGGACAAAGCTTACTTTATTTTTCATTTGAGCCAAGTCCATTTTCTCTCTTCCATCCGAATTTTAAGAGTGAAAGTGAGTGAGAAACAAAACCAAAGTCAGCCTTTAGCTTACCAGGATCAAACAACAAAGATCAGATTCAAAAATTGAGCATTTATGAGATATAAACCCTAATTCTAGAAATCTTTAGATCTGATGTTTGATGTTGTGATTTTATGTTTAAATGTGTAGTGTGTAGTATATATTAGTGATCTGGGTTGTAATATCACTGATCCATAACACTTAGATGCTCAAAATTGATGTTTTTAAAAATCTGGAAATCTGGAAAAAAGTGGCCTGACAGCCGAATGTCAGAGCCCATAGATTCATATGTGTTAGTTGTTTGTTGTGTTTAAATTTATAGATCTATTCTATGTTGTATGGTCTTTGCTCTGAAACTTGAATCAAGCCTAGATCGTGTATAGATCAAAAGTTATTAATGGTCAAAGTACGTTGACCGAACACAAAACCTGTTTCTGGAAAACCCAGAAAATTTCCAGGAAACCCAGAATTTCTGACAACGTTTTGCAGGCACTATATCTTCCTGTAATTTGTTATTTTGGTTATCTTGTTGGTTAGACATTATAGACTGGTATGTAGACTATACACTAGAGTCCTTAGAATACCCAGATCATGTGTAGGATTCAAGTTATTGAGGGTTAAACCTGCGTTGACCACCAGCTTTTGTAGAAATCTGGAAAACCCAGATTTCTAAGGAACACGATTTCTGTCAGAACTTTGACCGTGTCAGAACCTATGGATTTGTTGTTTATGGACTGAGATCTTGTTATCTCGTTGTTCTTTGTCATGTTTACTACGGTTATAAACCAAGAAACAAGCAAAATAATTACCAGAACACTTTGTAATTTGACCTCAAAAGTAGACTAACCGCCTTGGGTTTTCGGGTTGCCCGGAAAACCTAAGTAATATTCTAACAAGCATTTTGATTGCCTAGATCTAATTTGTGTGTTTGTTTTTGATTTAGAAAGCGGGTATCTAGTTGTAGTGTTACATATTATCTACAAGATCATGGTTAGAAATTTCCCGAAGCAGTTTGTATCGAAATTTAAGGACGGCCAAAACGTGGCGTGTTGATCACGAAAATTTATCGGTGTTCTTGAGGCTCAAGAACACCAACAACAACAGTTTGTCGCATAAAGCCCCAATAGCGACACTTAATTTGGAAAATAGAAATTTATTATTATTAAATAGATAAAATGGTTTTAATTATTAAAATACTTAATAAATTCGAAAAATTATTTTAAATCTTGAAAAATAGTTTTAATTATTTTGAGTATATTTCAAAAAATATTTAGTATTTTTGGAATATAAAATGTATTTATTTATTTAATTATTATATTAAATAAATTATTTAAAAATTGTTTTAATTCATGAAAAATCATGAAAAAATTATATTATGGTGTTAGAAAATATTTGAAGTTATTTTTGATGAGTTTTAATATTTTGTGATAAATTTTATTAATAATTTATTATTAATGGCAATTAATTTATTTAATAAATATATTAAATAAATTATGGGAAAAATAGAATTAATGATTTAAAAATCATATAAAATGATTCAAGTGTTATAAAAATATTTTAAGTTATAAAATATAACTTTTGATATTTTGTCATGAAAATGTTAATATTTTAATATTAATATTAATTATCGGATAATGGATTTGATTGTTTAAAATCATAGAAATATGATTTTAAGGTATTAAAATACTTTGATATATTATAAATATATTATAATATTATGTTATGATTTTCATTAATATTTGGTATTAAATAAATATTAATGATTAAGGAATTATGGTATTTAAATACGTTATTATTGATTGAAAAATCATGATAAATAGTAATAATTACTTGAAAATTTTTATGAGTCTTTGAAAATTATTCGATCGATAATATGATTATCTAAGATATTGTTTAGTGTTTAGGTAGAGTTTAATTGAACTTAAACTCGATATTAAATCCACTAGATCGTCGGGATGATAGAATGTGTCGAAGTTCAACTCGGACTTAATAGTTTGACTTGACTGATGCTATGTCTTATGTGGTGTATGGTGATAAGATTATGTGGTAATGTGTTAGGTTATTTTATACTGTGATGATAATATTCTAATGTTTGGAGATTGATATTATCTATATTAGGTCTTCAGATAAAGCTAAGTTATATTTTGTAACGGTAATCAACGGTGCAGGCAAGTTTGTTTTTCTTAACTCTACTAAGAGTGTTTCATTCAGATATGCTTATGGTTAATCGTTACTGATTACCATGTAGAATTGTACTCTGTACATCTTGTATGTATAAGTCAGGTATGAAAGGCTGATCACCTTCATTACTAGTTGGTCCAGATATATATTGTTCATGTTTAATACTTGTTCAGTCAAAGGTTTGTTAATGCTAATTCACTACTACATTGTGAATTATAGCCAGCTTATTATTCAGACTCTTTCAATCATGATATATCCTTAAATTGTATTTAAACTTGCTGGGCAACTTTCATGTTCACCCTTGCTATATCATGATAAAACATTGCAGATAAAGACGAATGCTTCGGATACAAGGAAAGTTAAAGACAGTTCCAGCTTAGAGTTAATATGCGCGATTAGATTTGTAATAGTCACAAACTGATGATAATATCATATGTCAGATAAGTTATGAAATGTGTATAAGTTATGGTTACTCGACCTTGGGGATAGTGTATAATGTTTAATGTATAAACAATTTATGTTTATATCTTCCGCAACAGTTATAGAAATAGCGAACCGGATCCGCGGCGATTCGGGGGCGCTACATTTGGTATCAGAGCTGTTGGTTATAAACCTAGGGTAGAGTTACCATAGACTAATAATCGCAATGATTAGGATAAGATCTAACTCACATAGAGTTAGTGTGTCGGTAAGATTCAAAGACGTATCTCGTCGAGTTATAAAGATACGGTGTTCCCCTAACTACGATAATAAAGGTGAAGCGAGAGTGATGAATAGATAGAGTCTAAAAGATTAAAAGTACAGTGATAGGAGATCGTAAAATAAAACGATCAAGATATAGAAATGAATTGTAATATATACGATGAGATCACCCTATGATCTGATAAGGTTATAGTATGGAGAAGAATCAATCTGATGATTGGAAAGTTACAGCAAGATGTTGTGTGTAAGTTGTACTATAAAATTGTACTTTGAAAACTCATGAAAGAGTTATGAATTATGAATACAGATTAAATGAAATTCGTATTGTGAATGGGGGTTAAGATTAGGTGGGGATTTCAATTGAGGACTCATGTCGGCAACTGAGTTGTATGATTCCTTGTATGGGCAGGGAATTGTACTTGGTGTAAAAACTACTTAGTTTCTGACATTGATAATCATTGAAATGTTGTGTCGCGCTATTTGCTATATGCATGTTAAGAGGGTGATTCCTTTCTCATGTGTATAACAAATAGATAGGTCATAGGTAGAGAATATAGGGTTAAGTACGAGTTCTTAAAACTCATACTTATTTGACATTATTGATTCATAGTTATATGAAGTGTTTATGAACCCCTCAGTGAATGGACGCCAAAGGTCTGACTAGGGTAAGTTCTTAAACTCATATAATTGTGGCTGTGTTATGAACTCATAAGTGTGGTTTGATTTAACTGGGTATAGTTGTGTGTGAATGGAAAATGGAGGATTATCGGAACATATAGATTGTTAAGTAAATGATTATTAGTGGAGGCATTAGGTTTTCCTAAACTCCTAGCTATGCTAAACTTTGAAATTTTGACATCAAGCTAAATACGCACTATGTACCTTTTAAAAAAAAATGTAGACTCGTAATCATTTTGAAACGGTTTAAAGTACAGTCTATGCTACTTATTTCATCTAGACTCAAATGATTTGAAATATAAAAATTTGTTTTTAATTATGACTCATGTACCATGTAACCTGGTGCAGAGATTATAAAAATGTGATAGAGTTGTAAATACAGGAATACTTAGTGTGAACTTGACCTGAAGTCGCTGTTCCACTATTGTATGATGTGTTATGACAAAGTCATACAATAACGGCATCCTCAAACGGACTGTTAATACAAAGATACGGCATCATGACGTCATTCTCGAAAATGTTTTCAAAAGTTTAAATTGCCAACTGGGTTTGGCTACACCTAAATAATTCGATTGAATTGAATTATCGATATAAGTCTATGCTATTTGATTCAGCTAGACTAATGTTATGAAAACTCTAAGTGTTCATTGAAAGAATTTTCCCGAACCAAATTGTTTTGGTGCGGAATCCTATGATAAGACTGAGGTGAACGATAATGTTTGGATAAATTATCCAATCTAGTAGCGTAAATATTCACTAGCCATGATTAATACGTTATGTAAGAGTACAATAGGCTAATCACCTAAAGTACTAGTAATGGTAGTTTACCTTCTTTGTGATTGTAAACAGACCAAGTAATATGCTTTTTACGGTATAAATATTGAATTAAATCTATGTGTTCATGGTCTATATGACCCTCAAAGACAATTTGAAACCTTTTACTCTTGTGAGTGGTAAATTGGGTAGTATGTGATATGTGCGAATGGTGTAAGGTGCACGGTGTAAGGTGTAAGGTGAATTTCGGGGACGAAATTCTTATAAGGAGAGGTGAATGTGACAACCCGAGAATTTAGACAATTTATTAAAATCTTAAATGATTGATTTAAGGTCAAATATTAGACCTAGACAGAAAATAAGTGCATGCGTTTGATGTTATTGGGAAGGAATTCTGAGGATTTCAAAATTTTGTGAAGGATTTAGGTGAATTATTCAGAATTAAGTTTATATGTGTTTATGTTCTGTGTATATGGTTTTATATGTGTTCAAGAATGTGGTTATGGGTCAAGGTTGACCGGATAAATTATATTAGTCACAAACCCTAAGAGCCTCGACGTTAAATTAGAAAATCCTAATGATTGATAAGAAACCCTAGAAACCGGTTCTTGAAACCTAAAGTTCAGTTCCGGGAATTTAAAACCCTAATTCAAAAATTTAAAACCCTAGAATGGGGATGCAAATGCTGGTATACGGTTGAAATGTTATTAAATTATAACTTAATTAGGGAAAACCCTAATGATTCACTTGAAACCCTAATTGATTATTAGGAAACCCTAAAACCAAACAGGAACTCTAATTTCAAATTATTGTTAATTTGAAACCCTAATTTGGGAACATAACGGAGAATTATAATGCTTAAGTGCTATTAATCATAATATTAATTAGGGTAAAGCTTGATTAGTTAGTAAACCCTAATTTCAGAATTTGGAACCCTAAATTATTGATTAGAAACCCTAATTTATAATTAGGAAAAAAACATGTTTGTTAGTTTAATAACTTTAATGTTAATTAGGAAACATTAATCCTAATTTTCAAGTTATAAGAAAACCCTAATCTAATTAGGAAATCTAATTTCTAAATTAGAAGTATTATTTTTCAATTTTTTTAAACCCTAACTCTTGGGTTATAAACCCTAACGTACAATTTTGAGCCTAATTGCTAAATTAGCAATTTTAATTAAGAGATAATAATCCTCAATAACAAGATTGAATTTCGTGATTTGGAAATCTTGTTATAATTATAGAATTCTAATTGCAATTTAGAAAATATTAAATTTCTATTTTTGAAACGTAAATTGGAATTATTAGAAATCAATTTGTCAAAACCTAAAGGGTTAAACCCTAAACCCTAAGGGTTGAAACCTAATGATTATGGGAAATTACCAAGTTGCCTTGCACTTTATGAGCCAAAAGACCAAACTACGCTTTCTAATATTATATTGGGATGGAGTGTAGATCTAGCCCTAGTAAATGGTTGGTAACCAACCCCAAGCTAGCCATGTGCCTATATCTCCCAAAAATTAGATCTCATTGCCACTTAGCATCAATTGTGACCATAGATTAAAAATCTAAGAGCTTTAAAAGTAGGACAAAGCTTACTTTATTTTTCATTTGAGCCAAGTCCATTTTCTCTCTTCCATCCGAATTTTAAGAGTGAAAGTGAGTTAGAAACAAAACCAAAGTCAGCCTTTAGCTTACCAGGATCAAACAACAAAGATCAGATTCAAAAATTGAGCATTTATGAGATATAAACCCTAATTCTAGAAATCTTTAGATCTGATGTTTGATGTTGTGATTTTATGTTTAAATGTGTAGTGTGTAGTATATATTAGTGATCTGGGTTGTAATATCACTGATCCATAACACTTAGATGCTCGAAATTGATGTTTTTAAAAAACGGAAAAAACGGAAAAAGTGTATTCGACAAAATAGAATGTCGAGCCCATATATTCATATGTGTTAGTTGTTTGTTGTGTTTAAAGTTATAGATCTATTCTATGTTATAAGGTCTTTGCTCTGAAACTTGAATCAAGCCTAGATCGTGTATAGATCAAAAGTTATTAATGGTCAAAGTACGTTGACCGAACACAAAACCTGTTTCTGGAAAACCCAAAAAATTTCCAGGAAACCCAGAATTTCTGACAACGTTTTGCAGGCACAATATCTTCCTGTAATTTGTTATTTTGGTTATCTTGTTGGTTAGAAATTATAGACTGGTATTTGACTATACACTAGAGTCCTTAGAATACCCAGATCATGTGTAAGATTCAAGTTATTGAGGGTCAAACCTGTGTTGATCACCAGCTTTTGTAGAAATCTGGAAAACCCAGATTTCTAAAGAACACGATTTCTGTCAAAACTTTGACCGTGTCAGAACCTATGGATTTGTTGTTTATGGACTGAGATCTTGTTATCTCGTTGTTCTTTATCATGTGTACAACGGTTATAAACCAAGAAATAAGCAAAATAATTACCAGAACACTTTGTAATTTGACCTCAAAAGTAGACACACGAACTGCCTTGGGTTTCTGGGTTGCCCAAAAAACCCAGGCATGTTCTGACAAGCATTTTGATTGCCTAGATCTAATTGTGTGTTTGGTTTTTGATTTAGAAACGGGTATCTAGTTGTAGTGTTACATATTATCTACAAGATCATGGTTAGAAATTTCCCAGGAATAGTTTGTATCGAAATTTAAGGATGATCAAACATTGCATGTTGATCACGAAGCTGTCAGTGTTCTTGAGGCTCAAGAACACCAACAGCAACGGATTTGTCGCATAAAGCCCCTATAGCGACACTTAATTTCGGAAAATAGAAATTAATTATTATTAAATAGATAAAAATAGTTTTTAATTATTAAAAATACATAATAAATTCTGAAAAATTATTTTAAAGCTTGAAAAATAGTTTTTAATTATTTTGAGTATATTTCAAAAAAATATTTAGTATTTTTGGAATATAAAATGTATTTATTTATTTAATTATTATATTAAATAAATTATTTAAAATGGTTTTAATTCATGAAAAATTATATTATGGTGTTAGAAAATATTTTAAGTTATTTTGATGACTTTTAATATTTTGTGATAAATTTTATTAATAATTTATTATTAATGGCAATTAATTTATTTAATAAATATATTAAATAAATTATGGTGTAAAATAAATTAATGATTTAAAAATCATATAAAAATGATTCAAGTGTTATAAAAATATTTTAAGTTATAAAATATAACTTTTGATATTTTGTCATGAAAATGTTAATATTTTAATATTAATATTAATTATCGGATAATGGATTTGATTGTTTAAAATCATAGAAATATGATTTTAAGGTATTAAAATACTTTGATATATTATAAATATATTATAATATTATGTTATGATTTTCATTAATATTTGGTATTAAATAAATATTAATGATTAAGGAATTATGTGGTATTTAAATACGTTATTATTGATTGAAAAATCGTGATAAATAGTAATAATTACTTGAAAATTTTTATGAGTCTTTGAAAATTATTCTGACTGATAATATAATTGTCTAAGATATTGTTTAGTGTTTAGGTAGAGTTTAATTGAACTTAAACTCGATATTCGTCCGACTAGATCGTCGGGATGATAGAATTGTGTTGGTTCCAACTCAGACTTAAATAGTTTGACTTGATGCTATGTCTTATGTGGTGTATAGACTGATAAGATTATGTGGTAATGTGTTAGGTTATTTTATACTGTGATGATAATATTCTAATGTTTGGAGATTGATATTATCTATATTAGGTCTTCAGATAAAGCTAAGTTATATTTCGTAACGGTAATCAACGGTGCAGGCAAGTTTGTTTTTCTTAACTCTACTAAGAGTGTTTCATTCAGATATGCTTATGGTTAATCATTACTGATTACCATGTAGAATTGTACTCTGTACATCTTGTATGTATAAGTCAGGTATGAAAGGCTGATCACCTTCATTACTAGTTGGTCCAGATATATATTGTTCATGTTTAATACTTGTTCGAAATAAAGGTTTGTTCATGCTAATTCACAACTACATTGTGAATTATAGCCACTTTATTATTCGAGACTCTTTCAATCATGATATATCCTTAAATTGTATTTAAACTTCTTTGGCAACTTTCATGCTCACCCTTGCTATATCATGATAAAACATTGCAGATAAAGACGAATGCTTTGGATCTGAGGAAAGTTAAAGACGTTCCGACTTAGAGTTAATATGCGATTAGATTTGTAATAGTCTTGTATGATGATAATATTATGTGTCAGATAAGTTATGAAATGTGTATAAGTTATGGTTACTCGACCTTGGGGATAGTGTATAATGTTTAATGTATAAACAATTTATGTTTATATCTTTCGCAACAGTTATAGAAATAACGAACCGGATCCGCGGCGATTCGGGGGCGCTACACTAACAACCACAACAAACTCAGTAGCCAAGAATCAGAATTTGATCAAAGAAAGGTAAAACCCTAAACCTAAATTTCAATTTTTGATTTCATGTTAGATGTTATGTTTAAATGTTTAAAGTTATGTTATAAGCTGCCATTTAGTGATCTGGGTTGTAATAACTCAGATCCATAGCACTTAGATGCTCAAAATTAATGATTTTAGATATTTGGAAATTTTATTTTCTTGTTGTCTGACTGTGAATGTCAGGCCTTGTAGATCCGTGTTCGTTTATTATTTTGGTGATTTAAAGGTTTAAAGTTGTAGTCTGGTAAAAGGTCTACACAATAAAGCTTTAATCTCACCCAAAAAATACATAGAAGCAAATTTATACTTTGTCAAAGTAGCATTGACCAACTGTTCTTGATGAAATCTGGGAAAACCCAGAAACGTGAAGAACAACGTCTGACCCATACTTTGACCGGTTCAAAACTTGAGATGGTGATGTCGTCATGATAATCTGATATTATGTAGTTGTACTCTGACATCACTACTACAAGTTTAAACCTCGATACCACATAAACCAGACCTATACTGTAATTTATAAGGCTGCAAAATAGTACCCTTGTGACTGCTTGTGTTTCTAGGCAACCCAGAAACTCAAGAACACGTCTGACAGCGTTTTCAATTGCTTGGATATGTCAGGTTTGATGTTGGTTGTTGATATTGTTGTATCCAGATTGTAGCATGTAGTATTATCTATATAACCATGCCTATATATCACTCAAACCATAAATTTACTGAGAGTAGTGAACGGTCAAACCAAGCAAGCAGTTCACGAGATGAGTTTTCTGGGTAACCTAGAAAACTTATACCGTGACTTCTGACATGGGTTGACCGGGTTAGATCTCTCGATTGTATTGTTGTTATGATTATGTTATGTAATAGATCTGTACACCTACATGTGTTATACACACTGCAAGTTTAATATCACAATAACCTTACACGTATAGAAAGTAGTGGAGGCCCAAAGTAACACCCTCAAGCTGTTCTTCATTTTAGGTAACCTAGAAATGAAGAACAGTCTCTGACAGCCACTTTGATGGCTTATATCTCTCGGTTGTGTTATTGTTGGACCTTGTTAGTTGTTGTTAAATGTAGTTTTACACTAGTACTACAAGATCTAATCAATGTACAGCCCGAAGCACTATTATACACAATTGAATTACACTTCGTCAAGCGTGCCCCTCGTTAACTTCTTTGTTAGTGTTCTTGAGCTCAAGAACACCAACAGCGATAGACAGTGTCGCTATAGCCTATAGCGACGATTTCTATTATTTTTATTTTCTAATTTCCGGAAAATGGTTTAAAAATAGAAATAAATTCTATAAATCATTTAAAATAGTAATTAAATTTTGAAAATTATGAAATCCGCTTTTTAAAATTATTTTTAGTCATAAACATTAACTTTTAATAATTTGGCATATTTTCCATAAATATTAGTAATTATTTGAATATTATTTATTTGATAAATACACTAAATAAATTAACTAAAAATGATTTTATTATATTAAAAATTATTTTAAATGATAATAAGGTATTTAATAATATTTTAAGTTATAAAATGTAACTTTAAATATTTTAAAGTAAATTTCATTAATTATTTAATATTAATGATAGTGGATTTATTTAATAATTATATTAAATAATTAGATTAAAAATAATTTTATTGATTTAAAATCCATTTAAAAAGGATATAAATGGTTTAAACATATTTTAAGTAATTATAAGTGACTTTTAATATTTAATGAATACTACCTTAATATTTTAATATTATTGATAATTGTTTAAAATGATTTTGAATGTTTTAAAAGTCATTTAAGGGTAATATTAATACTTTAAAAATATTTTGAGTTATTAAAATAACTTTGATATTTTGGCAATGGTTGCATTAATATTATAATATTATTTAAATATTAATGATAATAGAATTATCTAATATTTAAATTATTTAATAATGATTCTAGAGTTTGAAAAATCAAGATAAATTATAATAATTATTTAGAAATTATTATAAGTCATTTAAAAATAATATGACTGGTATTTAAAATATCCATGATAATATTGAACTGCATGAGAGAGTTTTCAAGTAGATAATTATTCGATAAAGTCATTTTGCACCAAAAATGCTAGAAATTGATCTAAAATCAGATATGGTTTATCAGTATAAGTATTTGTTTATGTCTTAATGATTAATATAACTATGAGACAATATAATTAGGATATGTGTTGACTGTAAATAACAGTACTGTGTGTTATATGTTATTCTAATCAATAAAACAATCTTATAAATGATAGGTCATTGAATTAAAGATATAATTAAGTTGTGTAAGCAGAAGACCAGACAAGTTTCTTAACTATTACTCTTTTATTTGAGTAAGTATCTAAACTATCATTTACGTTGTTCAAGTATCCTAAACTCTTGTTTTACTTTATTCAACGGATGTCGTAAGCAAGTATCTTTACATTTGCATTTTCTTTATGCAATGCTCACCCTTGCTATATCATGATAAAACATTGCAGATAAAGTCTAATGCTTCAGATACAAGGAAAGTTAAAGACAGTTCCAGCTTAGAGTTAATATGCGCGATTAGATTTGTAATAGTCTTGTATGATGATAATATCATATGTCAGATAAGTTATGAAATGTGTATAAGTTATGGTTACTCGACCTTGGGGATAGTGTATAATGTTTAATGTATAAACAATTTATGTTTATATCTTCGCAATAATGATTATAGAAATAGCGAACCGGATCCGCGGCGATTCGGGGGCGCTACATTTGGTATCAGAGCTATTGGTTATAAACCTAGGGTAGAGTTACCATAGACTAATAACCGCAATGATTAGGATAAGATCTAACTCACATAGAGTTAGTGTGTCGATAAGATTCAAAGACGTATCTCGTCGAGTTATAAAGATACGGAGTTCCCTAACTCTGATAATAAAGGTGAACAGTAGTGATGAATAGATAGAGTCTAAAAGATTAAAAGTACAGTGATAGGAGATCGTAAAATAAAACGATCAAGATATAGAAATGAATTGTAATATATACGATGAGATCACCCTATGATCTGATAAGGTTATAGTATGGAGAAGAATCAATCTGATGATTGGAAAGTTACAGCAAGATGTTGTGTGTAAGTTGTACTATGAAATTGTACTTTGAAAACTCATGAAAGAGTTATGAATTATGAATACAGATTAAATGAAATTCGTATTGTGAATGGGGGTTAAGATTAGGTGGGGATTTCAATTGAGGACTCGTATCTAAGAATCGAGTTGTATGATTCCTTGTATGGGCATGAGAGAATTGTACTTGGTGTAAAACTACTTAGTTTTCGACATTGATAATCATTGAAATGTCAGGTCGCCGCTATTTGCTATATGCATGTTAAGAGGGTGATTCCTTTTCATGTGTATAACAAATAGATAGGTCATAGGTAGAGAATATAGGGTTAAATACGAGTTCTTAAAACTCATACGTATGTGACATTATTGATTCATAGTTATATGAAGTGTTTATGAACCCCTCGTTGAATGGGACGCCAAAGGTCTAACTAGGGTAAGTTCTTAAACTCATATAATTGTGGCCAGGTTATGAACTCATAAGTGTGGTTTGATTTAACCTGGGTATAGTTGTGTGTGAATGGAAAATGGAGGATTATCGGAACATATAGATTGTTAAGTAAATGATTATTAGTGGAGGCATTAGGTTTTCCTAAACTCCTAGCTATGCTAAACTTTGAAATTTTGACATCAAGCTAAATACGCACTATGTACCTTTTAAAAAAAATGTAGACTCGTAATCATTTTGAAACGGTTTAAAGTACAGTCTATGCTACTTATTTCATCTAGACTCAAATGATTTGAAATATCAAAATTTGTTTTTAATTATCACTCATGTACCATGTAACCTGGTGCAGAGATGATAAAAATGTGATAGAGTTGTAAATACAGGAATACTTAGTGTGAACTTGACTTGAAAGTCATTTGTCCACTATTGTATGATGTGTTATGACAAAAGTCATACAATAACGGCATCCTCAAAGCAGACCGTTATCTGAAGACGGCATCATGACGTCATTCTAAAAATGTTTTCAAAAGTTTAAATTGCCAGCGGGTTTGGCTACACCTAAATAATTGATTGAATTGAATTATCGATATAAGTCTATCTTTATTTGATTGACTAGACTAATGTTATGAAAACTCTAAGTGTTCATTGAAAGAATTTTCCCGAACCAAATTGTTTTGGTGCGGAATCCTATGATAAGACTGAGGTGAACGATAATGTTTGGATAAATTATCCAATCTAGTAGCGTAAATATTCACTAGCCATGATTAATACGTTATGTAAGAGTACGATAGGCTAATCACCTAAAGTACTAGTAATGGTAGTTTACCTTCTTTGTGATTGTAAACAGACCAAGTAATGTACAGTTTTACGTATAAATACCGTTAAATCTATGTGTTCATGGTCTATATGACCCCTCATCACAATTTGAAACCTTTTACTCTTGTGAGTGGTAAATTGGGTAGTATGTGATATGTGCGAATGGTGTAAGGTGCACGGTGTAAGGTGTAAGGTGAATTTCGGGGACGAAATTCTTATAAGGAGGGGTGAATGTGACAACCCGAGAATTTAGACAATTTATTAAAATCTTAAATGATTGATTTAAGGTCAAATATTAGACCTAGACAGAAAATAAGTGCATGTGTTTGATGTTATTGGGAAGGAATTCTGAGGATTTCAAAATTTTGTGAAGGATTTAGGTGAATTATTCAGAATTAAGTTTATATGTGTTTATGTTCTGTGTATATGGTTTTATATGTGTTCAGAATGTGGTTATGGGTCAAGGTTGAGGTTGTGGGATAAATTATATTAGTCACAAACCCCAAGAGCCTCGACGTTAAATTAGAAAATCCTAATGATTGATAAGAAACCCTAGAAAGCAGGTTCTTGAAACCTAAAGTTGATTCCGGAATTTAAAACCCTAATTCAAAAAATTTAAAACCCTAGAATGGGGATGCAAATCTTTGGTATACTGGTTGAAATGTTATTAAATTATAACTTAATTAGGAAAACCCTAATGATTCACTTGAAACCCTAATTGATTATTAGAAACCCTAAAACCAAATCAGAACTCTAATTTCAAATTATTGTTAATTTGAAACCCTAATTTGGGAACATAATGGAGAATTATAATGCTTAAGTGCTATTAATCATAATATTAATTAGGGTAAAGCTTGATTAGTTAGTAAACCCTAATTTTAGAATTTTGAACCCTAAATTATTGATTAGAAACCCTAATTTATAATTAGGAAAAAAAACATGTTTGTTAGTTTAATAACTTTAATGTTAATTAGGAAACATTAATCCTAATTTTCAAGTTATAAGAAAACCCTAATCTAATTAGGAAATCTAATTTCTAAATTAGAAGTATTATTTTTCAATTTTTTTAAACCCTAACTCTTGGGTTATAAACCCTAACGTACAATTTTGAGCATAATTGCTAAATTAGCAATTTTAATTAAGAGATAATAATCCTCAATAACAAGATTGAATTTCGTGATTTGGAAATCTTGTTATAATTATAGAATCCTAATTGCAATTTAGAAAATATTAAATTTCTATTTTTGAAACGTAAATTGGAATTATTAGAAATCAATTTGTCAAAACCTAAAGGGTTAAACCCTAAACCCTAAGGGTTGAAACCTAATGATTATGGGAAATTACCAAGTTGCCTTGCACTTTATGAGCCAAAAGACCAAACTACCCTTTCTAATATTATATTGAGATGGAGTGTAGATCTAGCCCTAGTAAATGGTTGGTAACCAACCCCAAGCTAGCCATGTGCCTATATCTCCCAAAAATTAGATCTCATTGCCACTTAGCATCAATTGTGACCATAGATTAAAAATCTAAGAGCTTTAAAAGTAGGACAAAGCTTACTTTATTTTTCATTTGAGCCAAGTCCATTTTCTCTCTTCCATCCGAATTTTAAGAGTGAAATTGAGTGAGAAACAAAACCAAAGTCAGCCTTTAGCTTACCAGGATCAAACAACAAAGATCAGATTCAAAAATTGAGCATTTATGAGATATAAACCCTAATTCTAGAAATCTTTAGATCTGATGTTTGATGTTGTGATTTTATGTTTAAATGTGTAGTGTGTAGTATATATTAGTGATCTGGGTTGTAATATCACTGATCCATAACACTTAGATGCTCGAAATTGATGTTTTTAAAAATCTGGAAATCTGAAAAAAAGTGGCCTGACAGCCGAATGTCAGAGCCCATATATTCATATGTGTTAGTTGTTTGTTGTGTTTAAAGTTATAGATCTATTCTATGTTGTAAGGTCTTTGCTCTGAAACTTGAATCAAGCCTAGATCGTGTATAGATCAAAAGTTATTAATGGTGAAATCGTTGATTAGAACTAACACAAAACTGCTTTCGGAAAACCCAAAAATTTCGAAACCCGAATTTTCGACAACGTTTTGCAGGCACAATATCTTCCTGTAATTTGTTATTTTGGTTATCTTGTTGGTTAGACATTATAGACTGGTATGTAGACTATACACTAGAGTCCTTAGAATACCCAGATCATGTGTAGGATTCAAGTTATTGAGGGTCAAACCTGTGTTGACCACCAGCTTTTGTAGAAATCTGGAAAACCCAGATTTCTAAAGAACACGATTTCTGTCAAAACTTTGACCGTGTCAGAACCTATGGATTTGTTGTTTATGGACTGAGATCTTGTTATCTCGTTGTTCTTTGTCATGTGTACAACGGTTATAAACCAAGAAACAAGCAAAATAATTACCAGAACACTTTGTAATTTGACCTCAAAAGTAGACACACGAACTGCCTTGGGTTTCTGGGTTGCCCAAAAAACCCAAGCATGTTCTGACAAGCATTTTGATTGCCTAGATCTAATTGTGTGTTTGTTTTTTGATTTAGAAACGGGTATCTAGTTGTAGTGTTACATATTATCTACAAGATCATGGTTAGAAATTTCCCAGAAATAGTTTGTATCAAAATTTAAGGATGATCAAACATGGCATGTTGATCACGAAGTCATCAAAGTGTTCTTGAGGCTCAAGAACACCATAAAGAACAGTTTGTCATAAAAGCCCTATAGCGACACTTAATTTAGGAAAATAGAAATTAATTATTATTAAATAGATAAAATGGTTTTAATTATTAAAAATACATAATAAATTACGAAAAATTATTTTAAAGCTTGAAAAATAGTTTTTAATTATTTTGAGTATATTTCAAAAAAAATATTTAGTATTTTTGGAATATAAAATGTATTTATTTATTTAATTATTATATTAAATAAATTATTTAAAAATGGTTTTAATTCATGAAAAATTATATTATGGTGTTAGAAAATATTTTAAGTTATTTTTGATGACTTTTAATATTTTGTGATAAATTTTATTAATAATTTATTATTAATGGCAATTAATTTATTTAATAAATATATTAAATAAATTATGGGAAAAATAAATTAATGATTTAAAATCATATAAAATGATTCAAGTGTTATAAAAATATTTTAAGTTATAAAATATAACTTTTGATATTTTGTCATGAAAATGTTAATATTTTAATATTAATATTAATTATCGGATAATGGATTTGATTGTTTAAAATCATAGAAATATGATTTTAAGGTATTAAAAATACTTTGATATATTATAAATATATTATAATATTATGTTATGATTTTTATTAATATTTGGTATTAAATAAATATTAATGATTAAGGAATTATGTGGTATTTAAATACGTTATTATTGATTGAAAATCGTGATAAATAGTAATAATTACTTGAAAATTTTATGAGTCTTTGAAAATTATTACGATCGATAATATAATTGTCTCAAGATATTGTTTAGTGTTTAGGTAGAGTTTAATTGAACTTAAACTCGATATTAAATCCAAACTAGATCGTCGGGATGATAGAATTATGTCGGTCCAACTCGGACTTAAATAGTTTGACTTGATGCTATGTCTTATGTGGTGTATAGACTGATAAGATTATGTGGTAATGTGTTAGGTTATTTTATACTGTGATGATAATATTCTAATGTTTGGAGATTGATATTATCTATATTAGGTCTTCGAGATAAAGCTAAGTTATATTTCGTACTTGATAATCAATTCAATGCGGTGCAAGTTTATTTTTCTTAACTCTACTAAGAGTGTTTCATTCAGATATGCTTATGGTTAATCATTATCGATTACTATGTAGAATCATACTCTGTACATCTTGTATGTATAAGTCCGGTATGAAAAGGTGATCACCTTCATTACTAGTTGGTCCGGATATATATTGTTCATGTTTAATACTTGTTCAATCAAAGGTTTGTTCATGCTAATTCACAACTACATTGTGAATTATAGCCGACTTTATTATTGAGACTCTTTCAATCATGATATATCCTTAAATTGTATTTAAACTTCTTTGGGCAACTTTCATGCTCACCCTTGCTATATCATGATAAAACATTGCGAGATAAAGGCGAATGCTTCGGATACAAGGAAAGTTAAAGACAGCCCGACTTAGAGTTAATATGCGCGATTAGATTTGTAATAGTCTTGTATGATGATAATATTATGTGTCAGATAAGTTATGAAATGTGTATAAGTTATGGTTACTCGACCTTGGGGATAGTGTATAATGTTTAATGTATAAACAATTTATGTTTATATCTTTCACAACAGTTATAGAAATAACGAACCGGATCCGCGGCGATTCGGGGGCGCTACACTAACAACCACAACAAACTCAGTAGCCAAGAATCAGAATTTGATCATAGAAAGGTAAAACCCTAAACCTAAATTTCGATTTTTGATTTCATGTTAGATGTTATGTTTAAATGTTTAAAGTTATGTTATAAGCTGCCATTTAGTGATCTGGGTTGTAATAACTCAGATCCATAGCACTTAGATGCTCAAAATTAATGATTTTAGATATTTGGAAATTTTATTTTCTTGTTGTCTGACTGTGAATGTCAGGCCTTGTAGATCCGTGTTCGTTTATTATTTTGGTGATTTAAAGGTTTAAAGTTGTAGTCTGGTAAAAGGTCTACACAATAAAGCTTTTATCTCACCCAAAAAATACATAGAAACAAATTTATACTTTGTCAAAGTAGCATTGACCAACCTATTCTTGATGAAATGCAGGAAAACCCGTAAAGCGTGAAGAACAACGTCGACCCATACTTTGTGGGTTCAAAACTTGAGATGGTGATGTCGTCACGATAACTCGATATTATGTAGTTGTACTCGACATCACTACTACAAGTTTAAACCTCGATACCACATAAACCGGACCTATCTTTGTAATTTATAAGGCTGCAAAATAGTACCCTTGAGACTGCTTGTGTTTCTAAGCAACCCAGAAACTCAAGAACACGTCTGACAGCGTTTTCAATTGCTTGGATATGTCAGTTTGATGTTAGTTGTTGATATTGTTGTATCCAGATTGTAGCATGTAGTATTATCTATATAACCATGCCTATATATCACTCAAACCATAAATTTACTGAGAGTAGTGAATGGTCAAACCAAGCAAGAAGTTCACAAGATGAGTTTTCTGGGTAACCTAGAAAACTTATACCGTGACTTCTGACATGGGTTGACCGGGTTAGATCTCTCGATTGTATTGTTGTTATGATTATGTTATGTAATAGATCTGTACACCTACATGTGTTATACACACTGCAAGTTTAATATCACAAAAACCTTACACGTATAGAAAGTAGTGGAGGCCCAAAGTAACACCCTCAAGCTGTTCTTCATTTTAGGTAACCTAGAAATGAAGAACAGTCTCTGACAGCCACTTTGATGGCTTATATCTCTCGGTTGTGTTATTGTTGGACCTTGTTAGTTGTTGTTAAATGTAGTTTTACACTAGTACTACAAGATCTAATCAATGTCTAGCCCAGAAGCACTATACACACTGAATTACACTTGGTCAAACGTACCCCCTCGTTAACTTCCTTGTTAGTGTTCTTGAGCTCAAGAACACCAACAGCGATAGACAGTGTCGCTATAGCCTATAGCGACGATTTCTATTATTTTTATTTTCTAATTTCCGGAAAATGGTTTAAAAATAGAAATAAATTCTATAAATCATTTAAAATAGTAATTAAATTTTGAAAATTATGAAATCAGTTTTTAAAATTATTTTAAGTCATAAACATTAACTTTTAATAATTTGGCATATTTTCCATAAATATTAGTAATTATTTGAATATTATTTATTTGATAAATACACTAAATAAATTAACTAAAAATGATTTTATTATATTAAAATTATTTTAAATGATAATAAGGTATTTAATAATATTTTAAGTTATAAAATGTAACTTTAAATATTTTAAAGTAAATTTCATTAATTATTTAATATTAATGATAGTGGATTTATTTAATAATTATATTAAATAATTAGATTAAAAATAATTTTATTGATTTAAAATCCATTTAAAAAGGATATAAATGGTTTAAACATATTTTAAGTAATTATAAGTGACTTTTAATATTTAATGAATACTACCTTAATATTTTAATATTATTGATAATTGTTTAAAAATGATTTTGAATGTTTTAAAAGTCATTTAAGGGTAATATTAATACTTTAAAAATATTTTGAGTTATTAAAAATAACTTTGATATTTTGGCAATGGTTGCATTAATATTATAATATTATTTAAATATTAATGATAATAGAATTATCTAATATTTAAATTATTTAATAATGATTCTAGAGTTTGAAAAATCAAGATAAATTATAATAATTATTTAGAAATTATTATAAGTCATTTAAAAATAATATGACTGGTATTTAAAATATCCATGATAATATTGAACTGCATGAGAGAGTTTTCAAGTAGATAATTACCCGATAAAGCTGTCGGTGCACCAAAATGCTACCGAAATTGATCTAAAACTGTATAGTTTGACTGTATAAGTATTTGTTTATGTCTTAATGATTAATATAACTATGAGACAATATAATTAGGATATGTGTTGACTGTAAATAACAGTACTGTGTGTTATATGTTATTCTAATCAATAAAACAATCTTATAAATGATAGGTCATTGAATTAAAGATATAATTAAGTTGTGTAAGCAGCAGACCAGACAAGTTTCTTAACTATTACTCTTTTATTTGAGTAAGTATCTAAACTATCATTTACGTTGTTCAAGTATCCTAAACTCTTGTTTTACTTTATTCAACGGATGTCGTAAGCAAGTATCTTTACATTTGCATTTTCTTTATGCAATGGACAAGAGTAAGAAAGTTTCAGATTTATATTATTATTGTACTAGATTATTAACCATATGGTCGTATTTATTATATCCGATCATTGTTTATCAACATGATATTATATCATATAACTCATATATATATTCTGTTTGTTAATTTCAAAATATGATTATACAAGTGTCCTCACTTGGATAATCATTATAGTCAAACATATGTTGATATATATATATATATATATATATATATAGTCGTCTAAGCTATTTGATCAGCTAGACACAGATTTAAAAATATCGTTGAATATGATAAAACCTTTTTGTATCCAATCAAATTGTATTGGTTTGGCATCCCGACTAAGTATTAACATCCCTAATCTGGGAAAGACTTTTGTGCGCCTGAGGCGGATATGATGAACCAGAATATCGTTATGGTATGTAGTATTGATAAATATAGGGCATAACGGGCTGATCATCCTCCGTGCCTATAAGTTATGACGGTTTGCAGGTGAAGTTTTGTTTGACCTTTTTGAAAAATGAAAACTATGTTCATAGTCTATCGATGCTCTCCATTTATAGTCAATACGTAGTTTCAAAATTGAAATAAAAATTGTTATGTTGTTTAGTGTTGCTTCAATACTTCACAACTATTGCTTCGTTGTTGAAGAGTCATTTAAATAAAATAATTAATCCTTTTAGCTAATATTTATAATTGCTTTTACTTGCTGGGCACTTAAATGCTTATTCTTGCTTAATTTAAATGTTTTCAGCTATGTATGATTGACTTGAAGGTTCAGACAAGAACAAAGGAAAAGGAAAGCTATCAGATTAAGCTTGCGTTATCTTATGTAATAGCTAGACGTAAATAAATTGACCATATTTATTATCTATCATGTAATGAAATGTTTAAAGGTCGCGTAACTGGGATTTAGACAACTCTGATATGTAAATTAAGTTTGATATTTATGACATTATTATTAATCCGCTCAAAGAAATTGTGTCGTGAAGCACTGAGTTCGGGTTTCAAGTACCTGAATTTGGGGGCGTGACAACTCATATTTCTTCAACTTGGCATATAGCTTGTTTTCACGAAGCTTTTGGAGTATCGGCCTTAAGTGTTGCTCACGATCTTCCTGACTTTTTGAGTAGATGAGGATGTCATCAATAAAGACAACCACAAAATGATCCAAATATTCCTTGAATACTCGGTTCATCATATCCATGAAGGTAGCAGGAGCATTAGTCAATCCAGAAAACATAACTAGGAATTCGTAATGCCCGTATTGAGTTCTAAAAGTAGTCTTTGGAATGTCATCAGTTTTAATCTTTAACTGATGATATCCGGAATGAAGATGGATCTTTGAAAAGAATTTAGCACTTTGCAACTGGTCAAACAGGTCATCAATGCGAGGTAACGGGTATCTATTTTTAATGGTGACATGATTCAACTCCCGATAATCAATACAGAGCCACATACTCCCATCTTTCTTCTTTACGATTATAACAGGAGCACCCTAAGGAGATGTACTAGGACAAATGAAATCGATGTCTAAAAATTCTTGCAGTTATGATTTTAACTCCTAAAGTTCTATAGGAGCCATTTGATATGGTGTTTTGGAAATAAGTTTTGTATAGGGTTCAAGGTTAATACAAAATTCTATTTCACGCTCTGAGGGTAGGCCAAGAAGTTCTTCGGGGAATACGTCAGGAAATTTATTAATAATAGAAATATCATTCAAAGCTGATGTATTTTTGTTTAAATCCGTGATATGGGTTAAGAAAGCTTGACATTCGTTTTTCAATAAACGAATGGCTTTATGGCTTGATATGATAATGATTGACTTTAGTGGCTTGGTTGCTAAAATTCAGATAAAAGGTTGGTTAGGAATATGAAAACTAACGACTTTACGAAAAATAATCAATATTAGCATGATGAGTAGTTAACCAATCAATCCCTAAAATCACATCAAATGCAAATATTTTCAAAGAGATGAGATCAACAGGTAATGTGAAAGTGTCGATTTGAATCAAATAAGATTTATAATTGGTGGATGTAACGAAGGTTTCTTCCAATGGATTTTCAACAGATAAGTCAAAGTCTAATTTCTCTAGAATCAAATTTAAACGTTGAGCACAAGCAGACGAAATAAGAGAATGGGTAGAACTAGTATCTAATAAGGTATAAACTTTGCAAGAGTTTGTGATTAGCTTACCTGTGATAACTTCGTTCGGGTTCCTCACTCTTTGGGAGGTTACGACAAACGCTCTCCCTTGAACTACCGGCTTTGACTTGTCCAGGACAGCCTTTGGTGTCACCGTCCTAGCTGGACTTGACTTTGATGCATGACAAAATTGAGCTAAATGACCTTTTTCTGTAATTGAAAATAACTTTGGGTTGCTGCGTACAGTTTAGACTGATTTGTCCCTCTTGTCCGCATTTGTAGCATACGACCGGTGGTTGTTCTCCTTCCTTAAAAATGGGTGCTTGTGATGCTATCTTTCCATCATTGTTAAATCACTTCTTTTTGAAATTTCCACTTGACTCATTTCTTCTATTATCTTGGCTAGGATTACCACCGAAGTGGTTACCATTTATGGCATGATAATTTCCTCCATGTTTGTTATCACTGCTTCGATGACTGTTGCCACTGGTATGACTATTATCATTTTGTCGGTTGTTATCTTTTGGTTGAGCTGACTCATTATCGTGCTCTAATAACTGAACCCTATTCACAACATCAAAATAAAAACAAAGTTTGTGAGAAATGAGGTATTGACGAATTTCGGGCTTCAAACCTCGCAGAAACATTCATGTCATTCGCTCCTCATTATAATCTAAATGGGATGAAAACTTGGATAACTCCGTAAAATTAGCCTCGTATTGCGATATAGTCATATGGTTTTGTTCCAGTTTGATAAATTCCACCTCCTTCATATGACGAATGCTTTCTAGGAAGTACTTGTTGTTGAACAATTTTTGGAACTTCTCCCAAGACATCTTAAGTGCAGACAGATGAGTACGTTTAATAGATTCCCACCAGTAATCTGCCTCTCCGCGCAACATAAAGGTGGCAAAGGGAACCTTTCACTCTTTAGTGCATCCTAAGACATCTAATATCTTGGTAATCTGCTTAATCCATTCCTCTGCCTTAAGTGACTCTGGCTTTCCCAAAAACTCCGGCAGTCCCAACTCCTTGAATTGTTTAGCAGTAACCAGCCGTGAGTTACCATTATTTCCACCTGCATTTTAAATATGAGTCTCTCTCGTTTGGTGTTGCATGAATTGTAGAAAGCTCCTAAATATTCCATCGTTCATCATTTGGTCGGAGTTGTTGTTTACAGGCGAATTATTACCTTCTTGATGTACATTATCCTGGTAATTGATTGGCGGTGTCTCAATGGTCGCATATTCAATAATGATATTCATCTATCTAAAATAACTTGGACATAAAAGAAATCACTTTTGTCGTGAATAGTACCCCGTGAATAGTACCCAAATGAATACAGGCGGATTATTACATTTTTCTCTCTTTAATTCTCTAAGTTAGATACAATACATGTATGTAATGCAAGGTGGCACTTCTAATATGATCTTGGCTGAGATTTTAGCACATGGTCTTACTTAACATGGTGACTCATGAAGTTCTAGAAAAACTTTTAGCATACAAGTAAAGTAAAGGGTATTTTGGACATTTAATGTAACGCCCTGAAATCTGGTTTATATTCACACCCGAATTCTGTACGTCATGAGTACAACATTCATCAAAACATACATCATTATATCCTAAATTATGACAACATACATTCTCAAACCCTAGGTTCTAAAACCTTATAACCTCTTTCATTACAAATGATGATAAATACATTATTCATTTCATCTTACAATAGTGGCTTTTATCCGACACCAAGGATACATAACAACTCCTTAAACTAATCTCTATTACAAGTCTTCGCTTAATCTTTACACTCATTCATCTAATGAATGAGACTTTTTCTGGATACCGATCAGCTTGATCTTTATGAGATCCTTAAGTTCTTCTACTCGTACGCTGAAAATGTTTTTCATTTAAAGCAAGTGTGAGCATTCAATTGCCCAGCAAGTTATAACAGTTGAACAAACAACTTCAAGAATTCACACATTCCTTCAGAACTTTGATAACCGAACAAAGGTTATGAAGCAACTTGAATAATAGGAATAATCTCGATTCCTATCATTTTAAAACAATATTCACTTTCATTTCTTCTACCTTTTTCATAGACATTCTGTCTGGCTAGGATCATTAGCACAAACTTAACAATAATGAATCATGTATAAACAGAGCATTCTCTTATTGAACAATTTAATCTCATAGAAACACCGAAGTGTTCACATTGTGGCACAAGACCTCATACGTTCTACCACCTTGTACTAATATAACACATTCACACATAAACAGAACTTCTCAAGTTCAATATCTAAGAAGTTTAAGAAACTAGCATTCATTTAGAATATGAATGAAGTTAGGAAACTTGCCTTACACACAGGTACAACTTACACCGAACTGGTCATTCTAATTCCTATGTAGCACATCAGGAAAACAACACATACACCAATTAGTCATGTATAATTGACTTACACATTGGTTTACTTAATTTTAGTTCTTAAGGTTCGCGTTCTTGCAATATAAATTTACGCGACTAACTTTCATTATCGATTTACGACTTCATGACATACGGAGATGTCTTACTCAATACGTTCATCATATTTGATGATTTAAAATCTTATCTTCTTCTTATAATTCTTATAGGACTCAACACACATCGCTTCTTTGCTAGTAGTCCATATGGTACTCTGAGTGGTTTCCTACAAACAACCAACAAACAAGTTCCCGTCTAATCTACACTGTAATCATAGTGAGTTAGATCGGTTGCCAGTTTCGTATATACCTTCGCTCTCTGAAGGAATTGTTCAGCCCAACTCCTATATGACAACCATCAAAGGTTACGATTGTACCACAACCTAAACTTATCTTAACTTATACGAACTATTAAAATATAATGTTCGTTAAGTCAACTTCTTATTCCTTATGGCTTTCTGGCAAGTAATTGTCATACCTCAGGATTCATTCTTTATCATCTAAGTCATACAGTCTTTTGTATACTCAGAGCGATCATTCAAGTTAATCATTAACTCAATTTCATTACATTAATTTCACTGTCTTTAATTCAGTTCTTTATCATTCATGGTTTAATTATTGATCTTTATTATCTTACGGTCAAACTAAAAGTAGTATGCACACAAGCCAATCATGTTTGATGATAAAGCATATACTTTGTAACAATCTTATTCATTTATTAATAAAAAATATTAATTTATTAAAGGCTTTTAATTATCTACATGATGCTGTTTTATAATATGCGATAAACCCATAGTTTTAAGCAATGCTTTTAGAATAATGATGATGATCATTCTAATGAAATCTAAATTCTTATAAAGCTTAAAACTAAAATAGTTCCCAATCGTTGGATTATTAAATTGGGGATTAGTGAATCCGGATAGATTGGTACATACGTTGCTTGATCATTGGATGAGGATGATTGATTTCATGATCATTTGTGTGGAGACACTAAAGCAAGTATGTAGGTGCTTATTAGAGAATAAGTTCACTAAACGTGGCTCGCTAAGGAATACCAAATGGAGTTTTACTTGTCTGTCAATAGGAATTCCTGTAGTGATAGTAGTACAAGTGATCCTTGGACTTGAGATCATCATAGTATCTTGTATATGATGAGTTATACTTTGACTTATTCCTTAAGACCCTTAGGGTATATCAAAGGGTATGCTTGGGTATAATAAGTTGTACATGGAGATAATGTATGATCAATAAAGAATCTACCGCTTCTAGTAAAAGAAGAGAAATGTCCTATGTGATTCGATAAATGACAACCCAGCAGTCATTGGCCAAGGCAGAATGAAATTAGAAAGGAGTTTCTAATTTGCATTATTTGGTGTTGTGCATTTAAAAGTCGAAATACATATAATTAAATAAAATAAGACTTGGCAGTAATTCCATGTCTTATATTTAATTGGGACATTGTATGGTGGAAGGATTGAATTGTACGGTAAATATTTACTCAAAGGTTCTTTTATGATTAATGTTGAAATCTATATTATCTGGAAAGTCGTTAATCGTTAGGGAGGCTTATCCCTATTGTAGAATAAATATTATTTATTTAAATAAATTAATAATTTAATTAATATATTTAAATAAGATTAGAATTATTCTAATTGATTTATTCACAATAGGTTTAATATGAAGAACCTAAAGGGTCACACCATAAAAGGAAGAATAATTATTTAAGAAGTCGATGGCATAATCGTAATAATAAGTTAAGTATATTTAATTTAATCTATGGTGATAGAATAAATTAAATAACTTAATATTTATTATTTAATATTTTGGAAATATTAAATATAAATTAATAAGATGAGTCTTATTATTATTATTACTATTATTATTTAATTCCTAAAGGAGTTTGGGAATTAATTAATAAAAGTACTATCACATACTCCTAATAAGATTAGGAGGTAAATTAATTAAAAGATATTAATTAATTATTCATAATAAGATTGGGAGCATAATTAATTAAAGAAATTTAATTAATTAAAATAAAAACCAAATCCTTAATTGTTAAGGAGGGTTGCCTACATCTATAAATAAGAGGAGTCTTATTATGGGTGTAGAGTTGTTTTTGACTTTTTCACAATGTAGACACTCAAAATTTTATGTACTACTGTCACTAACATTGTAGGAGGACAGATTCGACTTTTAAGAGAGAACCCTGAAAGACGATCCAAATCCATGCCGGATACTACCGGAAGTTCAACATCAACCCCAGATCGCAATCTGGGAGTAGCAATTCCAACCTCGGATATAACCCCGAGACCTGCAGATCCAATACCGGAACATACACCGGAGAAGACCGATTAATCTCGGAGATAACCCCGAGGTATCCAGTCTCAGTCCCAACCATGGGAATAGCCACCAACCCTGGTGATAACCCCAAGGAATGCAGTTTCGGTGATAACCCTTGAAATTCTTGTTTCAAATGCAACCAACTTCAATCTCGACGCTCACAACGAGATACACTGCACCAACCCGGCAATAACATCGGGAAGACAGACACACCTCAAAGGTGACAATGAGGACCTTCAACAATTGCAGCAGTCCAATCTCAGCGAAGTCTGAGCAATGTCTGCTTTATCAACCCAATCCGGCGATAAAACCGGTGAGGGGCAACATCGTCATCTCGTCAACACGATGCCACGTCACGTCTCTACGCAACGATGTCCCATAAGGGTAACCAATCCCGAGTGACTATTACGCGGGGTAACGGATGAAAGTTGAAGCTTGAAGACCAGAGGACATCGTCCCATCTTTAATGACTTCGTACAAACTCTAATCCCATGCCATCTTACAACTCTCGACAACGGCGGTCTGAAATAGATCCTGTATACCTCAAACGGATGCCCGGATTGCACTTCTGAAAGTTTGAGTGGACATTCTGATTGCACGAGTGCACGTACTTGAGACGACCGAGGCAGAACAAACCGGGCCCACCCGGGTTGCCTCTAGTACACCTGCGGCTAAAATGCCTATAAATAGAGGGCTTGGGCAGCCCATTTTGCAAGAGAAAAAAGGCGAGGAAGCCCTGTCTAATTTGCTCTGCACTCACCCCATGCAATGTACTTTCCCCCTCTAAACACCTTTGAGCTCATATATAGCACTTTTGTACCTACAAGAGTCAGTGTTTACCCAATCTAAATATATAGAAGCCTTCTTTATCAGTCAGCTGTAAGCCTTCTCACACACTTTAGAGTCTTTCTCTTCATCTTTGCACACACCCTTCTACACGTTGAGAGTCTTGTTGCTTGCTTTTGCCCGAACTTGGTCCAGTGGTTTCATTTAGATGTATATATATATATATATATATATATATATATTTACATATATATTGACTAACATTATCGAGTTATGCCTCGATTGAGCCTAGACTTGATGCGGGCGTTTATTTGCTTTTAATATATATATATATATATATATTTATTTACATTTATATATATTAAGCGTGTGTCAAACTTTGTTCGATGAGCCTAGACTTGATGCAGGTGTTTCTTGCTTAATATATATATATATATATATATAATTGTGGTGGGACTACATTCGATGAGCACAGATTTTATATCCAGAAGTGCGTTTATAAACTTTTATATATATATATATATATATATATATATATATATATATATATATATATATATATATACTTATATATATGAGCTGTGGGTGAACTACATTACGATGAGCACAATTTTACATCCGGTGCGTTTATTGCTTATATATATATATATATATATATATTGTCCCACACGAGTTTACTTACGTGGTGGTTGATCACTTTACTGACTTTCTTTACATTTTCGTCTCGCTGGAGTTTACTTACGTGGCGGTTGATCAAATATTCTGATTTTATTTACATTACATCCCTTTGGAGTTTCCTTCGTGGCGGTTGACCATATTATAGCTTTATTTATGTTTTCGTCACTTTGGAGTTTCCTCCGTGGCAGTTGATAGCTTTTAACAGCTTTATTTACATTTCTGGTCCCCCATGGAGGTGCTTCGTGGTTGGTGATCTTATCTGTATATATATATATTAACAACTTTTATATATATACCTGCTTACTGCTTTCATATAAACTGCAGTATTTTGTGAGCCTAGTAATCATGTGATCACATATTCATCCCATTGGATCTAGATTCGGTTCCCGTGATGGACATTTTCAGCTGTAAGCAGCTTGTAAATTATTATGCGGTGTCTGAATTTCCTCAGATGGTTTCCATACCCACGAGGAAGTCGGCATTATTTTGTACATTATTTTCATATGGATGCCTCGCATTCGTAAAATAATATCAACCAAGCCGCACACTTAATAAAAATGGGAGTGTAAAAGGTCTCAATTACTATTGAGCATCAGGGTTTGAAAAACCACTTTTATAAAACATCACTGCCATATCTTGCTAAAAATTGAATTTTTACATAAATTCGAACCCTGTGTATATAGGTTCGAACGAGACCTCGCACTACTTCCAAATAACAGCACATTGACCCACACATACACATTCAGATAATAGTTTCTTGAAAAGAGGCGGTCATCGACCCGTTTAGCAGTGTCACATCACTAGGTCAATGTGCAAAACTTTTCTCGATTGTGTTACTACAACCATTTAAAAAACCAACTGGCGACTCTTAACAGTCCATCGTCGACATTATACATGTCGGACCATTTTAACTTGTTTTTTCAAACAAATCTCACTTAAAATGAGAACACCAAAGAACAAGTAACGGAAAGGGACATCCAAAAATCCCGACGTCGACAGGTGGCGACTCTGCTGGGGAATACGGTAAGAGGACTTAAGCCGATATTCCAATCTTTTCAAAACTTTTATCTGCTTGTTTGTGGATGTTGCATTTATATTTGATGAATGTGTACGAATGCATTTCCTTATTGCACTTAGTGCTTCGCACCATGCTTGCTTTTGTGATATTAGTGCTCGCGCACCATATCTCGCTTGTGATATTAGTTATTCGCACATGTCATCATTTTCATACGGTGAGGCGCGATGTATGTGAATGTATATTGTGTGGTCCCTCCACGAGGAGGCTATCCGTCGGTGTTTGATTACTTGACTCGTGAGAAGATTAATTCTAGAGGCTCTGGAAAGGCACCACCAAATTTGGTCGAGTTGAAAAGATAGGATTAACTTCCGTCAAGTAGATTGCGATGATTTGGGAACCTTCATGCCAAAAATCCATGAGAGTAACCTAAGATAAGGTGACCTCGATAAACCCAAAAGCGGGGAAAGTCTCTTCATGCTCTCATTTCAAATTACTTGTACTTACATTCCATATCTATCTCCATGTAATGAGAAATATGAAGAAA
Source organism: Panax quinquefolius (assembly GCA_020205615.1). NCBI lineage: Eukaryota > Viridiplantae > Streptophyta > Magnoliopsida > Apiales > Araliaceae > Panax > Panax quinquefolius. The sequence continues at coordinate 62,099,010 of CM035174.1, read as the reverse complement.
TGTGTATGTGTACACATCTTTACAAACGGTGACATCCGTTTCTTGAGAAGAAAAATTCCTAAAATGGACACATCACATAGCATGTTATTATATACATTCCCTAAAGACTAAACTATGCAAGTCTTTCGCAGGGAATCAATCGGACCTACTACCCGTTCAAAGTCGAAAAAAATGACGGCCTCTGACCAATCATGTCGTCGTCATCCGTGAGAATGAACTTAATCCGGTTTCTCATGATGAATTGACGGATTAAGTAAATAGATTACAGATTTGGCTATTCTACTCAAAGAATTAAACGATCTACAGTCGAGAAAATACCCGTACATACTGAATCCTCCACACAAGAAGGGCCAGTCGATACCATATACGAACTGCGGTTGGATCGACCAACAAAACTCTTGATCTTGCCCATCCACTGGAGATCCGGAACCTTTGGTGACATCAAAAAGAAAGTCCTCCAAATGGAAGAGACCCTTCGCGCTATCAAAGGAATTGGAACACACGGGAGTATTTCATATGCTTATTTGTGTATTTTCCCTGGTGTTCATTATCCAGAAAAATTTAAAACTCTTGAATTTGAAAAATTTGACGGGTTAGGAGATCCTTATACATATCTAAAAGTGTTTATTGGAGAACTTGGATCTTATGCAGAGGACGAAAAGCTCAGAATGCAATTATTCCAAAAGAGTCTAACTGGAGAAGCCCGTTCGTGGTACAGAAGATTAGACAACTCCAAAATCCATAGCTGGGAAGAGCTAGCACATGCTTTCCTCACTCAATACAGCTTTCAAACTCAGATGGCTCCTGATCGGTATCAAATTAAAAAGATCAAGAAATAGTCTAACGAGTCTTTCGGAGAGTATGCCCAGAGGTGGAGACACCTGGCTTCCGAAGTTAGTCCTTCCATGACAGAATCAGAAATGGTCATGACTTTTATAGATATACAAGAAGCTCCCTTCTATAAGAGAGTTTTAGCCGGCATCGACAAACCATTTTCTGAAATGGTCAAACATGAGGAGATGGATGAGATGGGATTGAAGTCAGGAAAGATTCAAGACCTAGCTGCACTCAAAGCTGTTGCTGATCACATCCAATCTGGAAATTATGGGAACAACCCCCAGAGGGTCCATAAAAAGAAAGAAGAAGATATTTCCCTGATACTATAGGGGCAAAAAGGCAATCAAAACATGCCTATTCAAATGAGAAACTACGCTCCCTTTCAAGCACAGTCTACAAACCCTCCAATACCAAAAGGTGGAGAAGTCAAACGCCCTTGAGTGTTTACACCCTTAGGGGATACCCTCGAGAACATCTTAAATCTTCTGACAACACAGAAGAAAATTACACATCTTCTTCCACCAGCCAGCCCTAATGGATGGGGTTTCAATGCTGTTAGGAAATGTACTTATCATGCTGGGGCACCTGGACATGATACTTAGGATTGTTGGGCCTTGAAACACAAGATCCAGGACCTGATAGACAACGGCGAGATCGTGGTCACCAAACCAGATCAACCTCACGTACAGGACAACCCTCTTCCTCAACACAAAGAAGAAGAGGTCAACATGATTAATTGGAGCAATGGACAGAGTTCCAACTTCAGTTGTGATTCTTCCCAGACCATTAAAGACGGTGATGACAGATGGGATTATGCCAAGTTCCAGTTCACAATGGAACGAAAGATGAAAGCTCTCTACAAACAAATTGAACAATTGGCAAAACTAGTAACTTATCAGCATCAAATGACACGTCAATTAATCAGCCAGGAGCATGCCAATCTCCTACCTCTTATCATGAATATTCCCTCGTCACTTTCAAAAAATGAAATGATGGAAGATAAAGTGACGAAGAGAGAAAATGCCAAAGCCCGTCAGGATTTCGCCAACAAAAGGGAATTAACCTATTTGGGCCAACCTATGGAGGAAATCCTTCATATGTTAATCAATGAAGGAAGGATCAGTTCCCTTCTACCTCCAATCAACCCTCGTTTAGGACGGTAAAACTCTGATGGAGTGTGCCAATATCACTCCCAGTCTTGTGGTCACAGCACAAAAGAATGTTGGGCACTCCGCAACCTTATTCAAAATCTAATCGACAGTGGTGTCCTGCGCCTAGCAGACGACGTTATTGTGTTACGTGCAAGTGAGGATGCAGGCCCTACTAAGTGGAAAAACGTGGTAGCAGTTATATCTAATAAAACTGATGGGATTAATACATTGCTCATAATGCCAACAATCCAACTCAAGGGAGGCAACAATCCTTTGAAAGTGGTCGCTCCTGAGCCAATCAACTTGCCGTGCAGAGCACAATATCCTATTGTTAGGATATGCACAGTCCCGTGAAATTATGGAGAAGGTGAAGGATCCACCTCATATCTGGCTGCTACGATTGTGAAGGAAAATCCACATATCTTCCCCAACGGGTGATGAAACCTACCACCAAATCAAAGGGAAAATACCATGAGAAGATTGAAAATTTCTCCGCACTATGGGTCATCATGAAGCTACGGTGGTTTTAAGCTTGAAAGAAGCTCCACAACAAATATCAATTTTGGACTTGGTCCTAACTTCCGAGAATCACTTGGAAGGTCTTGTTAAAGGTTTTAGAAGAAGCTCATCTCACAGAGCATCGGTGGACATGGAAAAGTTTCAACATCTGGTTGATCACATTTTCAACAACAATGTGATATCCTTTACTGATGATGACATACCGCCGGAAGGGATCGGTCATTGCAAGCCATTGCACATTGCGGTCTTGTCCTCCAGATATATGGTAGCGAGAGTCTTAATAGATGGAGGTTCCTCTCTAAATATCTGCCCATATGCTACCTTGGTGAAGATGAACATCAATCTCAACCGAATTTGGATTAGCCATACCATCATCAAAGCTTTTGATGGAGCCCGACGAAATTTGGTCGGAGTAATTGAGCTGCCAATCGAAATTGGTCCTCACACATTCTGCATATCTTTCCATGTGCCCAAGATAGATTCGGAATACAACCTGCTCTTGGGACGACCATGGATTCATATGGCTGGGGCAGTCCCCTCCACTCTTCATCAATAGTTGAAATACATTATCAACAATAGCCTGGTTACAGTCAACGATGAACTGGAGATTCCTCAGCACGGAGACATGCCATTCATCAATGCCAATTCAGATGTGGAACCAGTTAGTTTTCATGCTTTGGAAATAAGCAACACCCAATACCATGCTATTGGGGCACCATTGCTCAAACCCAAGATTTCTGCCGAGGTAATGTCGGCTACTCAAGAAATGATGTTGTTGGGTCACAAGTTCGGACAAGGGTTGGGTAAAGATTGCCAGGGTATCAAGTACCCAATTCACTTAACTAGACAAGCTGGAACAGCTGGGCTAGGCTATTCTGCCAGTTCTAGTCACAGGAATCCTCATAAACATCAGCAGATTCCTTCAGCTTCAACCATGTGGCGTTTATCTTCGCCTTCAAATTCTGAGTCCGCACAACCTCCCGTAAAGGTGCCAGCCAATGTAATGGCTATGTTATGCCCCAAGCTGGTACCAGTGAAAGGAAAAGAAATCTTTGTTCCAAATCCCATAGTGGAAGAAGAGGAACAAAGAATCAAGCAAGACGTCATCCGGATGATGTCCGGTATACGCATCATCATTTATGATGAGCATACCAACAAATACACCCCAGACGATGATTGCCCAGACATAATGGTCATCATTCAGGACAGGGAGGATGATGACAATCCTTCCATCACTGCGGTCCGCCCAGACTTTGTTCTTGCCAATTGGAATAGCATTCCATGCATTGGTCGTCAAGGGTAAAGCGGGCAAAAACTCTTTCTGCCCTGTAGATATAATAACTGCTTACTTTTTTGTACAATATTAGCAATTAATTTTGCCAGTATATGTTAACACTGTGTATGATCAACGCATTTCATATATACTAAGTGAAAGAATATTTTGTTTCAGGACTCTGAATTTAGATGTGCCTGTACTTGCTGATACGGTGCATCTTCTCCACAAGGATTGTACCTTTGATGTAGAGATGCATTCAGCCTTGATGGATATACAGGATGACATTGAGGTGCCTCCAGAAATTCAAGAATGGGTCAAAGACAAACCCAAACCCAACCTTGATCAAACCAGTTCTTTCAATCTCGGATCCTTAGAAAGCCCTAAGTTAATCCAGATTGGTTCAGACCTAACCCCAAACCAACGGAATGACATGGTTACACTATTAACTCAATTCCAAGATGTGTTTGCATGGTCTCATGAAGACATGGTGGGTTTGTCCACTGACATTGTCCTTCATCGCCTTCCCATTAAAGAGGGATTTAAGCTAGTCAAGCAAAAGCTCAGGCGATTGAAACCTGAATGGAGTTTAAAGGTGAAAGAAGAAATTGTGAAACAATTTCAAGCTGGCATCATAATGGTGTCTACAAATCCTGAGTGGATATCCAACATTGTGCCCGTGCCTAAACCTGGAGGGAAGGTGCGAGTTTGCGTTGACTACCGGGACTTGAACAAAGCTTGCTTAAAAGATAGCTTTCCCGTGTCATTTATCCACATTCTCATTGACAATACTGCGCAATACGACATGTACTCCTTTGCTGATTGCTTTGCGGGGTATCATCAGATTATGGTTACCGAGGAAGATCGTGAGAAGACTACTTTCATCACTCCTTGGGGGAACTTTTTACTATATACGGTTGTCATTTGGCCTCATCAATGCCGGAGCCACCTATCAACGAGCTATGATGGATCTTTTCCACGACTTAATGCATAAAGAGATCGAGATCTATGTGGATGACATCATTGTCAAGTCCCGGAAGGAGGATGACTATATAGACCATCTCAGAAAGTTATTTAACAGGTTGCGTAAGTACAACTTGAAGTTGAATCCAGCCAAGTGCGCCTTTGGCGTTAAATTAGACAAGTTGCTAGGATTTCTAGTCAGCCACAAGGGGATTAAGCTGGATCCTGCCGAAATCCAAGCTATCACCGAAATGCCCATTCCTCAGACAGAGAAGGAAATACGAGGATTTTTGGGAAGAATCAACTTCATTAGCAGGTTTATCTCCTAACTTACATCAACCTGTGTGCCAATCTTCAAGCTATTAAGGAAGAACTCCTCCATGAAATGGAATGATGAGTGTCAAAATGCCTTCCTTACAATTAAGAAACAGCTAGTCAGAGCTCCTATTTTGGTGCCACCAAGGGATGATGTTCCCTTGTTTATGTATCTGTCCATAAGTGACAATACCATGGGCTGCATTCTGGAACGTGTTGTGCTTTAGCATGGGCTTCCATGAGGTTACAACATTACCTCAATGGTCACACAACACATCTCATATCCCGCATGGATCCTCTCAAGTACGTGTTAAACAAACCTATGTTAAATTTCTGACTGTCCAGATGGCAGTTGATCCTACAACAATTTGACATCGTATATGTGACTCAAAAGTCCATCGAAGGTCAAGGAATCGCGGATCAACTGGCCGCCGCACCTTCAGGGGATTTCAAACCCTTAAAAATATATTTCCCTGATGAAGGAGTAATGACAGTACAACATCATCAGTACGATACGCGTCAATCATGGAGGATGTATTTTGATGGAGCTGTTAATATGAAAGGTTCTGGAGATGGAGCAGTTCTAGTGTCTGTCTGGGGGAGCGATATCCGTTGCCATCAAATTACGATTTATCGGCACCAACAATAAAATTTGAGTATGAAGGCTGTCTTATGCGGCTAAAACTTGCCCGTTCAATGGGCATCAGGCGGTTAACTGTCCTTGGAGATTCAGAGCTGGTAATCAGACAATCCACCAGAATCTATCAAACCAAGGAACTACATTTGCTGCCTTACCATCGGCAGGTTTTGAAGATGGTTGTGGAATTCGAAGAAATCTCCTTTCTACACATTCCTCGTAATAGGAATGACTTTGCAGACGCATTAGCAACTTTGGCCTCCTTGATTCGCATATCAGACAAGGAACACTTGCCGAGCGTCACAATTTCCCTGCACAAGGCCCCAGCCTATGGGAATTACGTTGGAGAAGTATCGGATGAGCTACCTCCCATCCAATATCCTTGGTATCAACATATCAAGGAATATCTGCGAGATGGATCTACACCCGCTGAGGAGAGTCCGACTGAGAAAAGGCGGATCCATCGAATTGCTATGAAGTTCTACCTGAGTGGAGATGCGCTCTACAAAAGAGATGCAGGATTAGGTCTCCTCAGATGTTTAGACGAAGATTAAGCCCAAAGGCTTATGGATGAAATCCATGGCGGAGTCTGTGGCCCCCACATGAGTGGCCCCCACATGGGGGAGTCCTTAGGACGGGACATTACTGGCTATCTCTCAAAGCAGATTGCAATGACCACGTCAGGAGATGCTATCAGTGGCAGATTCATGGGAATGCTATACACGCCCCTCCACGGGAACTTCACAATATGAGTTCACCTTGGCCCTTCTCAATCTGGGGAATGGACGTTATCGGGCCCATTGAGCCTAAAGCCAGTAATGGTCATTGGTTTATCTTCACCATGATCGACTACTTTACCAAGTGGGTAAAAGAAGCCTCTTTCCCCAGGGTTACTAAAGAAGTCATCATTGCTTTCATCAGAAACAATGTCGTTTATCGATATGGATAACCAGAGGTGATTGTGTCAGATAATGCCAAAAACCTCAACAAAAAAATGATGGAGGAATTATGCAGTAAATTCCACATCAAGCATCTCAACTTTGTCATCTATCGTCCGAAGATGAACGGTGCTATTGAAGCAGCTAACAAAAACATCAAGAAGATTATGCAAAAGATGTCCGCCAAGCACAAAGATTGGCCTAACCTATTGCCCCTTGCTCTGTTAGCCTACAGAACCTCGATGCGTACTTCCACTAGGGAAACTCCCTACGCATTAACCTATGGGATGGAAGCAGTACTCCCCATAGAAGTTGAAATGGAATCCCTCAGAGTGTTGATAGACGCTCAGCTAGATGAAGACCAATGGGTACAAGACATGTATCACCAATTGTCCCTGATAGACAAAAGGCGAACCGCGGCTATCTTCCATGGTCAGTTATATCAACAAAGGATCGCTAGATCCTACAACAAAAAAGTCAGGCTACGGTAGTTTAAACAACATGACTTGGTTTTGAAGAAAATCCTTGACAACCAAGATCAATCTAAAGGAAAATTCGCTCCTAACTGGGAAAGACCGTTTATTGTCAAGAAAGTATTGACAGGAGGCGCTCTCAGATTGCAAGAAATGGACGGCGATGAATTTCCACAACTCATCAACTCAAATGCCGTGAAACGGTACTATGTCTGAAGTAATTCGCAAACACCCTGATGCATAATCATCGGGTCACCAGTCATTCTGGTTCTCTAACCTTGTACCACCTACAACTTTCCTACACTTTGCCCCTCAGGGAAACATACATTTCAAGCCACCAGCCTGGCTTTCTCCTCTGCGTTCCTACAACTTAGGTCATCCCACCGCAGATTGAACCTTTTACGTTTGCAGTTTGGCTACCCATATCTGGGATCAAACTTCTCATACTTGCAGTTTATCCTCAACCTAGGATTAAACTTTCTCTTCCTCGCACTCTGCCCAGCACATGGGATTATGCTTTTCATCTCACCCTGAGGGGTGAACTACGTCGACCTGATCTCCTCTTCAATAGGAGTACGTAGGCAACCATGTCACGTAGTGCGTCGCATGATAAAACAAAAACAACAAAAACATTTCTACCCTTACAAAAACAAAACAACCAAAAACATTCCTACACCATCTCGGCCCATATCTGACGTTGAACCTCTTACACTGAGTTGAACTACATGCAGACCTAATCTCTTATTCAACAGGAGTACGTAGGCAGCCATTCATGGTGCGGTCTCACCCCCTACCAAAACACAAACCCTTGTCAGTTGGTACTGGGATCATCCTTCAATCCATTACATTTCATTCGGCCTCAGAACAAAGAGATGGAATTACATGAACTCCTCCCAAATAGGAGATTCGGCGACCATCTAAGCTACGGTCTTACCTTGAAGAGCAACACCAATCCATAAGAGGTGGAATTAACTAGGCTTCTCCTAAATAGAAGTACTGGCAACCATTTGTAGTGCGGTTAATCTCAGAGAGGAAAGCCACACTCCTCTCCACATTTCCATCCTGAAACCAGTCCCAAGACACCAAAGATGGTAGGGATACACAGAGATCGATGATCCATTCTGAACTATCCAGAGACAACTCAATGTCCATCCACCCGGGAGGAATTCAGAATACATCAAGACCACAAGCCCTTAAGCAGCAGGAAAAATATCAAGCAAATAGCAAGGCATATATAAAAGGGAAGTGATCCAAAAATATATTTCCCTGTCATATATAATGTTGTTTGATATATATACAATATAAACTGTACATGACAAAATGGCTAAGCTAGTCTGTGCAGGTAAATACAAGCTCATCTACAAGTCAGGGTATATGCGAGCTAACAAACCCAACATGGCATCCCTCTCAGAGGAAGGAGGTGAAGTTGTGGTCTCCTGTACGAGAATATCCACACGACCCAACAGATCTGCAGCCATCTGCATGGTGACCATATGATCATCAATATATACGCTCATCTCTGCAATCATACCAGTGGTAAGGGACCTCACTGCAGTACTATCTGTGACGGCTACATCCCGGGCAGATATAGCACTATCCCGCTCAACTTTCGCTGCATCTCAGGCTGATATAGCCTCATCTCACTCAACAATAGTGGCATCTCTGTGATCTAATGCATCGTTTCTCTCTAATAGAGCTGCATCTCTCCCATCAAAGGCAGTCAACATCATAGATCGAGCCTGATCTCTCTCAAAGGTCATCAGATAAAGACTCTGCTCTAAGTACTGTACCAAGTACTGAATCACATAAGTACTAGTACTAGGAGAATCCGAAAGAAATGATGGCAACCCAACAGCAGGCTCCTCCTCGATGTAGGTATCAATGTCCTCCATGGGCTCTGCATCGTCTGACTCACTATCCGGTACTGCAAATACTGCTGCAGCCGATAAAATCTATGTCTCCATCTATGCGGAATACTCTGCAGAACAACCGGGATGACTGACAGAAAAAGTAGCTATCTCACGCTAATCCCAACAGGCATACACACGGGATCGGTCCTTTGCTGAGAGATATCGAGAAGCTGAACGTTGACCTATCGCCCCATCAAAAGGATGGAAATCCTGGAACTAGTCAAACTGGGACATCACGGCCAGTGGGTGATAAGTAGTCACACCCCTCAATCCAGCCAAAGGGAGAAAGTCCATGCCCGAAGCGTGAGTAATGAAGCTGTATGGTGAGCAAAACCCCGAGTACGGCAATATGCTGAATGGATCTCTGTTATCTGCCAAAAATACGGACCATGACTGAGCATCTGTATACTACGATGACTGAAAGGAGTATGACATGGCCACATCATGGGAGAAGCAATACCAATGTCGTCTAAGGGTACCAACCGGTCTCAAGTGTGACATAAACCACACATATAACATGAACAAACTCCCAATGAACACTCTTGTAGGATACGTGCAATAATAGGATGCCGACCGCAGGGTCTCTGTTACGATCATAGGTACAATGGTACGACCCTCTCTAAGAGCTCTCACAGCCATAATAACACCAATGTCTATCTCGTCCATATATCGTGGCATATAGACATACGACAGAACGCACAACAACAGTACATCAACTCTGGCAAAATGCCAATGGTCCTCCGATGCGGTGAAATCCCCAGAATATCATGAATAGTTATCCTCTGAGCTAAATCTGTCATACAGAAAATGCTAGGATATCACATGGCTAGATGTCAGCTCGTCCTGCACTACTTTGCGCTTCAATCTTGTGAAAGTCATAAATCGTCTACTCATGTCTCCCAAAGCTAGATGCACGCAAGGTCTGTCTAAAGGCAGCATCATCAAACGTGAATACTCCTCCAAAGTAGGAGTTAACTCATGGGTGCCAAAACAGAATACCTGATAGCCAATGCTCTAGCATCCCATCTACAAATCCTGCAGGAACCTGAAAAGGCAATAAAGTCATGGTATGCTGCAGCAACTGATCTATGGTCACCCTATCTGGGGGTGACATGCTATCGTACCACGATCACATACCTAATGCCACCACTGACGGTGGGGTATGATCTATCTGACTAGCGTCGAAGAAAACATACATGCGGTAGTGTCATAAGACCATGCAGGGTCAATCTTAGAATATCTACGGACATACATACATATGCATAACATGATACATGCATAACAGATAATGGATGGCAATATGATATAGGGAATGAAAAAATGGTGCATACATTCCTAAGTATATCATCATCTAATACATTAGCTCAGTACAACTATAAATACAGGGAAATGGGGCACAGCCACCCTACTACTAACAGAGGCCTATCAAAAGATATAGCGAGAATGGGGAACAACCATCGAATATCTAACAGAGGCCTATCAAAAGATATAACGAGAATATACAGCAGAAGAAAACCAGGGTCTCGATGTCTACGTCCTCAATCCTGTCCACCTGATGTAACTCCTCCTTAGTCACTGGATCTCTATCAACAGGGATGTCAGGCCTATAAAGAGGAGGATCTGTGCTGACAAAATCGAATGGATCGGCTGAGGGGCCAGGGCCTAAGCTGGAAGGAACAAATGACTCCACCTCTGCTGGATCTCTGCCCAAATGCCGGATAAATATGTGTGTCTGGTCCAACTGCCTGGTCAAACTGTCAATCTGGGTCATATGCGTCGGAGCTCGGACACAAGCTACCCAATCCGTCATCATCAAAGATCTTGGAAGTATATCCCCCATGAACTGTGTGGCGCGGGACTGGGCTCCAATAGTGCGAGGGGACCACCACCGCTAGAACGTCTCCTGAGTACATGGACCCTCTGATAATGCAAAACCGTCAACCCCCAACAATGGGATATCAGTGACGGGTGACTGTGATACTGGCCAATGATGCCTGGCAGGAGGTAAGATCGGTATACTGATCTCCCCTGTGGTGCTCCTAATAGTACGCTCTCCTAAATAGAGCTCCCAGCCTCCATCAGTGAAGAGAGTAACTCTCTTGTAGAGATCAAATACGATTTTTGGTACCGTAGTCATGGTGAACTCCATTGATCTGGCAAGAATGAGTGAAACCCTCATTCTGTGGGACCCTCGACAAAATAGAATGGTGCCATCGTCGTCCTCATGCATAGGTATCTAAACCTAACACACTCACAGGACGCAAACATGGGAGCCTCTCATAGGCTCAAAACTGCAAACACAATGACAAAACATCTGCTATCAGTAAACACTCTTAACCTATGAATGGGAAAAGACAAGAGAAATACTCACCAGCAAAAATGGGTAAAACCCTAGCCAAGCCTCAGTCAATCCCTGTGAGCGCATGTGCATGCCCCGAAGGAAATAGGCAAAGGTGTAAGAGCCCCAATCATACTCTCCTATACAGTCCACATCACGTGTGGCACTGATCAAAGCAAAGGATACCGTAGAAGAGTTATCTGCTATGAAGCAGCCTCGAATGATCATAAGGAACAATCACTACAGAACGCGATCCCTAATCGTGACATCATCAGACATGGCCTCACTCAAAAGCCTGCTCATAGCATCTACGCTCAAAGGACCTGAACGGATAGTCCTGCTTTTGAGCGCCTCCACCAGAACTCCTAGTAAGGATCAGACGGCAGTAGGGGTGATATTCTCCATACAAGGCACTGGCTCCCCTCCAAACTCCATACCTATGATGAATCGCCAGTTCATAGGCGTCATCATCACCTCGCAATCCAGGAGATGGAGTGACTGAGTCTGATGAAACCATCGCTCAGACAATTCCCAAAGGTAACCCCAGGGATAGGGATGGGGAAGGATGGAGAAGAATGCCCCAAATCCCCGCTCTGTAGTCAGGATGAAGCGCCTGGTACATGGAGTGAATGCTAAACCACTTCCCTCGAGGCTGTATAAATCCTGGAACCTGCATGAAATGCAGATCAACATCAGAACACTTTAATCCTCATCAATGGGAAAGAAGGAAGATCAAAGTCTAACGCGGTACCTCGTTAGCATGTAAGTACATCGATGGATGTCTGCTCAAATCAACCAGCAACTCTGGGTTCGCTACCTGAATGCTCAGAAGATCCCTACGAGGGACATGTGCAGCACGAGAAGGATTCTCCATTGGAATATCCACCTCCTCGTCCTCAACGTCTGGCACATCTACCCGGACAGGATGAATCACGACCTCCACCAACCGACGAGGCTGTCTAATAGAACGGGGACAAGGCACTTCGAAAACCATCCGTCATACGCTAGAAGTGGTCCTATAAGAACTACTCGGCTGATCCGGATCCATAATATCTGGACAACAAGTCTCCAAATCACCTCAGAAAGGGTGTAGTATTTCCTTACCTGGAGCTTTTTAAATGCATTTATGACTATATGCATGCATGAATTTCCTTTAACATATAATAGAGTTAAAATGCATGACTACCCAATGCCTACATTTGGAAATTTTTTGCCATAGTCCCCTTTGAAAATAGGACTATCCACATGCACATAGGCAGGTCTAGGTGGCCATTCAGTAGCACACCTGCCCCAAAATCATACACATAATATATGCATTAAAAATCAAAATCATCATGCATAAGGCCAACCTCAATGCTAGGAGTACTTAGTCTTTCTACCTTTTGCTCATTGGACCTCAAATAGGACAAAAAATAGTAGAAAAAGGTGCCAATTTGACTGTCTCAAAAGTCAAATTTTTTCACATCATTATGTTCAGCATGGTTTAATACAAACATTTACTATGTTGAATATTTTTTATCAAGTCATTTGTGCATACATAATCACTACTATGTGTTTAGATGCATTTCGTGCTATAACTCATAATCCAACGGATAAAAACGGGAAAAAGTACACGCATATGTTACAGGATAGTGTAGAACACTTGTACGGTGACAAAATTTGCAGAAAGTAGCCCGAACTCAGCAGATCTGAAGATGGCTCGAGGTTTTCTCTTTGCGAAGCAAGCTGAAAGTGACTTGTGAGACCAATCTGCTGGAATTTATCATCCACAATTGGCCGCAGGCCCACCTGCGACTGCAGCAGGTGCACCTGCGACACCCCCATGTGGCCCCCACCCCTCTGGCTCGGTCCAGTTTGAGTTGCAAAGTAGTTCTTACAGACTAGAAAGGTCAAATCAAGAATAAAAATGCCACGCGACTGAGCAAAATAGCATACAATCCTGGTCTTCTCAGATGATACTTTGAATCTGTACGTCACTCATTGGTAGTCGCCTGAACACAAGGCATACCCTGCCGATAACCTCAGTTGTCACGAATCGCATACGACAATACCTTATACAGGTCCGATGCTGCCGACTCCAAGTCGTTACCCTACGTGAGACCCCAACAGGGGTTACAACGTGAGTCCCCGATGGGGGTTACAACGTAGATCCCCGGTGGGAGTTGCAACACGTTCATCCGTTGACATGTCTATCAACAAAGGTCAAGCAGCCTTGACATTAGTTCAGCCGATGGCAAGTAAACTCATCGAAGCATTGAGAACCGTTCGATAGTTGCGTACGTACTCATGCAACCCCAGTAGATCCCCGACGGGAGTTACAACGTATATCTCTGGTGGGAGTAACAAAGCATGCTCAGCCGTTGACACACATATCAACGAAGGTCAAGCAACCTTAACGTCATTTCAGCCGATAGCGATTAAACCTATCAAAGCTCTAGAGCTATTCGAGGTCTTCATACCCAACTGCTCGTATTCCCTAGTGGATTCCCGGTGGGGGTCACAACGTAATGCTCCGTTGACCTACACGACAGCGAAGGTCAACCAACCTTGACAATCTATAGAATCTCAGCCATTGACTCACACATCAGCGAAGGTCAAGCAGCCTTGACAGTATATCCCACAGGATTTCTCAGCCGTTGATTCACATGTCAGTGAAGTACACGTCAACGAAGGTCAGGCATCCCTGACAGCATTTTCTGTTGGCAGTAAATCCAACAGAATCTTGACATGTCCTGGCGATACCAACCAGGAAAGGTCAATGTTATCAAAGAGGATAGATGATGGAATATGTTATACATATCCTCAAACCGATCAAGCTTTATCCCCACGGATCTCTTGCACATAAGAGGTACCTCTTCGGAATCAAGTCGTTATCAAGAACACATGAATTTGGTATTAACTCCAACATTAACATCCTAATAGATTCGGCTTACACATCAAATCTGGTCAGTATTGCCAATCCCCAGTTGAAGCAACATGGATCCAGTAATCATCCCCAGCATGTTGGGCTACAACCCCGTACACATGCATCATACATTTTCATCATAGTACCACGTTCGTCTTGTTGCGTTTCAAGTGTCTATGATTCTTTATCCTACCCATGCATCGCCATGCATGAGTATGATAAAGAGGGGCATTTGTAGACACTCGAAATTTTCTGTACTACTGTCACTAACATTGTAGGAGGACAGATTCGTCTTTTAAGAGAGAACCCTGAAAGACAATCCAAATCCATGCCGGATACTACCCGAAGTTCAACATCAACCCCGGATCGCAATCTGGGAGTAGAAATTCCAACCTCGGATGTAACCCCGAGGCCTGTAGATCCAATACTAGAACACACACCGAAGAAGACTGATTAATCTCGGAGATAACCCCGAGGTATCCAGTCTCAGTTCCAACCATGGGAATAGCCACCAACCTTGGTGATAACCCCAAGGAATGCAGTTTCGGCGATAACCCCGGAAATGCTTGTTTCAAATGCAACCAACTTCAATCTCGGTGCTCACAATGAGATACACTGCACCAACCAGGCAATAACATCGGGAAGACAGACACACCTCAAAGGTGAAAATGAGGACCTTCAACAATTACAGCAGTCCAATCTCAGCGAAGTTTGAGCAACGTCTGCTTTATCAGCCCAACCCGGCGATAACACTCGTGAGGGGCAACATCCTCATCTCGTCAACACGATGCCACATCACGTCTCTACTCAACGATGTGCCATTAAAGGCTTTTAATTATCTACATGATGCTGTTTTATAATATGTGATAAACCCATAGTTTTAAGCAATGCTTTTAGAATAATGATGATGATCATTCTAATGAGATCTAAATTCTTAGAAAGCTTAAAACTAAAATAGTTCCCAATCGTTGGATTACTAAATTGGGGATTAGTGAATCCGGATAGATTGGTACATACGTCACTTGCTCATTGGATGAGGATGATTGATCTCATGATCATTTGTGTGGAGACACTAAAGCAAGTATGTAGGTGCTTATTAGAGAATAAGTTCTTTGAGCGTGGCTCGCTAAGGAATACCTAATGGAGTTTTACTTGCTTTTTGTCGATAGGAATTCCTGTAGTGATAGTAGTACAAGTAATCCTTAGAACTTGAGATCATCATAGTATCTTGTGTATGATGAGTTATACTTTGACTTATTCCTTAAGACCCTTAGGGTATATCAAAGGGTATGCTTGGGTATAATAAGTTATACATGGAGATAATGTATGATCAATAAAGAATCTACCACTTCTAATAAAAGAAGAGAAATGTCTTATGTGATTCGATAAATGACAACCCAATAGTCCTTGGGTTAAAGCGAGAATGAAATTAGAAAGGAGTTTCTAATTTGCATTATTTGAGTTGTGCATTTAAGAGTCGAAATACATATAATTAAATAAAATAAGACTTGGCGGTAATTCCACGTCTTATATTTAATTGGGACATTGTATGGTGGAAGGATTGAATTGTATGGTAACTATTTACTCAAAGGTTCTTTTATGATTAATGTTGAAATCTATATTATCACGGAAAGTCGTTGATCATTAGGGAGGCTTATCCTATTGTAGAATAAATATTTTTATTTAAATAAATTAATTGTTTAATTTATTTATTTAAATAAGATTAGAATTGTTCTAATTGATTTATTCACAATAGGTTTAATATGGAGAACCTAAAGGGTCACACCATAAAAAGAAGAATAATTATTTAAGAAGTTAATGGCATAATCGTAATAATATGTTATGTATATTTAATTTAATCTATGGTGATAGAATAAATTAAATAGCTTAATATTATTATTTAATATTTTAGAAATATTAAATATATAAATTAATAAGAGGAGTCTTATTAATATTATTACAATTATTATTATTTTAATTTCTAAAAGAGTTTAGGAATTAATTTAATATAAGTACTCTCATTTATTCCTAATTGGATTAGGAAGGAAAA
Source organism: Panax quinquefolius (assembly GCA_020205615.1). Lineage (NCBI taxonomy): Eukaryota > Viridiplantae > Streptophyta > Magnoliopsida > Apiales > Araliaceae > Panax > Panax quinquefolius. Next base: position 62,082,701 of record CM035174.1, on the reverse strand, counting down.
TTAGTTAAAAGAGTTTAATTAATTATCCCTAATAAGATTAGGGAGCTTAATTAATTAAAAGAATTTAATTAATTAAATAAAACCCAATTCCTTAATTGTTAAGGTGGGTTGCCCACATCTATAAATAAGAGGAGTCTTATTATGGGTGGTGGGGGTTGTTGACTTTTACAACAACGACATAATTCCAATTTGTTGGAGAATGCAGCCTTTCTACATAGAGATAGGAAAAACTAGGGTTTGAGCGATACCCTTCTTCTTGAATTCTATTCTTCCTTGGTGGATCACCTCTAGAGGCCAAACATATGGGTGGCTAACGTTGATCAAAGGAAGGAACCAAACCTGGTGGATTCAAGTTGAACGCGAAAGGATTTGGAGGTGAACTTGTACCTGAGGAAGCTCGATCTTCAAGGGTAGGATTTTATTCTTTATCTTTTCGTTTAATTAATAATTATGCATAAAGGGTGATTCGGGTATATGGTTTGTAAATTTTTAAACTCTGATTTTTACACGCTTCCGCATTATTTTGCAATTTGATTGCTTCTTGAATATTACAAACCTAACACTTCTTAGGAGGCGAGAATGTAGTTGGGACTAGTCGGGGAATGGATTAATGGTCCAAGATGTTTATTATAGTAGTCCTCACTATTTTGTAAAATAGTGTGACAATAATTGTATGAGGACTTTATTTGAGTTTTGATATTGCCTACGAGATAATATTTGTATTGAAACTCACAGCTTATGTTTTGTCGTATTTTACACGATAATTAATAGTTGTATAAATAAAGTTTGTATTTGAATTCTGTACCATGTATTTGGAGACTTAGAATGGGTTGTGTGGACCTATTTTGGGGGCATTGCGACACCCCCAAATCCCAGTACTTCATTACCTCAAGATTTGGTGTTCACTTAATCAAAACATTCATATCTAACTACCCAATCATAATATAATTGAATAAAAACCTGCCCATACAGGATTACATTAATAAAAACAATATCTCCCAGGTTATCTAACCTTTATTACAATCATCAATGGAACTTAAAACATGATCATAATTAAATCTATTACATAAGCTTCATAAATAAAAGATAAATTAAACGTTGTCGTCTAATCAAGCACTTTGTCCTTACCCTTGCTTGTAGAAAGCTCTTCAAATTTCTTAACTTCATTTGCATTGTTTTGTGCAAGAGTGAGCAAATAATTGCCCAAAAGAAGGATAATATACAATAACGGTTTATGAATGACAATTAACTGAGTTTTCAATGGTAAAGTATTCTTACCGGGACAATAAACTTTAATTCAACAACTATGAGTTCAAAGGAGTAATGAACGTTAAGTTAACAATAGATATCAACATCAAAGAATACACTGAGGGTCACAAGACCACGAACTATACTCTAGGTTTTAAGTATTTCTACTTTAACCTTTAACAGTCTAAAAGACTATAATCATCATCTATGTCCTAGGTTAACAGGTATTTCTATTGTAACCTTTAACAGTCTAAACGACTATATGGACCATCATCCCGTACTCCAGGTGATCAACCCTTTGTACTATGTATTACGCAAACATTTTAACGCTATTGCGTAGTTCTAAAATAATCCCCTAATATAGGGTTGTTCATCTCAACTTAGATTATCAGGTTCCGAACCAAATGAAGTTTGGTTGGGAATTAGCTTCAAAGGAAATTCTAGATCTTTAGAATGCTCATCAACCAAGTACTAGTTGAATCAGATAGAGACCAATAACTATTCAAGAGTTTTATTATAATATTTTCATGAACAAGGTATATCGATGAATCAATAAGAGCTAGAGTATTAACAGTTTCTAAATTGAACAAATGTTATCATCGACAACATGCTTTCAAAATTGTGTGAGTACATAAGCAAACCAAAGGAAGTTTGGTTTGGGTTGAATTCAAGGTAATTTAGAGTTTAGAACATTCATCAACTAAGGATTAGTTGAATTGGTAAAGAATTGCTAGGCAACTTAGATTTTGGTACAATAAGGTAAGATAGTACAATGACATTGGAGAACGAAGATCAAACAACAGTTATTAGTAGCTGAATAAACACATTTCTTACAACAACATTACAGACTTTGAATAAACAAAGTAATCTCGTTTGGAATAAAGAAATAAAGATTTATTAACTTGCTTAATAGTAAATGAGGGTTAAAGAACTTGCATAATAATAAACTGCTCAACACGAGATTAGAGATGGAGAATTTGCATAAGTATAACATAACAGTGAAAAGTAACCTTGTTGAATAATAAAGTAGCAAAGGTTAGGGAACTTGCCTCTTGCGTAATCTATACAATTACAATTCACGTACTCCAATATCCTACACATTTTAGTGCAATCATAATATCTATTAGACATGTTAACATCTACTTCCAACATCACACCCATTTCTAGCTAAACTTATTAATTTAGTACAAGTCTTATGCTACTAGATAAATATCAGAAACTTCAAGTGTTAACCTCACAACACTTATCTAACCTTCATTGTATAAACTAAGTTACGCATAACACGTTCGTAACTTACTAATCACTTTTACAACTTTGAATTTACAACCCACCTAATATGACTCTGTTTAACCTTGTTGTTACATGATTCTCACATTAACCTAACATTAAGCTAAGTTACATTGAACGTTCAAAGTCTGCAGAATTACCAGACTTCTTTATGCGGCTGAAGCCTTTGGCATGCTAGCGCCAATTTTATCTTGGATTGCACGCTTGCTTGCAAAAGAGGCTAGCGATCATCGCCACTACACACAGACTCCGGTTCTGCGTAACATGGCTACGAAAGTTTTCTTAAGCCAACTAACACGAATTTCACCCATCAAACAGTAATAATAACATGTAAGATAAATATAAAAATATCATAAACATGATTGCTAACATTTTCCATCAATTAGAACAATTTAACAACACTTCTAACTATTTTAATTTCTCAAAATTCATATTTTTATACTAAAACTCCATTTTAGAGTTTCTTCACCAAAACGAACACTGTGACTTCGATTCTTGTCCAAATTACTTCGTTCCAATTACGTTATGTGCGTTTCTTAATATACTAGCATAATCAAGCCTCAATTTACAGTTTATCATACTAATTGACCACCATAATTGGTACTTTCACAAGCCATATGAAAAATATATATACTGTGATTACTTTTCCTTCCTTTTAACCGAAATTAGCATACCAATTCATGCCTAACTACATACTCTAACATCATAATTATATGCAATCACCATAACAGGTTATATAATAACAATTTACAAAAACTGGAATTCACAGAATATAAAAATTTTGCCGTGAAACACATATACATGTATATATATATATATATATATATTATTATGGTTATGAATAATACCTTCACTTAGCTTGACCAACCTTGCTAAACACAAAATTTTGCTTTGGAAAACTCAAGATTTCTCTCCCAACTCCCCCTCAATTATCTGTATTCTCTCTCTGAACTTTTCGTTTTTTCTCTCTTGAGGCTTAAGCCAAAATGAATCGATAGCATGGTATCGTAAAATAAAGTAACCGATATAGCCTTAACACGCCTACTAAATATATCAGCTATACTATTATAAACGTATATGAATTATAAATATATTTTATATTATTTATTTTATTATTATAATAAAAATTCAAAATTTAAAAATCCCAAAACCATAAGGCTTTGTTTGGCCAAAAAGTCTTTAAAATAAAGACTTAATATTTTAAGCCTTGTTTTGCAAAACTAAATTAAACTCCTTTAATTTATTTTAATAAACAATTTAGTTTATAATTTATAATCACACATTATTTATTTGGATTTCCATATCCACATTAATCAAATAAATTAATTATACATACTATATTTTAAATAAATATTCCACTTAAACAAATATCACAAAATTATATTCTCATTATAATTTATTTAATAATTTTAACATACCATCTTAAATTATTAAATCAAAACAACAATATAACATCTCATGTTATCTTACAACTCTATAACTATAACTTAAATTAATTTAGAATATTATCTAATAATTTTAATTCATAAATATTTACTAACAAAAATCACATATTCATTTAATTTAAGAAATATTTTAAATTACAAAACAACAACTGTATGAATAATCATCAATAAAATATTTATTTAATTTAATAAATATTTTAAATTACAAATAAAATCTTGGATTGTTACATCCTTCCCTCCTTACAAGGATTCTGTCCCTAGAATCACAACTCAAACAATCAAATCGTCACATTCTTCCATCCTTAAAAAGATTCTGTCCCCAGAATCGAAGACACAGATTAAATAAATAACTCAAGGTAATTCTTCTCATTACATCTTTGAAGTCCCACATAGTCCCTTCGACATTGTCGTACTTGATCACATGATTGCAGTCGAGCTGGTTCGATCATCTCACCGAAAACATGAAAAACATTACAAATGCGCTCTAACTATAGAGGTAAGGCTACCTCAAAACCATCTTTCAACTTCATCAATGCTTCCTTTACTATAACCGTTTTATACCCAATATAGTTCATCAAACTTACCACACTTTGGAAATTCAGGAACTTGCCATAATCATATGAGTTTATGAACTTATCCTAGTCAGACCATGAGCGTCCATTCGCTGAGGGGTTTAAAACATACCATATGATTATGAGTCACGAACTTACCATATGCTTTAGTTTTAAGAACTGAAACTTAATATCATCTAACTTAATCTTAAAAACCTCTAACTATCAAATATATACATAAGAAAAGAATCACCTTTCCACCACATATACATTGATAGCGCGATACCGATATTCCAATGATTATCAATGTGATAAACCAAGTATATACACAAAACCTCTGCCCATACAAAGGGTTGTACGACTTAGTCACCATATGAGTCCTCAGTTGAAAACCCACCTAACATAACCTTACTCTTAAATTATTTTTAACTTACCCATAACTTGCTCAATGCGGATTCCTCGTATGACATTATCGAAAACTTCTCATGCGCTAAGCACACCTTCCGATGTTTGGACTTCCTTTTAGTTTGGCAATCGATTTGCAAACGATATGACATACTTCTTTCTAATTGTGTTCCACACGTTCTTGCAAACCCTTTTGAAAATTTGATGTAAATCGTGAATCTCGGTTCAACACAATTGATACTGAAACACCGTGCCTTGAAATAATTTGTTAACATATAATCTATCACCATATAATCTATCACCAATATTATTATCGAAAGCAATACATATTTCGTGCTTCCTAGTTGATTCAATATATAAATTTTATGCAAAACTTCATTTTCAATTCCTGGTATTAGCGAAACCTAGTTTCTTCCTTCTACTTTCAACTATAACTATTTAGGACTTTGCATTCACAATCCTTGATCAACTCCCACTATCACTTCAACGCATGCTTAAATACCCCTAGCTCTGAATCGTGAGTCGGATCCCCTTTCACCTAAAAATTTTAACTGACGTGATCCGTAAGAAATGACCATGTCGTTCTGCCTAAACACACCGCCTAATACATGGTATGATACGTCGCTATACAACACAAAGTTTTCTGTACTATCTGGTAGAGACAACATAGGTGTCATACTAAATTCTTCTTCAATTCTTAAAAATTCACTCTATAATTTCCTGCTCATATAAATTCCATCGATTTCCTTGTCAATTTAGCTAACTAAGTAACTATCTTGCTCTTCACATAACCCACAGATTATTTTCTTAATAACTTCTTGTTTTACAACATCAATAAATAACTCTACCGTACAGACGTCTTTCAACTAAAAGAACAAAATACTACCTTTGACTTCCTCAGAGTCTTAAGGTTTATGCGCTTTCTATGACAATGACTTATCACCACATGGTTTAACACGTGGTCTTTACTACAACATGAAATTTCTACACACCAACGTAAAAGGAATCGTTATTCACACTTTCTATATTTAGGGAATAGTTGAACTCTTCCCGAAGCGAATCTAGTTTCTAAATGTATTCATCAGGCATAAATTAACAAGTGGCGGTTAAATTAAATAACACGCAGCCGTATAGATAACTGATCAGAACCATACCTTGCATTGCGTTCTGGATCTTCATGTTGGTTGCTTGTTGGTTAATTCGACTTCACAGTGGTGACTCTATAATAACGATTTGTTTACTTGCCCCTTTGTTTTTCTATAGCGCCCCCAAAATAGGTATACATCACCCATCTTGGGTGCTTGGATACAAGGTACTAAAACAAATACAACTTAATTATACAACAGTCGTGTAAAATACGACAAAACATAGGTTGTGAGTTTTAATACAAATATTGTCATCTAGACAATATCCACACTCAATGGAGTCCTCATTGCATTTATTATCACACTATTTCAAAGAATAGTGAGGACTACTAATGCACCATCTAGGACCATCACTCTGTTCCCGACTAGTCCCATTTCGTTCTCATTTCAAGAGAAGAAAGTGAAAGAAAGGTGAGCTCAACTAGCCCGAAGAAATATTATGACTAAGATAATGCGAATAAATTATCAATAGCCTTCAACAAGTATAACAACCGATAGAATATAATAGACAACAAGTTTTAGATCAAAAAGCGCAGTGAGAATAAGCAATCCATTAGAAGAGTTGAGTAAAGTATAAAATCTCATGTCTTACATGATTTAAAAAGTTTTTCATCAACTTTATCATTTGAGACTCGACTTAATAAATAAAATTGAATCATCCTCGCTCCACGGCCGAGGATATTCATATAATCATCAATGGTCATGACTATCTTAGAATAATCCTCGGTCATAATCATACCAACAACTCGTCCACCAATGAACTAAAGGCCGATGATGACTTTTACCACATCATTCGTCACATTACGGCCATGATTATACCAAATAATCCACAGTCATAATCATACCAAGTCTATTTATGCACGTAAGCCAAAGATGACTTTCAACATAATATAAGCGTGAGGATGATGACAATTGATAAAAGCGAGTTCAAGAATAAATTTTAAAGATTTATAGGTTAATTTATCACGAACTCGATAACGCCCAAATTATCAACATGATCTTTGCTTTGTGGAGTAAAATTCAAGAATGCTCGGAAGAATATTTCCATGAAAAGATCTTTGGATGAAGCGCAAATATCAAGGATATTCCACTAATTTCATGGACTATAGAAACCAAAGCTTTAACCAATTTGAGTATAATATAATATATGAAAGCTATGAATGGATTTTCACCCGCCATGCGGTAATCCTCGTAGACAAATCATTTCCACCATTTAATAAAGAATGAATACGAAGGATCATTCACCATGCATGTGGTAATCAACATAAATAAGTTATTCCAACAGAATAATAAAGAATAGAATAACAGAAGGATTCATCGTAAATGCGGTGAAGATCGCATGATGAGTTATTCCCAATGAATAATAAATAATGGAATTCCGGTCCCACAGAAGCTACAGCATGGATATTCCGGCGAATAATAAATAATGGAAACCGGTTAAAGGCGTAAGCTTACAGATAGGATATTCTGACAGAATAATAAATAATGGAACCAGGTCCGGCGTAAAGGCACAGATAGGATATTCTAACAGAATAATAAATAATGGAACCGAGTTTAGGCGAAGCGCACGCATGGATATTAAAAGCGAGAATAATAAAGAATGAAATATTAGAAGAATTTCACCATGTATGTGGTACTTCGCAGAAACAGGTTATTCCAACAGAATATTAAGAATGAAATAATAGAAGAATTTCACCATGTATGCGGTACTTCACATAAACATGTTATTCCAACAGAATAATAAGAATGGAATAATAGACGCTCTCTTCATGAATACGAAAGAATAATACCCCTTACGGGTACAACAAATAATATCCCTTACCTTAGAAGAAACTGGATATTAGAAAAGTGAAGTAGTAGAATACTTTTCTTCTTTCTCTCTATAGTTTCTCTCTCTACAGAGTTTCGGTGAATTAAGTAAGAAATAATGAAGGAATGAGCTTCTATTTATAGAAGAACTGAAAGTGGCTCTTGGTCTTAACGAAGGGTCAAAATGACTCTTGGTAATATTGAAGAGACAACTACTATTTGCGAAGGGGCAATTAACTCTTGGAACACCGAAGGGACAAATAACTCTTAAAACACCGAAGGGGCAAATAACTCTTGAAAAACTGAAGGGACAAATAACTCTTGGAAAACTAAAGGGACAAATAACTCTTGGAAAACTTAAGGGACAAGTTACTATTAAAACTTTAAATCAACGATCCATATTGATTTACTATTATAATTTCAACCAACGGTCTGAAAAATTAGCACATCTCCTCATGGAATAAAATTGTACCCAAAAATGATTTGGACCGAAAAGAAATATATCTTACAGGTGAATAGTACCCCGTGAATAGTAACTCGTGAATAGTAATTCGTGAATAGTAACTCGACACGAAAAGTGTCCCAAATACCCGATTGGTCAATATAACCTCCAGACATAAATTATTATCGAAATAAATGTCAATTTCTACTAACACTAATAATCCCAACACAATGAAACTATCAATTTCATCTTTAATCAACATGAACAGGATATTCCGACAGAATAATAAATAATGAAAAGCAGTCCGGCAGAACGCGCAGACGAGGATATTCAGCGAATAATAAATAATGGAACCAGTGCGGTTTAAACGCATGAGCGAGGATATTCAATTGAATAATAAAGAACGAAATATTAGAAGAATTTCACCATGTATGCAGATTTAGATAAATGAGTTATTCAACGAGAATAATAAGAATGGAATAACGAAGAATTTCACTATGTATACGGTATTTTGCATATCTGAGTTATTCAACATAATATTAAAGAATGGAATAACTGAAGTTCTCTTCATGAATACGAAAGAAATAATACCCCTTAGAGTACAAAAATAATATCCCTACCTTAGAAAAAGCTGGATATTGGAGTAGTGAAGTAGCGAATACTTTTTCTTCTTTCTCTATAGTTTTCTCTCTAGATTTTCGGTGATTTCGTAAGATATAATGAAGGAATGAGCTTTATTTATAGGAGAATGGGTGAATAGTAACTAATTCATGAACGGTCCAGATTGATTTACTTTTAAGCAGACGGTCCGGTCCATATTGATTTACTATTAAAACTTAAAGCCACGGTCCATACTGATTTACTATTAAAACTTAAAGCAACGGTCCATACTGATTTACTATTAAAACTTAAAGCAACGGTCCATACTGATTTACTATTATAACTTTCCACCAGCGGTCCATATTGATTTACTATTATATCTTCAACCAACGGTCTGAAAAATTAGTACATCTCCTCATGGAATAATATTGTACCCAAAAATAATTTGGACCGAAAAGAAATATATATTTACGGGTGAATAGTACTCTGTGAATAGTAACTCATGAATAGTAACTCGTAAATAGTAACTCGTGAATAGTAACTCATAAATAGTAACTCGTGAATAGTAACTCATGAATTGTACTCCGACACAAAAAGTGCCCCGAATACCCGATTGAACAATATAACCTCAGACATCAATTATACTAACACAAATAAGTCCAACACAATGGAACTATAAAATTCATCTTTAACCAACACGAACTTATTCATCATTAATATTATAATTCACAATATTTAACAACCAAGTCGTTCCTAGGAAAGAGGGGGCTTTCAGATAAGGATTTCTCTTATCGATGTGTAGCAATTAGGTGACCAAATCTCTCCTCGATGTGAACTTCTAGACATTGTCAATATTTTAAATAATAATATGAATAACTGTAAGTCTCAATTATTGATTTAATAATATAACATATAATGCGGATGATCTTTGTAACAATAATTGAATCAATAATGTGAGAGATATGATCCAACAATTATGTAGTAATAATTGAGTATAAGCGAGTGACTTCTCACGTAAGCATCAATAATTAATCTGAAGTGTGTTCTTATGCAACCACAGCAGACATTGTACTTTTACTATCGGGTAGTTCAACAGTTTTAACGGTAACACCTCCGCCGTTATTTTTATAGAAAGATAATTTTGTCATTTTCTAACTACGACAATACTTCCGTTGTGGGGTCCACCAATGATTGTGCCATCGTACAATATTCCCTGTTAAAATGAATATTCCCCAACCAATCGAATATTATATAACCACTTGCTTACTTTGAAAAATTTATAAATATTACCCACAACTATAACATTATATCAAATCCACACCATAATATTTAAAAAAATATTTCAAGAAATTTAAATCTTTATTCATAAAATTCGGGGTCTCACAGTTTCCACTTGCTTTTCCTACCGTTTTCTCTGGGCAACCTCGAGCCAAGTGCTCCTTCGATCCACACATGAAGCAGGTTCCCTTCCTCGATCTTGAACATTTTAGTGCAATGTGGCCCTTCAAGCCACAATTAAAGCACACCTTTTCCCCCCTCAAACAAACACCTACATGTTTCTTTCCGCAATTGCTACACGCTTCCACCTTCTTCTTTTCCTTCGTTTGCTGATTTTCAGCGTTAATATTATTGTCCCACTTTCTTTTACAAGCGTTATTGGTATGACTATTGTAAGACCACAACTTATTATAAATGAAATTGAATTTCTCTATTTATTATTTTGAAATAGTAAGGGTTAATGTGGTTAGTTATGGGTAAAATGCGCAAATATTTCAAATAAGCAAGTGGTTATAAAATATTCATTATTGTCAGGGAATATTCGTTTGGTTGTGGAATATTCTTACTGTCGGAGAATATTCGTACGACGACGCAGCCTTGTGTGGGCCCTATAACGGAAAGTGTTTGGATGAAGAAAATGACAAGTATAAATAACGGCATAGTTGTTACCATTAATACTGTTGGAATACCCGGTGGTTAAAACACGATGTCTGGCGTTGTTTATTAACAATAGCTGCAGTATTGCACCAATTATTGATTCTTACGTGAAGAAGGCACTACTCGATAATTATTACGATGTAATTCTTATTTAATATTTTATTTTATTAATTCAATAATTGCTACATTGATATTTTATATTATTGTTGTTTCAATAATTGTCACTACACAGTATTTTCCATTATTGAATTAATAATTCATATTATTTGAATAATATTATTAGATAGCATTATTGGTAATGTCTAGAAAGTTACATCTAAGGAGAGGTTTGGTCACCTAATTGCTTGGCAAGAAGGAGAAATCCTTATTGGAAAGCCCCTCTTTCCTAAGAGCGGCACGGTCATCGATGATTGTGATTACGTAATATTATTTGTGAATAATTAATTATTGATTTATATGATAAGGAAAATATTCATTTTATGTGGACATAGACGGAGAAAATTTTTAATGTGACAATTGTTGAAAATTGATATTTTATCTTTTCTGATAAAATAATTCAATTAAATATATTATTATATTATAATAATATAATATTGGTGATATTTTGCAATGAATGTGTGATATATGAGTAAGTGAGGAGAAAGAGTATTTTTGTTACAAAAAAATATTTAAAACATGTTTTTTATGTTTGTGGACCCCAGTTCTTGACTGAAATTTGATTATAGCTTGTAAAATTGTCCGTATGTGGATTTCAGTCAATTTTTGTTTGGAATTTGGAAAAACTTAAACTTACAAAGTTGTAGAGAATTGAATTTCCTATAGAAGGACATAAGAATCGAATTTTTCTGATAAAAGGACTATTTATTATGAATTATTGAAGTTCTAGAATAATTGATTTTTGAAATTTTAAATAATTTTTAAAAGAAAAACATTTTTTCATTTGTTGGCCCCACTTGCATGTGTTAAATGGTTGAAATCAGTTGGTAAGGTGTGCGTAGGAATTTAATTTATAAATATTATTATTTTATTAAATTTTTTACTTTGGTGTTCTAAGAATTTTTCTATAAATAGGGTGCTTAGGTTAGAATTGAAAATCACACCAGAAACTAAAGTTTTCTCTCTCTATAATATCGAGCGTATTTTTGTGAGTAATTTAGTACTTTGAGTGTTCCTATACGGTGCAAGTTCCTTCAACACTATATCCAGTATTGTAGTCAGAGGTACTATCCTTTTGAGGTAAGGGATGTTATGTTTTTATAAATGATATTATTTCTTTCAATATCATTATGCTGGAATATTGGTAAGATTTTTCTTGTGAAATTCTTGTCTTTTAGTGTCGGGGTTACTATTCACGAATACGGTACTATTCACGTATACGTCACTATTCACGAATATGACACTATTCATAGAAAAATTAAATTTTCATTTTTGTCCAAGATATCTATTATGAATACTAGCTTTGATTGTATCCATGTTTTGATCTTCATTCTTGAATTTAACTCCACTATGGTTATTTATGAAGTATTTTTGAACTTGGATTGTTTAAAGTACGAGTCCTTAGTATTTGTTCTTTTGTTTCACTGGATTCATTTTCTTTAAAATATTTTTCATCATCCTCAGTCCTAAATGATGATATAACTGAATATCTTTGGCCTGTAGTGCAAAGATGAATGATTTTCTGATGAATATCTTTGGTAGTAGAGTGCAAAGATGAGCAAGTGATTAGATGAACATGACCGGTGATGAATATCTTTGGCTCCTGTAGTGGAAAGATGAATATTTGATTCCAGATATAAATTGATTGATGTTACAGGGATAAAATATTGACGATGGACTTTTAAATTCATATATAGAAGATAGTAGATTTTATTCTCTACTTAACTCTTTTAATGAATTATTATTTCTGCTGTGAATATTGATTTAAAACTGGTTGTCTATTGTATTCTATTAGATTTTTCCCGGTTGAGGACTAAGGATAATTTGTTCTATATTATCTTAGTCATAATGTTCTTTACTAGGCTAGTTGAGCTCACCCTTTTCCCTTTTGTTCCATTTTTCTTCTCAAGAGACGAGAATGTAGCGAGTACTAGTCGGGGTGTGGAATGATGGTTCTAGAAGTTGTTTTAGTAGTCCTCACTATTTTGTAAAATAGTGTATCAATAATTACCTTCGTCAATAGTAATTACTCTTATGAATAGTATTTACCTTCGTCAATAGTAATTACCTTCGTCAATAGTAATTACCCTTGTGAATTGTATTTACCTTCGTTAATAGTAATTACCTTTACCAGACGTCGAACCACTTGTCGTTTCACATTACAGGCGTCAAACCAGTCGTCAAGCCACTTGCCTTTTCACACGGCAGGTGCTAAGCTAGAAATCTTCTATAAATAGAGGCCTAGGGCTTCATTATTTTGGATTTAATTCATTCAAGCTATAGAGAGAGAAAGTATAGAGAGAATAAGAGAGAAAGAAGAAGAGTATTTTGTTACTACTTTGCTGCGTTATTCAATCTCCTACCAAATGTAAGGGGTGTTATTCTTTCTTATTCATGAAGAGAATCATTGTTATTCCATTGCTTATTATTACATTGGAATAACTTTTGTATAAGTGGTTTACCCTATACTTGGTGACATTCTTCTATTATTACATTGGAACATCCATGCATGTGTTTTACAGGACTGGTTAAAATCTTTTTATTATTATTACTGTTGGAACATCCATGCGTGTGTTTTTACACAGGACTGGTTAAAATCTTTTATTATTCTGTTGGAACATCACATGCGTGTGTTTTACAGGACTGGTTTAAATCTTTATTATTACGTTGGAATATCCTATCTCGTGTGTTTTACACGGATCCGGTTCCATCTTTATTATTACATTGGAACATCCCGTCGGTGTGAATTTCACGACACGTTCCGTTATTTATTATTCTGTTGGAATAACCGTCATGCATGGCCTCATCGCATGCATGGTGATTTCTTTTGTTATTCCATTCTTTATTATACCCGGTTGGTTAAAACTTTGACTTTATACTCCATGAAATTAGTAGAATATCCTTGATATTTGCGTTTCATCCAAAGATCTTTTCATGAAAATATTCTTCCGATCATTCTTGAATTTTACTCTACAAAAGCAAAGATCATGTTGACAATTTGGACGTTAATAATTCACGGATAAAATAATTCTTGAACTTGTTTTATTGAATTCTTATATCATTGTCATCATCCTCATATTTATATTTTTTGAAAGTCATACGTGGCTTTTGTAGTGCATAGATGGACTTGGTATGATTATGACGAGAGACTATTCGGTGTAATCATGGCCGTAATGTTACAAATGATGTGATAAAAATCCAAAATGGGTCATAGTGCATTGATGGACGATTGTTGGCATGATCATGACCATTAATGAATACACAAATATTCTTGGCCGTAGTGCATGAATAATTGTGGTCGTGATCTTAAAGAATATCCTTGGTAGTAGTGCAAGGGTGATTCGATGATGTGAAATATTTATTAAAGTGAGTCTCATTTATAAGCGATGATGAAAAACCTTTTAAACCTAAAAGATAGTAGACTTTATTTTCTACTTGACTCTTTTAATGGATTGCATATTAAGCCGCAGATTAAATGGTTGTCTATTGTATTTTATCGGTTTAACATTATTGAAGACTATTGATAATTTATTCGCATTATCTTAGTCATAATATTTCTTCTTGGGCTAGTTGAGCTCACCCTTTCTTTCACTGTTCTCTTGTGAAATGATAAAATATTTGGGACGAGCGAGGGAAGCGAGTGATGGTCCCGAAGATAGCATTAGTAGTCCTCACTATTCGTAAAATAGTGTGATAATAAGCTGTAATGAGGACTTTTTATTTGAGTTTGTATAATATCTAGTAGAAGCGATATTTGTATTTAAACTCACAGTTTATGTCGTATTGTATACCTACGGCAGTTATGTTAATAAGTTGTTTTTAAATTACGTACCATGTAAGTGTCGACCCAAGATGGGTGATGTATACCTAATTTTGGGGCGTCACGGTTGGTATCGAGCTTAGGGATATGATCACAGCTAAGATGTGAGAATAGTACTAGGAGGGGAGAGACGGGGAATACCTTTCGCTAGTATGACCTACCTAAGTTTATGTGATATTTTATTGGTTGGTCGGAAGATAGGGATAATTTGTTACATGTCAATTAACCTTTTGTTTTGTGGCGATGTCGAAAATGACATCCGAGAATGTTGAGAATAGCAATGAGCGTATGCGATTGTTGATTCACCACATATCAATAATCGAGGATAATGTGCATCGTGAAGGCGACAATCCTCATGCAAACAACAACATTGACTAAAATGA
This sequence comes from Panax quinquefolius, assembly GCA_020205615.1. Classification (NCBI taxonomy): domain Eukaryota; kingdom Viridiplantae; phylum Streptophyta; class Magnoliopsida; order Apiales; family Araliaceae; genus Panax; species Panax quinquefolius. Next base: position 62,067,475 of record CM035174.1, on the reverse strand, counting down.
CGAATGATCAAATGTTCGAGAGGCTTTTATGCAATTTATGCAACAATGAAAGAGAGCGACTCATCCAAAACGTAGGTGGAAACACGGAAAACTCTCGGCGGTCACCGCTAAACAATTTAAGGAGGGACCACCGGAGTTTAAGGGAGAGCCAAAACCACTTCCGGCGGAAGCATGGATAAAGCAGATTACCAAGATATTTGATGTCTTGGGATGCTCCGAGGAGCAAAAGGTTCCCTTCACGCTTTTATGTTCATGGAGAGGCGGATTCTTGGTGGGAATTCCAGAAACGTACTCAACCAAATTGTCATCAAGATATCTTGGGAGAAGTTCCAGAGGCTGTTCAACGACAAATACTTTCCGAAAGTATTCGCCATACATGAAGGAGGTGGAGTTTATCAAGTTGGAACAAAACAATATGGCCAGTGTCGCAATACGAGGCAAAATTTGCGGAGTTATCACGGTTTCGTCCCACTTGGTGGATAATGAAGAGAGAATGGGCGCGAATGTTTTTAAGAGGTTTGAAGCGGGAGATACGTCAACATCTTATTTCTCATAAAGCGTGTTTGTATTCGGATGTTGTAAATAGGGCTCGATTAGTGGAGCGCGATAATGAGTCAACGAACTAAAAGAAGCGTGTTGGCAAAATTATAATACCGGCGAGAATAGTCATCGGCGGTGACAACAAGCGTGAGGGAATCAACGGGCGGATATGGTAACCACTTCGGTGGTAATCGGGGCCAAAACAATAAGAATGGACATTTCAAGAAAAGGAGATTCAACAATGATGGAAAGACGTCAAGATCAAAGACACCATTGTTAAGGAAGGAGAAAGACCACCTATCATATGCTTCAAATGCGAGGAGAGGGACACATCGATCAAAGCTGTGTCATGCCAGTCAAAGCATGTTATAATCATGGAAGAGAAGGTCACTTAGCTCGATTTTATCGCCATCAAGACAAATTCAGCTAGGATGGAGGCACCAAAGGTCATCCCGAAAATTCAAAGCCCGGTAGTGCAAGGAGAGCATTTGTTGTGACCTCCCAAAGAGCAAGGAATCGAATGAGGTCATCACGGGTAAGCTTATCATAAACTCTAATGAAGTCTATACCTTATTTGATACTGGGTTCTACCCATTCTTTTATTTCTCCTACTTGCGCTCATCGATTAAATTTGACTCAGGAGAAATTAGACTTTGACTTATCTGTGGAAACTCCGTTGGGAGAAACCTTCATTACATCCCTTTTTTATAAGTCTTGTTTTGGTCAAAATCGGTACCCTCACATTACCTATCGATCTTATTTCATTAAAAATACTTGCATTTGACGTGATTCTAGGGATTGATTGGTTAACTACTTATCATGCAAAAATTGATTGTTTTCGTAAGGTTGTTAGCTTTCATATTCCTAATCAACCTATTATGCGAATTCAAACGACCAAACCATTAAAATCAATCACGGTCATCTCAAGCCATAAAGCTATTCGTTTATTGAAAAACGGATGTCAAGCTTTCTTAGCTCATGTCACAGATTTAAATAAAAATACGTCAGTTTTAAATGATATTCCTATTGTTAATAAATTTCCTGACGTATTCCCCGAAGAACTTCCTGGCCTACCCCCAGAGCGTGAAATTGAATTTTGTATCGACCTTGAACCCGGTACAAAACCTATTTCCAAAGCCCCATATCGAATGGCTCCTATTGAACTTCAGGAGTTAAAGACCCAACTGCAGGAATTGTTAGACATTGGCTTTATTCGTCCTAGTACTTCTCCTTGGGGTGCTCCTGTTCTATTCGTGAAGAAGAAAGATGGGAGTATGCGATTTTGTATTGATTATCGGGGAGTTGAATCACGTCACCATCAAAATAGGTATCCATTGCCACGTATTGATGACCTGTTTGACCGATTGCAAGGAGCCAAATTCTTTTCAAAGATTGATCTTCGTTAGGATATCACCAATTGAAGATTAGAACCGGCCGACATTCCAAAGGCGGCTTTCGAACTCCGAGACGGGCATTATGAATTCCTAGTCATGTCCTTTGGATTGACTAATGCTCCTAACGCCTTCATGGATATGATGAACCGAGTATTCAAGGAATATTTAGATCACTTCGTGGTCGTCTTTATTGATGACATCCTTATTTATTCCAAAAGCCGTGAAGATCATGAGCAACACTTGAGGTCGACACTCCAAAAGCTTCGTGAATATAAGCTTTATGCCAAGTTGAAGAAATGCGAGTTCGCTTGAAGAAGTAGCATTCCTTGGGCACGTGGTATCAAGTCATGGAATATCTGTTGACCCAAAGAAAGATTGAAGCTATTCAAAGTCGGGAACAACCTAAATTAGTGACCAAGCACGTAGCTTTCTCGGTTTAGGTTGGTTATTATCGGAGATTCGTGGAAGGATTTTCTCGAATCGCTATTCCATCGACTCGGTGACTCGGAAGATACAAAGTTGATTGGAGCGAAGAATGTGAGAAGAGTTTTCAAGAACTCAAGAGGAGACTTATTTCAAAGACTGTTCGACAATACCATCCGGCTCGGAGGATTTGTCATCTCTGGTGATGCTTAGAGCAAAGGGTTGGGATGTGTTCTCATGCAACATGGAAAAGTAATAGCTTTATGCCTCATGACAACTCAAAGAATATGAGAGGAATTATCCTACTCATGATCTAGAGTTAGCAATTTGTTATCTTTTGCACTTAAAATTTGGAGGCATTACTTGTATGGGGAGAAAGTGGAGATCTTTACGGATCATAAAAGCCTCAAATATTTCTTCACTCAAAAGGAACTCAACATGCGACAACGACGTTGCTTGAAGCTATTGAAAGATTATGATCATACCATCCAATACCATCCTCGAAAAGCGAACGTGGTAGGCGGCGCATTGAGTAGAAAATCATATGCAATCACGAAAGTGCGATATTGTCAACGCAAAGGCCCATTTTGTGTGACTTGCAAAGGATGGAGATAGAATTAAAGACTCTGGGACGCATGTGATGATAAGCGAGTATACGAGTAGAACCGACTTTAATTGATAAAGTTAAAGTCGCTCAAGCTTCTGGACACGGAGTCGATGCGTATGAGGAAGAAAGTGCAAGAAGGTGCTATCTTGGGAAGCAAGAATCGATGAAGAAGGAATACTTGAGTCAACTCGGACTTTTTGTGTTCCTAACGATTACGATTTAAAGTATAATATCATGATGGAGGCACACAACACACCATTTGCAATCCATCACGGGAGTACCAAAATGTATCATGATATTCATCTATACATTTTGGTGGAGCAATATGAAGAGAGAGATATATTTGTTTATCTCAAGGTGTCTAACTTGTCAACGAGTTAAAGCGAGCATCAAGTACCAAAAGGTCCATTGCAACCACTTGAAATTCCGGAATGGAAGTGGGAGCACATTACCATGGATTTCGTTCTGGGGTCTTCCTAAGGTTTCTCAAGGCATTGATGCGATTTGGGTCATTGTTGATAGGTTGACCAAGTCGCTCATTTCTTACCGTCACGAGAAACTTATACACTTGAACGTCTTGCTCGTATGTACATAAACGAGATTGTAAGGCGCATGGTATGCCGATATCCATAGTTTACGATCGAGACCCAAGATTCACTTCACGATTTTGGGTTAGTTTGCAAAAAGCTATGGGCACAGACTTACGATTTAGCTCGGCATATCATCCTCTCAGACGGACGGACAATCGGAGAGGACTATTCAAACTCTTGAAGATCTATTAAGACTCGTGTGTCCTTGATTTCAAGGGAGTTGGGACAAGTTCTTACCATTGGTGGAGTTTTTCCTACAACAATGCTTATCAAGCAAGTATTGGCATGGCTCCATTCGAGCGTTGTATGGAAGAAAGTGTCGTTCTCAAAGTATCTTTGGGATGAGGTGGGTGAAGCAACGTTGTTGGGACCGGAGTTGGTACGTATGTATGACTACGGAAAAGATTCAAATGATCCAAACAACGTATAAAAACCTCACAAAATAATAAAAGAGTTATCCGATCTTCATCCGAAAGGACGTGGAATTCGATATAGGAGATCATGTGTTGTTAAGAGTTGCTCCATGGAAAGGAGTTACAAGATTTGGAAAGAGAGGAAAACTTAACCCTCGATTCATCGGTCCATTTTTAATCCTCGATCGAGTAGAAACTGTGGCCTATAGACTCGCTTTACCGCCAAATATGTCTCGTGTTCATAACGTTTTTCACATATCTATGTTACGTAAATATGTGAAAGACCCGAACCATATTATTGAGTTAGAATCGGACGAAATAGCGGAAGATTTGACGTATGAAGAGGTTCCTGTTCAAATTTTGGATAAGAAGGAACATATTCTACGCTCCAAGGTTATACCTCAAGTCAAAGTTTTGTGGAGGAACCACGATGTTGAGGAAATGACTTGGGAGTTAGAATCTGAAATGAAATCAAGGTATCCTTACCTCTTCGACATACCAGGTACGTACCCTAATTTCGAGGGCGAAATTTCATAAGAAGGGAGGTTGTAAGACCCGACTTTTATAAATAAAGATGAATTTTTCTATAAATATTATTTTTGAAAATTATGGAATAAATTTGATATAATGTTATAGTTGTAGGTAATATTTATAAATTTTGCAAAGTATGCAAGTTGTTATAAAATATTCGTTTGGTGGGGAATATTCTTTTGTTAGGGAATATTCGGATACAATGGCTCAATCATTGGTGGACCCATTAATGTAATTATTATTCGGATTGATTGAAAGCGACAAAAATATTTTATAAAAATAACTACGGAGGTGTTACCGTTAAAAGCTGTTGAACTACCCGGTGGTAAAAGTACGATGAATCTGGCGTAGTTGCGATAGTAGCATGCGGTATTGATTATTGATGCTTACGTGAGAAGTCACTCACCTATGCTCAATTATTGCTACTGATAATTGCCGCATCATATCTCTTATATTATTGATTCAATTATTGTCACAAAGATCATCGTATAATATGTTATAGTATTAAATCAATAATTGAGACGACAAGTTATAAATGATTAATAATTGTTGAAAGATTAAATATGTGTTGATGAAAAAAAAATGATTTGTGGTAAGTTTGATTATTTTATGGGGGCTCATATGTCATCATCTAAGAGTCTCTTCAATCAATAGTAATTACCCTTGTGAATAGTATTTACCTTAAATCAATAGTAATTACCTTCGTCGATAGTAATTACCCTTGTGAATAGTATTTACCTTAAATCGATAGTAATTACCTTCGTCAATAGTAATTACCCTTGTGAATTGTATTTACCTTCGTTAATAGTAATTACCTTTACCAGACGTCGAACCACTTGTCGTTTCACATTACAAAGCGTCAAACCGATCGTCGTCGTCAAGCCACTTGCCTTTTCACATGCGGAAGAGGTGCTAAGCTAGAAATCTTCTATAAATAGAGGCCTAGGGCTTCATTATTTTTGATTTAATTCATTCAAGCTATAGAGAGAGAAAGTATAGAGAGAATAAGAGAGAAAGAAGAAGAGTATTTTGTTACTACACTGCTTTAAAGTATTCAATCTCCTACCAAATGTAAGGGGTGTTATTCTTTCTTATTCATGAAGAGAACATTGTTATTCCATTGCTTATTATTCATTGGAATAACTTTTGTATAAGTGGTTTACCCTATACTTGGTGACATTCTTCTATTATTACATTGGAACATCCTCGCTGCATGTGTTTTACAGGACTGGTTAAATCTTTATTATTATTACATTGGAACATCACATGCGCATGTGTTTTACAGGACTGGTTAAAATCTTTATTATTCATTGGAACATCCATGTCGTGTGTTTTACAGGACTGGTTCCGCTTTATTATTCATTGGAATATCCTATCGTGTGTTTTACACCGGATCTGGTTCCATCTTTATTATTACATTGTTGAACATCCCCGCTTGTGAATTTCACACGACTTTCGGTTCCGTTATTTATTATTACGTTGGAATAACTCCGTGCATGCGATCTATCGCATGCATGGTGATTTCTTTTGTTATTCCATTCTTTATTATACCCGGTTGGTTAAAACTTTGACTTCTATACTCCATGATATTAGTAGAATATCCTTGATATTTCGTTTCATCCAAAGATCTTTTCATGAAAATATTCTTACGATCATTCTTGAATTTTACTCTACAAAACAAAGATCATGTTGACAATTTGGACGTTAATAATTCCGGATAAAATAATTCTTGAACTTGTTTTATTGAATTCTTATATCATTGTCATCATCCTCATGTTTATATTTTTTGAAAGTCATCTCGTGGCTCGTAGTGCATAGATGGACTTGGTATGATTATGACGAGAGACTATTCGATTTGTAATCATGACCGTAATGTTACAAATGATGTGATAAAAACTCCTCTCGGCAGTAGTAGTGCATTGATGGATGATTGTTGGCATGATCATGACCATTAATGAATACACAAATATTCTTGGCCCGTAGTGCATGAATAATTGTGGTCGTGATACTAAAGAATATCCTTGGCGTAGTAGTGCGGGGTGATTCGATGATGTGAAATATTTATTAATCTTTGAGTCTCATTTATAAGCAAATGATGAAAAACCTTTTAAACCTAAAAGATAGTAGACTTTATTTTCTACTTGACTCTTTTAATGGATTGCATATTCACTGCAGTTAAACCGGTTATACATGTATTTTATCGGTTTAACATTATTGAAGACTATTGATAATTTATTCTCGCATTATCTTAGTCATAATATTTCTTCTTGGGCTAGTTGAGCTCACCCTTTCTTTCACCTTTATTCTCTTGAGAAATGATAAAATAAATTTGGGACGAGTGGGAAGCAGTGATGGTCCACGAAGATAGCATTAGTAGTCCTCACTATTCTCGTAAAATAGTGTGATAATAATCGTAATGAGGACTTTTATTTGAGTTTGTATAATATCTAGTAAGCGATATTTGTATTTAAACTCACGTTTATGTCGTATTGCATACCACGAGTTATGTTAATAAGTTGTTTTTAAATTCTGTACCATGTAAGTGTCGACCCAAGATGGGTGATGTATACCTAATTTTGGAGGCGTCACATTAATTTTAGACATTGTAAAATTCTGTAAATGAATTTGTAATTAACAACATTTTAACATACATTCTTTTATTAATTACCAAAATAATTTAGGTCTTGTTTTAAATTGGTATCTCCCACTATTTTCTTCAAACTATATTACCCTCACTTATATAGTTCGGCAAAATCTAATTAAAGATTTGCTAGTGAGAATAAGGATCCCATGTCAAATGTATATAGCCTTGTGGTGACACAACAAACTATATATAAATAAATAGGTAGACAACTTTTGTCAATTACATCAACTATGCAACTCCTTTTCTTTTGCCTCTTAGATTATTTTGATCAGTGGTGGCACATCAGAATCAAAATTATCCAAGTTAAGTCCGACCTAGCACTCCATATATTCAAAAAAGAAAAATATCATCCTTGTGGTGACACAACAAAACAATATTGTTCAATTTTCTTTATAAGCATCAAATGTGATAAATTAACATCTTAAATACTTAATACTTGCCTTGTGGTGACACAACAAACTCATATTAAATATTTAATACTCTATTAATTTTATCATGCTAGAAGGCGACGTTCGATATTCCAAATATCTTTGAACGCTTAGGACTTAATATAAAAAATAGAGGGGTTTGTTATTAATTATCTCATCTTGTTTAGCACGCATGCACATATATATATATAAAATACGCGTCATATTAATGAACATGCGAAGCATGTTTGCATAATATATAATATATATAGTATAAGCATGCACATATAGAATACTATATTCTACCCGGATTGATTATGGACTTTTATTCTAGTTTGGTTCACTAGAGCCACCAAGTGAACCAAAAGGTCAAACCTTGGGGTGCAAGAAATAATATTTAAATATAACTATTACATTTAAACCGGGCTCCATTACAAGCGGGTCTTCAAGCTCCTTGCTTCCTTGATCTCCAATTCTTCAAAATTAATTCTAACTATTCCTATTACAAAACTATTTAAAATAAATAGAAACCTTGATCAGCAGTTAAGGGGAAGTACATAGGAGGGGAATAGAATTTACATTAAGAAAAATTAGAGAAGACGAGGTACGCAGACCCTATTTAATAAAACCCATACATTCATGCATCCAACTAAAATAAAATCCAATCACATTGGTCAATAGTCCATAATCAATCCCATTTATTATCATACACATCATCATATGCATCAATAAATAACATTCATCTTATGAATAATAAACATTTAATATATATATTGATATCATTTAATGGGCAAATTTAGTTAGTATAAAATCTAATTTTGAATCAAAATAAACTCCTTTATTTTAATCCAAATTTAAATCAAAATAAAACTATTTTATTTTAATTTATCCAATTTTGAATAAAATAAACTATTTTATTTTAATCAAAATATTTAATCAAAATAAACTCCTTTATTTTAATTAATTATGGAATCCAATTCCATATAAAAAATAAACTCCTTTATTTAAGGAAACACGGATTTTCTTTCCTATTCACAAATAAACTCTTTTATTTTGAATAATATGAAATCTTATTTCATATCTAAATAAACTCTTTTATTTAAGGAAAATAGGATTCTCTTTCCTATTCACAAATAAACTATTTTATTTTGAATAATATGAAATCTATTTTCATATCTAAACAAACTCCTTTATTTAAGGAAAGATGGATTTACTTCCCTATTCACAAATAAACTCCTTTATTTTAGAAAAATAAAATCCAATTTCAACTCCAATTAGTTATCATGGAATCCAATTCCAACTCTAATTAGTTAGCATAAAATTCTAATTTTAAAATTAAAATAAACTTTATATTTTAATATTAAAATAAACCTTTTATTTTAAAATTAAAATTAACATTTTATTTTAATTATAAAATAATTAAGAATATATATATATATTCGTAATATATTATATATATATATTATAAAGTTATAATCGTATTATATAGATATACATAATCTAGTTTTCAAAAAAAAAAAAAAAAAAAAAAAAACGTGGCCTTTTGTTCCCATTTTGAATCCTGAGTGATTCACGTGGTTTTTAATAGCACCATGCTTGATTTCCGTGCGCTGACCAACCAGATTGAATGCTTAACGTTTTTTTTTTTTTTGTTTTTTTTTTTATTTTAAGACCTGTTAACATGCTTCTGCTGAAATCCACTTAACAAAAAAAATGAATCCTGCTGAACCTTGATTTCCGTGCCGACTATTGCCGGATTCTTATGAAACAAAATCTCAGTAGCCTTTTAAATCATTACATGGAATCTCAGCGAGTCCGCGGCATAATTTTTTTTTTTTATTAATTTTTTGTTTTTATTAAATAAATTTTATACAATAAAATTATGCCCAATTAAATTGTTATAAACACATAGCAATATACATATTAAATTAAAATAATTAATAATTTGCATAAAGGTTTGGCTCTGATGCCACTGTTAGGTTTGTAATATTCAAGAAGCAATCAAATTGCAAAATAATGCGGAAGCGTGTAAAAATCAGAGTTTGAAAATTTACAAACCATATACCCGGATCACCCTTTATGCATAATTATTAATTAAACGAAAAGATAAAGAATAAAATCATACCCTTGAAGATCGAGCTTCCTCGTACAAGTTCACCTCCAAATCCCTTTCGCGTTCAACTTGAATCCACCGGGTTTGGTTCCTTCCTTTGATCAACGTTAGCCACCCATATGTTTGGCCTCTCAGAGGTGATCCACCAAGGAAGAATAGAATTCAAGAAGAAGGGTATTGGCTCAAAACCTAGTTTTCCTATCTCTATGTAGAAAGGCGTGCTTTCTCCAACAAATTGGAATTATGTCGTTGTTGTAAAAGTCAACAACCCCCACCACCCATAATAAGACTCCTCTTATTTATAGATGTGGGCAACCCACCTTAACAATTAAGGAATTAGGTTTTATTTAATTAATTAAATTCTTTTAATTAATTAAGCTCCCTAATCTTATTAGGGATAATTAATTAAACTCTTTTAACTAATTTTCCTTCCTAATCCAATTAGGAATAAATGAGAGTACTTATATTAAATTAATTCCTAAACTCTTTTAGAAATTAAAATAATAATAATTGTAATAATATTAATAAGACTCCTCTTATTAATTTATATATTTAATATTTCTAAAATATTAAATAATAATATTAAGCTATTTAATTTATTCTATCACCATAGATTAAATTAAATATACATAACATATTATTACGATTATGCCATTAACTTCTTAAATAATTATTCTTCCTTTTATGGTGTGACCCTTTAGGTTCTCCATATTAAACTAGGTTGTGAATAAATCAATTAGAACAATTCTAATCTTATTTAAATAAATAAATTAAATAATTAATTTATTTAAATAAATAATATTTATTCTACAATAGGGATAAGCCTCCCCAGCGATCAACGACTTTCCAGATAATATAGATTTCAACATTAATCATAAAAGAACCTTTGAGTAAATAGTTACCGTACAATTCAATCCTTCCACCATACAATGTCCCAATTAAATATAAGACATGGAATTACTGTCAAGTCTTATTTTATTTAATTATATGTATTTCGACTCTTAAATGCACAACTCCAAATAATGCAAATTAGAAACTCCTTTCTAATTTCATTCTGCCTTGGCCAAGGACTATTGGGTTGTCATTTATCGAATCACATAAGACATTTCTCTTCTTTTATTAGAAGTGGTAGATTCTTTATTGATCATACATTATCTCCATATATAACTTATTATACCCAAGCATACCCTTTGATATACCCTAAGGGTCTTAAGGAATAAGTCAAAGTATAACTCATCATACACAAGATACTATGATGATCTCAAGTCCAAGGATTACTTGACTACTATCACTCTGAGAATTCCTATTGACGAGGAAGTAAAACTCCATTAGGTATTCCTTAGCGCGAGCCACGCTCAAATGAACTTATTCTCTAATAAGCACCTACATACTTGCTTTAGTGTCTCCACACAAATGATCATGAGATCAATCATCCTCATCCAATGAGCAAGCAACGTATGTACCAATCTATCCGGATTCACTAATCCCCAATTTAGTAATCCAACGATTGGGAACTATTTTAGTTTTAAGCTTTCTAAGAATTTAGATCTCATTAGAATGATCATCATCATTATTCTAAAAGCATTGCTTAAAACTATGGGTTTATCACATATTATAAAAACAAAGATCATGTAGATAATTAAAAGCCTTTAATAAATTAATACTTTTTATTAATAAATGAATAAGATTGTTACAAAGTATATGCTTTATCATCAAACATGATTGGCTTGTGTGCATACTACTTTCAAGAAGAACAATGGAACTAAAAGGAAAAGGGTGAGCTCAACTAGCCCAGTAAAGAATATTATGACTAAGATAATGTAGAACAAATTATCCTTAGTCCTCAACAAGGAAAAATCTTATAGAATACAATAGACAACAAGTTTTAGATCAACAACTGCAGCGAAAATAACAATCCATTAGAAGAGTCAAGTAGAGCATGATGTGTACTATATTCTATGATTTAAAAGACCATCATCAATATTTTATCCCTATAACATCAATCAATAAATATTTCAAATCAAAAAATTATCCATGCACTACGAGCCAATGATATTCGTTTGTATCACCAGTGGTCATGATTATGCCAACAACTGTCCATCTATGAACTACTGGCCAAAGAGGACTTTCACCACATCATATGTCTGTAACAATACATGTCATGATTATATCAATACACAATTCCTGGTCATAATCATACCAATCAACAGTCCATTTATGCACTACGGGCCAAAGATGACTTTCACTACATTATAAGCATGAGGATGATGACAATGATATAAGGAATCAATCGAGTGAGATCAAAGATAAATATTATAGATTTATAATTCAATTTATCCAGAGTTCAAGAATGTCCAAATTATTAACATGATAATTAATTGTGGAGTAAAATTCAAGGATGATATTCATGTATAAAAAATTAATATGGACAGAAAAGAAAGCAATTTTGTCGTGAATAGTACCCCAAGAATAGTACCCTGAATGAATAGTACCCGAGTGAATAATACTTCGTGAATAGTACCCCGAATGAATAGTACTCTGAGTGAATAATACTCCGTGAATAGTACTCCGTGAATAGTATCCAGAATGAATAGTACCCCGAGTGAATAGTACCCCGAATGAAAATATTAAAATTTCAATAAGAGAGTTCAGACCAATAGTGAAATGATAATAGATTAAGCACAAACTATTAAGAATATTCCATTAATTTCAAGGGTTTTCACCATTTAATAATAAGGTTATGGAAACAAACAACAAATTTGTGACATAAATGGAGAAATATGAAAGAAGACGATATCCCTGGATGAGTACAAAAGAAATGATATCTCATACGAGTATAAAAGAATATACGAAACTGCAAATGGATTTTCACCCCTCATGCGGTAATTCGCGTAGACAGATCATTTCTAAAATTTAATAAAGAATGAATACGAAGGATTATTCACCATGCATAAGGTAATCTGTATAGACATGTTACTCTCATAGATTAATAAAGAATGAATACTAAGGGTTATTCACCATGCATGCGGTAATTCGCGTAGACAGTTTACTCCCATAAATTAATAAAGAATAGAATGACAACCCTTATCAGTATGAAGAAGATAACATCCTTTATGAATACGAAAGAAATAATATCTCTTACCTTAGTAGGACATTAGACACTATAATAGTGTAGTAGTAGAATACTCTTCTTCTTTCTCTCTTATTCTCTCTCTATAGTTTTCTCTTGTGAGTCTCAGTGAATTGGTGAGAATGAAAGAAGAAATAAGCTTCTATTTATAGAAGATTTCTAGCTTAGCCCTTGAAATGTGAAGATTCAAGTGGCTTGACGACTGGTAATGTGAAAAGACAAGTGGTTTGACGCCTGTAATGTGAAATGGCTAGTGGTTTGACGTCTAGTAAAGGTAAGTATTATTGAAGAAAGTAACTCTTAGATGATGACCTATAGGTCTCATAGAATAAACCAAACTTACAACAAACGTCTCGTAACAAAGCTCTTATTTATATCAAAGATTTAATAAATATTTACCACAATTTACTTTATCTTTAATCAACGCATTTTTAATCTTTCAACAATTCTCCATGAATAATATTATAACTCACAGTATTGACAACTAGATCATTTCCAGGAAAGAGGGGGCTTTCCGATAAGGATTTCTCCTTATTGGCGCGCAATTAAATAACCTAACCCCTTTCCTTGACAGAACTTTCTAGACATTATCAATAATGCAAATAATAATATGACTAATTGTGTCGTCTCAATTATTGATTTAATAATATAAAATATTGTGCAGATGATAGTGTGACAATAATTGAATCAATAATATGAGATACTATGCAGCAACTATTGTAGACATTATTGAATGAAACTGAGTGACTTCTTATGTAAGCATTAATAATCAAATATATTGTGCAATATCGTGTGCTACTATGCAACAACGTTGATTACTGTACTTTTATCACCGGGTATTTCAATAGTTTAACGGTAAAAGTTTTGTCGTTATTCTATGAAAAGGTTATTTTTGTCGCTTTTTATATCCGACAGTTATTCCGTTATGGGGTCCACCAATAATTGCGCCGTCGTACGAATATTCCCCGATAAAAAGAATATTCCCCGACCAAACGAATATTTTATTACAACTTGCTTACTTTTCAAAATTTGCACATATCACCCATAACTATAGCATTATGTCAAATCAACACCTTATTATTCAAAATAATATTTAGAAAAAATTAAATCTTTATTCATAAAAAGTTGGGGTCTTACATAAGTAATATTCCAGTTCTATACAAAACATTATTATTATAAATAGAACAACAATTGTTCTTAAATATAATACCAAAGATTTCATTATCCAACAACAAAATGGAAATAATGTTTCTAACGAGAACTGGAATACAATAACAACTTATTGACTTAATAGATTTGTCCGTAGGATGTGCTAAACTATAAGTTTCTATGGCTAATGCAGCAACCTTTGCTTCATTTCCCACACATAGGATTATTTATCTTTGTTTAGCTTTCTGCTTCTGTTTGTTTCCTTCATAAATCTATATTTATGAGAACCAAAGCCGATATCCAATACCCAAGAAGAACCTTAACTTACTAGAAAGATTAATTTCAATCATGAACAAAATTGTATTTATAACCGAAACTTCACTAAGCTTCTTTTGGTTAGACTCTGCAAGATGCTTTTCGAAGTCTCCTTTCCAGTGTTCTGTCCTATTACAGTGGAAGCAAACTTCTTTGTTATCCTTATCAGTTTTGTTCATATTATCCTTTATTTTTGCCTTTCTATTTACCTTCTTAGAATCGTTCTTCTTTTCAAAAGATCCTTTGACCCCTACCAGTAAGACTTGATCTTTCTTGGTTGGAAAGTGACTCTCGGTATTTTCAACATGTTAAGCAAATCAGCAAAGCTGATATCTATCTTGTTCATATGAAAAATTCACAACAATTATGAGAAGTAGTCCGGGAGTGACTACAAGATCATTTTTGGCTCAACTCTCCATCCATGACAAAACATGTTGTCCTAATTGTTCAATCAAATTGATCATGTTTAGGACACGTGTTTGTACTGTAGTGTCGTTGGTCATTCTAGATCGGAAGAGCTCCTTAGATATCTGATATCTATTAGTACTATTTTTCTCACCATCAACTACTTGATGTGCATCAGTATAGTAAGAGCATCCATAGTAGCAAATTTGCAATCTTGAGCCAAATGTGAACCATCTTGCCACTTTCTAAAAGTAGCAATCTCTTCCTCAAAGGCATTGTCTGCAACCATTGCAGGGATATGCGTATTAAGGACATAAGATAGATTTTCAGCCCTGAAAACTATTCTCAAATTTTTTAACCAATCCGTTTAATTCGATCCGGTTAATTTAGCATTTAATATGCTACGCAGTGATGGTAATTTTAGACATTGTAAAATTCTGTAAATGAATTTGTACTTAACAACATTTTAGCATATATTCTTTTATTAATTACCAAAATAAATTAGGTCTTGTTTTAAATTGGTATTTCCCACTATTTTCTTCAAACTATATTACCCTCACTTGTATAGTTCGGCAAACTCTTATTAAAGATTTACTAGTGAGAATAAGGATCTCATTTCAAATGTATATAGCCTTGTGGTGACACAACAAACTATATATAAATAAATAGGTAGACAACTCTTGTCAATTATATCATCATGTAACTCCTTTTATTTTGCCTCTTAGATTATTTTGATCAAGTGGTGGCACATCCGAATAAAAATTATCTATGTTAAGTCCAACGTAACACTTCCATATATTCAAAAAACAAAAATATTGTCCTTGTGGTGACACAACAATCAATTTTTTTATAAGCATAAAATGTGATAAAATTAACATCTCAAAAAATTAAGATAGGCCTTGTGGTGACACAACAAACTTATAATAATTAATTAATACTCTATTATTTTTATCATGCTAGAAGGCGACGTTCGATATTTCAAATATCTTTAAAAGTTTAGGACTTAATATAAAAACTTTGAGGGATTTGTTATTATTTGTCTCATCTTGTTTAGCGTGCATGCACATATATATATAAAATACGCGTCATATTAATTAACATGTGAAACATGTTAATTAATATCATATATATATATATATATATATATATATATATATATATATATAGTATAAGCATGCACATATAGAATACTATATTCTATCCGGATTGATTATGGAATTTATTCTTGTTTGGTTCACTAGAGCCACCAAGTGATCCAAGAGGTCAAACTTAGTGTGCAAGAATTAAATTTAAATATAACTATTACATTTAAACTCAGGCTCGATTACAAACGTGTCTTCAAGCGTTCCTTGATCCTTGATCTCCAATTCTTCGAAATTAATTCTAACTATTTCTATTACAAAACTATTTAAAATAAATAGAAATCTTGATCAGCAGTCAAGGGAAGTACATAGGAGAGAGATAGAATTTACATTAAGAAAAAATTAGAGAAGACGAGATATGTAGACCCCATTTAATAAACCTTATACATTCATGCATCCAACTAAAATAAAATTCAATCACATTGGTCAATAGTCCATAACCAACCCCTTTTATTTTCACACATCATCATATACATCAATAAATAACATTCATCTCATGAATAATAAATCCATTCCATATATGCATCGATATCAATTTAATGGGCAATTTCAAATTTATTAAAATTCCAATTTTGAAGTAAAAATAAACTCCTTTATTATAATCAAAATTTAAATCATAATTAATTTTTTAATTTTATTTTATCAAATTTTGAATAAAAATAAACTCATTTATTTTTAATCAAATTCCAAATCAAAATAAACTCTTTTATTTTAATTAATAAGGAATCCAATTTCAAGTACAAAATAAACTACTTTATTTTAACTTAAAATTATTGAAAAAATAAAATATGTTGAATCATTTTCCTTATTAAAATTAAGCATCTTTAATTTTATAAAACATGGAATCCTATTCCATATGTGAATAAACTCTTTTATTTTAGGAAACATGAAATCATGTTCCATATATGAATAAACTCTTTTATTCAAACGAATGTGGAATCCAATTTCAAGTTAATATAAAACTTTTGAATAAACTCTTTTATTCAAACGAACGTGGAATCCAATTCCAAGTTAATATAAAATTTTTGAATAAACTCTTTTATTTTAATCATATTCCAATTCAAAATAAACAGTTTATCTTAATTGAAATAAAGATCAAAAATAAAAAAATTAAAAATCTTGTGTTTCAAGTAAATTTGTGCTTCTGAATACATCGGGATCAATACTCGATTCTTGGCCGCTAGCCAAGAAAATACTTTCACGTTATATGGCTAATCGCGCTCGTAATAAATCGAAGATTTACGCAATTGCTGCCAGCGTCGCAGATAAAGGCAGAAAAATTTTTGCCCGTAAAATTGATCAATCGCATACCATACATACATGGAATCATCAAGATCGATAATTAGCACAAAGTTAGGCTCTGATACCACTGTCAGGTTTGTATATAACACGATCATGCAATCAAATTACACAAAAGGTGCGGAAGCGCGATAAAATAGGAATTTAAATTTTTTTTTCATACAAACTAATCACCATGATCATACTGTGTGCATAATTATCAATCAATAGAAAAGAGATGGAGAACAGATTCATACCCTTGTAGAAACTAGCTTCCTCATGTACGAGTTCACCTACAATTCATTTTCACGTTCAACTTGAATTCACCGGGTTTGATTCCTTCCTTTGATCAACGTTAGCCACCCAAGTGTTTGGCCTCTAGAGGTGATCCACCAAGGAATAACAAATATTCAAGAAGATGGGTGTTTGGAAAAACCCTAATTTTTTTATCTCTATAGAAAATATGTACTCTCCCAACTCTTGAAAAAATCATTCACGTGTGTTGTGAAAGCATCAACAACCTTCACCCATAATAAGACTCCTCTTATTTATAGATGTAGGCAACCCTCCTTAACAATTAAGGAATTGGATTTTATTTTAATTAATTAAACTTCTTTAATTAATTAGACTCCTAATCTTATTAGAAATAATTAATTAAACTCTTTTAACTAATTAGTCTCCTAATCTTATTAGGAAAATATGATAGTACTTTTATTAATTAATTCTCAAACTCCTTTAGGAATTAAATAATAATAATAGTAATAATAATAATAATAAGACTCTTATTAATTTATATTTAATATTTTCAAAATATTAAATAATAATATTAAGTTATTTAATTTATTCTATCACCATAGATTAAATTAAATACAATTAACTTATATTATGATTATGTCATTTATTTCTTAAATAAATATTCTTCCTTTTATGGTGAAACCCTTTAGGTTCTCCATATTAAAGCTGGTTATGAATAAATCAATTAGAATAATTCTAATCCTATTTAAATAAATAAATAAAACTATTAATTTATTTGAATAAATAACATTTATTCTACAATAAGGATAAGCCTCCTTAGCAATCAACGACTTTTCAGATAATATAGATTTCAACATTAATCATAAAAGAACCTTTGAGTAAATAGTTACCGTACAATTCAATCCTTTCACCATACAATGTCCCAATTAAATATAAGACATGGAATTACTGTTAAGTCTTATTTTATTTAATTATATGTATTTCGATTCTTAAATGCACAACTCCAAATAATGCAAATCATTCTGCCTTGGCCAAGAACTACTGGGTTGTCATTTATCGAATCACATATGACATTTCTCTTCTTTCACTAGAAGCGGTAGATTTTTTATTGATCATACATTACCCCCATACACAACTTATTATACCCAAGCATACTCTTTGATATACCCTAATGGTCTTAAGGAATAAGTCAAAGTATAACTCATCATACACAAGATACTATGATGATCTTAAGTCCAAGGATCACTTGTACTACTATCACTACAGGAATTCCTATTGACAAGAAAGTAAAACTCCATTAGGTATTCATTAGCGAGTCACGTTCAGTGAACTTATTCTCTAATAAGCACCTACATACTTGCTTTAGTGTCTCCACACAAATGATCATGAGATCAATCATCCTCATCCAATGAGCAAGCAACGTATGTACCAATCTATCCGAATTCACTAATTCCCCTTTTAGTAATCCAATGATTGGGAATAATTTTAGTTTTAAACTATCTATGAATTTAGATCTCATTAGCATGATCTCATCAGCATGATCTCATCAACATGATCTCATCATGATTCTAAAAACATTATTTAAAACTATGTGTTTATCACATATTATTAAAACAGCACCATGTAGATAAATTAAAGTCTTTAGTAAATGAATAATTTTATTAATAAATGAATAAGATTGTTACAAAGTATATGCTTTATCATCAACATGATTGGCTTGAGTGCATACTACTTTCAAGGGGAGGGGTAAATTAGTCCAAATCTTATGATTAATTCGTCCACTACTATTAATAGCGGACATTGATTTTGCCTTTTTAATCCTTGCCCATTCGATCTAGTATTGTACTATAAAAATAATGTATGCCCAATTTTAGTCCATAACTACTTGCTATAAATTATTTCCCTCTCTATATAGATAGAGCTACCCTTGGCTCCTTCTAAACCTTTCCTTAACTTACAGGATTATTGCTGCTTGGACTACAGTTAGGAGAGAGCTGAGCTATAGCAGAACCCCACCACAAGAGGAACATCTAGAATTAACCTTATAGCTTATTTTCAGTGTTACAACATCCGCTAGCACTTTACCAAGCCAAATTTCATATCCGAGCCAAATTTCATATCCGAGCAATCTACTTCAATGGCGCACACAGGACGTGAAAGCCTACCATTCCTTGGTTCAACCCATTCGTAACCACTACAGCTTAAAAACAAGAACTCTGACTTTAAACCTCCATTTAAAAAGGTCAGCATCTAATTAGAATTTTAGTTGCACCATCAGGAGTATGTTTGTTTTTTGTTTTTTTGTTTTTTGTTTTAAAGTAATGCCCAGAAGTCTTCAAAAGCTCAAGCATGAAACAAATCAGTAATGGCAAAACTAATGAAATACACACAGTAGTTGACACGTTTTACTAATTACACCATTAAATTTTTAATTTTTCAAATTACCCAACTAAACTAAATTTTATTTTGAAATTGGGTCATTCCGTTAAAAAAAATAAACGGACATTAATTTTTTATCGACAAAACTAATGAATTACTCACTGTAGTTGGTACATTTTACTGATTATATCATTGAACTTTTAATTTTTTAAATTACACCATTAAACTAATTAATATTTTGAAATTGGGTCATTCTGTTATCTTTGTCACACGAGTGTTAAATCGTTTCAATTTTTATCCTACGTGGACGTGAAAAAGAAAAAAAATTAAACAAATTTGATTCATTTTCTCTCTTCCTTCCCCTCATCTCTCTCTTCTCCCCCTTCTTTTAGATCAAATAGATCTGTGTATTTTCTCTCTCTAAAATCTATGAAAATTCATAGATCCGAATACCCAAGACATTGAATTGAGCTTCAAAGTTCAGTATTAGATATAACAATAGAGTCTGAATCTCCAACAACAATAACATATGAAGTAAATAATGTTGCAGTAAGTTTTCTCCCTCTCACGTCCGACTATCAGCAGCCTTATATCTCATTCACTCTCAATCGCCTCCATAAGTGATAAGTACACTCCTTCCCCAATCTCTCTATATAGATGTATGTGTGTGTGTGTGTATATATATATATAGGGATTCCATCTATGGAAACCGGTTGCCATGGACACTGTTATAACAACCTATTTTTGGACTGTTGATCAACTTATTGGAAGGCTTAGATTGAAACATAAAACTTGCCCAGCCGGCATAGCTTGTGTGCCTAAATAACAGGCTGTACCGGCTTTTATTTTAATATAAGGGCCCCAAATGGTCAACTGTCATCATTTTGGTTAAAAAAACGAATTTTTAATTTTAAAAAAATCCAGCCGGCACAGCTTGTAACGGCCGAGTATTTTTTTTTAACGCATTTCTCCATTATATGTCATGACTCAGCACATCAAAATCACATAAAAAATAAAAAGGCTCAATTAAGATAAGTCAGTTTGTCTTACCGAGAATAAAATGGTCAATGGGTTCAAGTCATCACTATTGGAATAAAAATTGAAAAAAATTCCATTGGCCTTTAAAAGAATTGTTTCCAACTATTCGCTTCTAAACATATTCGAACTCGCAACCTCCCGCTTCAAACCCTCGTCATATGACCACCCGAGCACCACGGGCATAGCTGTTCATTTCTCGCAAGGATTATTCTTTATATTAAAACTTTACATTTCCCCCAAAAAGACATTCTCTTGTATTACGATTTATTTTTATATTAATATTAATAATAAAGTGGGTTTGTTAAAATAGAAAAAAGTTTATTATTATTATTATTATTATTATTATTATTATTATTATTATTATTATTATTATTATTATTATTATTATTATTATCCCTTTTAATATTTTTTTTTCTTATTTTATAATAATATTAATAATATTATTATTAATATAAAAATATTATTATTAATATAAAATAAATATTAGTCTTTAATAAAATAAATTATTATCATTATATTCCATCTCATTATTATTATTATTATTATTATTATTATTATTATTATTATTATTATTATTATTATTTTATAAATTATTAATATTATTTGAGTATCGAGTGTGATATTCATGTATTAATATTATAAAATAATATTAATAATTATTTTAATATTAATTTAAATAATGTGATTATTAATATTAATCCGAATAATAATATCCATACAGTCAACCAAATAGATATTTTTTTCGTATTAATAATATGAAGTAGTTTTATGTGATTAAATAATATTAATATTACTAAGTTATGAATTTGAAAATCCCATACAGTTCAACCAAATAGATATCTTTATTTACATAGTGTACATGAGATAACGCTAGAACATTTTCTATATCTAAGAGGCCGGAAGTAATCTTGCGGATTTCTTGTAGAGCTCCCACGCGATACAGTAACGAAAGACCGTGACATCTTCCAAGGACCACTTCTCTTAGCAAATATCAGCATTGGCCCTAACAAAATCGTCAACATACTTGCATACAAAAATGCCACAGTCTGAGGAGTTGTGTTGTTTCGGTCGGATCTTTGTTACCTGCATAGTAGGATTAACCCTGGGCCACTCACGCATCGGATTACCATTTTGCAAACAAAATGGTATCAAATGCACCTTCATGTACAGAGTAGTTGGTTAATAATTTTATAATATTAAAGGACATTATAAAAGTAAAATATTTTAAAACTACACATACCGCAACTTTAACGAATTCTGAGTACATTTTGTAACTTCATATGCTTGGTATCATCAGAGTAATGCGAATTGATGATGATCTTAACCATCCAATCTTCAACTGAGAATAGGAACAAGACAAAATGGCTTTGATGTGTACTACACACCGGCATGAATATATAATGGCATTCGTGTAAAGGTGGGCCAACATCTTGGTTCACATACGAATTGCAAAAGCTCCATGCATGATTCTCATCAGTTGGGGGCACATACCTCTGCCCAAGATGAATGAAGAATGAATTCATGAAAGAAAATTGGGCCCACCTTTGTATTCCCCGCGACCTATAGTATTCCTCTCTGTCTCGTAGCAACAACATATAAGCGTCGAGGACATGCTCTAAAATCCAATTCCTAGGCCCTAAGGAATGCAATGCATTGTGGTCTAAATCATATAATTGTCGCGGATGTGACAAAGGATATAAATTCGCTTCGGCGGCCACCACGTTTCCAAACATATGTTTACTTATGAATGCCTCCTTCCAATCTTTCAATTTTCCCACATCTTGTACCTGATTGAGACCCAAATGTACATTATTATTATATGACATGTCGTTTTTATTTATAAATAATAATTAATATGCTTTAATTAAAACCATCACTATATATACCTTAAGTGAACCAGCTCCTATGACGTCAGAAAGTCCCGCAAAGTCAGAGGTGGTTGGAATGTAACACTCCTCATAGGCTTGGGAGGTTGGAATGTAACTCTCCTCGTAGGCTTGGGTGGTGGGAATGGAGCTCTCCTCATATGCTTGTGTGGTGGGTATGTAGCTCTCTTGTACCGCATAATCAGTTTGTTTCCCAAGCCCTTCATTGAATTGGGAGAATTGGGACTGTGATCCTAAAATTGTGGGACCCCCTGCGAGATATTTGTTTCCCTCTTGCTTTGAAGTCGTATAGACTGTATTGGTAATCCCAATTGTGTTTTTACAGAACCAACTCGGGAGGCATCTGAGTAAGTGCTGAAAATTTATCAAGTAAAGACTTTGCACTCTCAACCTGTCATGTAAGATGAACACAAGCAAATATCAATAACACTAAATATGAATAAATGTAATATTAAGTATATACTGTAATATAAATAAATTAAAGAATAAGATAATTTTCTACCATTTGAATAAGGTGCTGGTGGTTGTAAATGGCCTGAGGCTCATAACAACTGTCTTGGCTCATAACAATAAGATAATTGCATCATGTTTATTCTGAGCACCCATCATTCAAAAATAATTTTATCAACTGTGTGTATATTTCATTGTCCATCGGGGAATTTGAATAGCGTTGGCATATTCTGATAAGTTCCTATGAATTGTATACCAATGAATGACTTGGAAGTTTGTATGATGTACTGACGTAAATGGATTTCAAAGATATCAAAGAGATATTTTTCATGAGGGAATGACTACCATAGGAAGAAGCTAGGCATTAATAATTTTTTTTGATGAGTACGTTAATGCATCAACAGGTATGCTATGTTTTGTACTGCAGAGTCAGAAGGTTATAGAAAAACAATTTATAAAAGAGAGGAAGGCCGACTACATAACAAAACATCGTAAAAGGATTACGGTACTCGGTTCATCTTTAGAAGTTCATACTACACAAGTGTACACAAAAGAGATGTTTAGACGTTTCTGACGTAAATTCGTCGATTCCATAAAATACAATGTTCATAAACTTAGTGAGTTGTGTGTCACTGATACTAAGGTTTATGCGACGGTATATAATATGGAATCTGTTGAAAGTGGTGGAAGATATAAAGAAGTTGTCAACAATCGTTAGCTGGGATCGGTAACATGTAACTGCCAAATGTTTTCTCACTGGTGAATTATGCAGGCACATCTTGAGATATTTCATAGCAAAGAGTATTTCACAAATACCGAGCGACATGATTCCTCATCGGTGGACAAGAAATGCGAACAAAAGCAATGGTGAAGACTTACTCTTTAACACCACAGCTACTGACTTCGAACAAGATCAAGCAATGCGCTATAATCATTTGATGAGTGATTACCAGGAGTTAGCGAGCAAAGCGGCTTGCTCAGTTCGAGGTTACAAAACTGTTTTTAAACTAAATGCACGAGGAAAAGCGTTGGTTGACCAGTATAATCCGGATGAGAATATTACTGAACTGGCAGATGACGACATTGATTGCACGGTTGGAGATCCAAATCATAATATGGGATACGATAATGACGATGAAGATGCAGAGGTGGAAGTAGAAGAAGAGTTTTTGCCGCCTATTATTTCTCAGACAAAGGGCCGCAAAAAATAATCTAGATTCAAGAGTGTACTCGAGAAAATCATTCCTTTTAAGCCTCATCGAAAATGTGCAATTTGCGTCTTTGAAACAGACCACGATAAGCGAAATCATTATCGAGTGCTAGGGATTCCTAAGCCAAAAAAATAGGCGTCAGTTGTATTATTTATGCTATGTTTTTTTTATTTTATGAAAATGAACATGTAATCTGTACTATTCATGTTAATGTTATGCAGTTGTAGTATTGGTATAATCTGTACTTCTAATATTGATAATCACATTATTATTATTATTATTAATATTATATTTTGTAAAATTAATACATGAATATCATACTCTTATACTCAAATAATAATAATAATTTATATAATAATAATAATATTAATGGTAATAATAACAATAATAATAATAATAGAATAATAATAATAATAATAATAATAATAATAATTATTATTATTATTATTATTATATAACTACTTTTATAAATTAAAATAAGTAAAATAAATTCACGAAATGTCACGAAAAATTATCATTATTACTTATTAAACTAATTAAACTTGATATATTTTCAAACTCATAACTTAGAGAAAATTGATTTCATAATATTCGATGATGATGAGTTCATAAAGGAACATGGCTTCATAAAATAATAATAATAATAATAATAATAATAATAATAATAATAATAATAATGCAAGATGGAATATAATGATAATAATATATTTTATTAAAGACTAATATTTATTTTATATTAATAATAATATTTATTTTTATATTAATAATAATATTATTATAAAAGAAAGAAAGAATATTAAAAGGGATAATAATAATAACAATTAACTTTTTTCTATTTTAACAAACCCACTTTATTATTAATATTAATATAAAAATAAATCGTAATACAAGAGAAAATGACTTTTTGGGGAAAATGTAAAGTTTTAATATAAAGACTAATCCTTGCGAGAAATGAACAGCTAGGCTTGTGGTGCTCGGGTGGTCATATGATGATGGTTTGTAGCGGGAGGTTGTGAGTTTGAATCTGTTTAGGAGTGAATAGTTGGAAACAATTCTTTTAAAGGCCAATGGACTTTTTTTAATTTTTTATTCTAAGCTGTGATGACTTGAAGGCAAATTAACCATTTTAAAAAAAAATTATTCTCGGTAAATACGACTTGTAAATTTGGCCTTTTTTTTTATTTTTTTATGTGATTTTGATTTGCTGAGTCATGACATATAATGGAGAAAATAAAAAAAAAGCGTAGGTAAGTACAAGTTGTCTTATTTGGACTTTTTAATATTAAAAATTTGTTTTGTTTAACCAAAATGACAACAGTTGACCATGTGGGGCCCTTATATGAAAATAAAAGTCGGTACAGCCTATTATTTAGGCACAACAAGCTGTGCCGGCTGGGCAAGTTTTATGTTTTAATCTAAGTCTTTCAATAAGTTGATCAACAGTCCGAAAATGGGTTGTTATAACAGTGTCCATGACAACTGGTTGCCATGGATGAAATCTCATATATATATATATATATATATATATATATATATATATATATATATGGTGGGTTCCTATCCAAGGATGTACATATCTGTTTTGTTATATGTATCCAAATCACGCCTAAAACACTGTATTATAGAAAAATTCAAGTTCCATAAAATATTAAACTTTTTTTTAGTTGTTTTGAAAAAAGAAAAAAAAAATTAGTCCGCATTTTAAGCCAGTCCGGACTCCCAGACTGGATTCATTTCCTATATATGGTCCCCTTGCATAAATATTTTAGTTCTAGCTTTGTCATGGCAAGGCAAAGAACTTGCATGCCTGTTGCAAACATGACTTTTTACTTCAAGCTAGATTCGGAGTGCAGCGGCAAAGTCTATAGGACCCTAGAAGTCAGTTCTGAATTGTATTATTCTGCCATAACCTCCGTTACAGAGTCAGCCAAGATAACTTTTGGCAGTACTTGAGTACAGTGGAGGCTAACTCGATCAAAATATGGAGCCACTTACCCATTGAGTTACCATTTACCAGAAGAGAGGCATCCACTTCGCAATTAAAACGTTCTTGCAATATGAGGGGTAAACACACTAAAAATTCTGATCTTGCAAGTTCAGGGATGAGTTTAAATGCAGATAGTTAAAAAAATGAAGAAAACTAATAGGGTGATACTGATTTTATGGTGGGGGGTGAGGGCCAGTAACTTGATAGGCAAAAATGGTTTTTAAGGACTCAAAATGCACTACTACTAAGATGCTATGATTTCTAGGCAACCCATAATAATCTTGTAGGATTTCAGTGCAAAACAAGATAGAAAAGAATAACTAAGACACCAAGATTCACAACAATAAGCGGCAGTTAACAACTTAGTCATTGAGAGGCGCACCTTTCCAGATGGTTAGCAGAGTAATCATCACCTCATACTGCTTTGTCAAACAAGGACAATCCACGAACAGTCAGAATTTCTAGAAGTCATTCCATGGTGAGAATCCAGCATATAGATTAATAAAATTCTAGAAAATCAGAGGGGACATTCAGGTGTGAGCTACCAGCTTGCTTCAACTCCATTAGTACCAGGGTGACATAACCATGTAGCCACCTTACTTACACTTAGCATGCAGAGCAACCAGAGCCAAGTGTAAGTAATTCAACCCAAAGAAGCACCAGAGCCAAGTGTCCTAGAAGCACTTACAATCTACTGAGTTTGTATCTTAAGTTCTTGTAATTCCAAATTGTGAACTGCTCCCACAAAATTACACAGGTATTTTTTTATCAGGTTTAATCAGGTTTCCCAACTATCTTTTCTGCAAACTAGTGCTTATTTTTCACATGCTTTATTAGGCTTTCAAGCTCACCTTTATTTGGCATAAAAGAAAGAAGCTCAAATGTCTCCAGAAGTTGGATAGCTAGTTGCAATTGAATGCACAAGTACAAATGAGAACTTAAAAAAACAAGGGGTATATATAGTGCTTTAGTGATCTCAAATGAACTTCTATTTTTCTAATTTTCCTTTCTTGTCCTGTTTATTTATCTAGCCATTCTTTGTAAGCCTCTATTTAAGTAAGTATTGCGGAAGCAAGACCACAAATTTAAAAACCAAAGGGGACAGAACAAGTGCCAAGCAGAGTTGCCATGCACACAAAAATCAAAAAACAAAACGCACACGTGGCAATGGAATATCTATCTAATAAAATACAAATGATTTTGAATTTCCCGCTCACTCAATAAATCATTTGTGTTGTTCAAAGTTTGAGATAAATCTCACCGTCCATACAGTGCCGGAGGCACGGGACCCA
Organism: Panax quinquefolius; assembly: GCA_020205615.1. NCBI lineage: Eukaryota > Viridiplantae > Streptophyta > Magnoliopsida > Apiales > Araliaceae > Panax > Panax quinquefolius. Next base: position 62,039,896 of record CM035174.1, on the reverse strand, counting down.
TCTAGTATATATATATACACAAGAGAAGACAAAAAACGACCAATATGTTCAATGCTTTGCCTCCTCATGTGTCTATCTCTCTCCGCTTTGCATCATTATCTTAAATTTTCTGAAATTTTCTTATGTGATTTTTTTGTGTGTTTATAAAGTGTTGTCCTACAAAATAAATGTCGCACCTACCATCAAAGTTAATAAAGAAGCTGGTTCCAACTTCCTTGGAAAAAAATAAGTTCTGCAGTGCTATCAGTGGATCATTCTAACAATCACAGATTTTTGTATGATTCCACCTTCCAATTGAGAAAGATCATGAAATGCATCTCAAAGTTGAAAACCAAAAACACATACCATATATATATATATATATATATATATATATATATATATATATATATATATGTATGTACACCACATAAATCACTTGTACATAGTCTTGAGATGGAAGAAAGAAGAAAAAAATGGACTAGGAATGAGTAGATAACTTCGCACTGGGCCAAGGATAAACTCACAAACATCAATCCTGTGTGAAAATTAGCTCTGACTTTACCAAATAGAATAAAACCAAACCAGGCCGACTACATAGTAAGCTGAACAAATCAACTATTCAACTATATAATTAAAGTAATAAACGGACAAACTCGGGCAGTCCTTCAAACTTGGTAAATCAATCCCTCATAATTTAAAACTCTCGCCATTGTCAGGATTAACAAACTCTCAAATCAATCTCAATTAGAACTATACGACTGCTATGATTTACGTTTAAAAACTGTCCTCTTCCCTTATAAGGTAGCATCCTAACTGGATCAACATACTAAATGGACATATCTTCAGCAGTGTTCTATTTTGATAACAATTGATTGCTTTAAAATTTTAATTAAAAGACATGAACTATAATCCCATTACTTACCTAAAGAAAAATCAATAATTATATTCTTAAGTCTTGATAAAATATATCTAAACTACATTCAATTATTAATAGAGATAAAAACTCCAAACATGCGGATAGGTGGGTTTGGGTAAAGAAAAAACTCCACAAAAAATAACCCAAACCAGGTAAGAAAAATAACCGAAACCATATAACTAGAAAAGAATCATACCAGTGGCCTTGCTTTTGTGAAGCCTCTATAATGGCAACTGAATTCTCACACCTGCAAAGTGGAGCAAATTTCAATCAATCTAATGGCACTAAACATGTTTTCATAAAAAGGAAAACATCCCATATATAATCCATCCAAGTGTGCCCGTGGACGACTCCAACATATATCAACCTCTGGCTAATGTAATACACAAACTGAAAACTATTAAAACTCATCATTTTGATCAACCAAGGAGTAAAACGAGATTCAAAATTGTATAGCAACCATTAAAACAATGACCAGCAATGTTCATAAATAATAACTTTTTCCCCTCTTTTAGTCAATTGCAAGGAGAGACAGCAGAACTCATTTAAATATGTCCTCAATTCGTAAAGAAAAACTATGTCCTCACAATTACTGATACCATAATACATTTCCTTTCAAAACTTGCATCAATCATCTTAAGATATTCTTCCCATTAGTCATCACCATCTAATTGGTCCATTTAACATGTCAATCAATAAATTATAATTCAGCTTTCATTCAATAGGCATCAAAATATAAAATGGAATGCAAGTAATAGCATTGATTTCATAAAACATAAATATCTGTTGCTACATAAGACTTTGAGAAACCTGTAAACAACTTGATCCTAACTCGATCCTAAAGTACATCTTTAACACTAATAATCAAATGAACAACTAAACTACATAACTAAACTGCAAACTTTTTTGAAGCTACTCAACCTATCAAACTAAAAACCAACGAATAATAAACTTACCCCTCAGATCCATATACATATACATATATAATACAGTAAATTAAACTAAACCTAACTGAAACTACTATAAAAGTCAGTTGACAATTTGCTTTACCAACTCCTCCTTCCCAGTTAAAATTAGGAAAGGAAGATACTGGAGCAGCAAAAGACGATCAACCCACTAACATCATCAAAAGTCACTAGATATCAAGTCGAAGCATACGTCGTATTTCACTTGTGGGATCAACTTTTTTAACAAAAAAGCTCGGAACCGGTAAAGAACTCGGCGCCGGCGAATCAATAATCCCAGATCCAGCATAGAAATCAACAAGGCAGACCTTTTTCGTCAAAATCTCAGGTTCTGGACCCAACCTGTCAGTAGAAGAAAGCACAAAATCGTCCAGTTCTTCAACCTTCAAATTCTGCACAACAGAAGGTGTTTTATAATTTGCCTCTGTGTTATTGTTGATTTCAGTCAACGCTTCGCCGCGTTTCAAAATCTTCACTTGACCCATCACGAGGTTGGGCTTCGACGGTGGACTGGTGACCGTGGGGCTCTTTCTTCTCCGATTGGAAGTAAGTTTCACCCCATCAGGGCTCGATTTTCGATGAGATTTCATGGCGGAATAATTCAAATTTTGGCGAGGATATCTATTTTTGAGAAGATCTTGTGGCTGAAGAACTGCGATTTCACCCATGAGAGTTTACAGGGGATCAAATTAGGGCAAAGTTCAGATCTATACAGACCCAAAAAAACAGATAAATTTAGAGAGAGAAAGAGGAGCAGATAACACTTTGTGTGAATTTTTCTAGAGAGAGAAATAATGTAATTGGAGAAGGGAGGACTGGGGATTATTTATAGAGCACCAATGGCGGTAGAAAACGTGTGGAGAAGGAAAAGGACGTAGGATTTGGGAGTTTTTGTCTCGTTTGAAAATTTCAAATGAGTAGTAATGGTTTAAATTTTAATATTATCTTAAATATTAAATATAATAATATTTAGTTTTTTTATTATTTTTTATCTAATAAATTATATTTTTTTAATATAAAGATAATATATTATATTTAATATTTTATAATTATTTATTTAATATTTTCTCACAATTCTAAAATATCTTATATTAAGAAACTGATAGAGATGTAAGATAAAATAAATTATTTATAGATAAACAAAATTTTAGAATGTATTTAAACTTCCATACACACTAAATATCCATTTGCTAAACAAATACAACGACACACCATCTTGTGATTTCATTATTTTAAGAATAACTAAAAATAATAATACAATATTAAGTGTTGTAGACACTCAAATTTTTGTATTTTTATTACTAACTATGCAGAAGGACAAAATCGTCTTTTATCTCTCAAAGACAACCCTGAGTCAAAATCATCAAATCCAACCCCGACGACAACCTCGGGAGATTAAGTAAAACCCCGATGACAATCCCGGGAGATCAAATCTAACCCCGGAGACAACCCTAGGAGATCAAGTCAAAACTCGTCAACAACCCTGAGAACTGTCAAAAGTTAATAGCAGTCCAATCTCGGAGACAACTCTGAGAAAAGACGACTACAACTGGATTAAGTCCGGAACCAACCCGGGAGGGGAAAAATAGTGATTTTGCCAACTCAACATCAAATCAACCCAAATCACTACAAAAGAAGTCATGCAGAACCAAAACATCAATCCCGAGTGAAAACAGCACAAAACAGCTCAACGGATGGACTGCGAAGACTTAAAGATCTGGTCATGGACCCATTTTCTCGGATTCGGAAAATGTCAAATCTCATGTCATTGTGTAGCTCTCGTCAAGGGCTTTTCGGAAAGGTATAGCATGCAAGACCCCAACTTTTTATGAATAAAAATTTAATTTTCTCTGATTATTATTTTGAATAATAAGGTGTTGATTTGATATAATGCTTTAGTTATGGGTAAAATGTGCAAATTTTCAAAGTAAGTAAGTTGTCATATAATATTCGTTTGGTCGGGGAATATTCTTTTTGTCATGGAATATCCGCATGCGATACAGTATGATCATTTAGTAGACTACATAATGTAATAACCGCTTGGGATATAGAAAGCTTACGAAATAACCTTTTTATAAAAATAACGCCAAAATTATAACCGTTAACTGTTGAAATACCCGGTTGATAGGTATAATTTTATTTTATATATTTTGATGATAACAATTATATTGTAATTAATTAAATATGTAATTATTTAATTATTATTTTATTATTTTATCTAAAATATTTTCCGATTTTACTTGAATTAATTTTTATTGACCTTGATAATTTAAATATCAAGTGTTAAATAGAATTGATTCATATAATATTTAAGGCAATGAGATCCTATTTTTCAAAACCAAATGTTGGCAAAAAAAGTTTTTATACATACATCATGAGAATTAAAATTAATTATAAGTGTGTATATATATATATATATATATATATATATATATATATCGATATTTTTAGTACATATATATGAAATAAGTATGTTAACATTATAAGTATTATATATATATATATATATATATATAAATATATATATATATATATAAACCAGGATATGCATGCATATAATTGTCGACGCTTCTGGATTTTTATTTGTCCTTTTTTATTTACTTGTTCTTTGGTGTTCTCATGTTAGGTGAGATTTGTTTGAAAAATAAGTGAAAAAGGTCAGCATGTATCCGTCGACGATTGAATTGTGAGAGTCGCCATTGGTTTTTATATGGTTGTACCAACACAACCGAGAAAAGGTTTGCACATTGACTTCGATGATGTGACAACGCTAAAGCAGTCCGTGAAAAGAGATTTATTAGGGTTGGGGGCTTGATTATGCGGAGGAAGGTGTTAGGCACTTCGACATCCGTGTTACCACGGTGACCGCCTCTTTTCAAGAAACTATTATCCGAATGTGTGTGTGTGTGGAAATCGATGTCTTTGTTTATTTGGAAGTGGTGCGAGGCCTCGTTCGCACCTATATACATAGGGTTTGAATTTATGTAAAAATTCAATTTTAGCAAGATATGGCAGTGATGTTTTATAAAAGAGGTTTTTCAAACCCTTGTACTCAATAGTAATTGAGACCTTTTACACTTCCATTTTATTAAGTGTTCGGCTTGCTTGATTTTATTTTCGAGATGCAAAGCATCTATAAGAAAATAATGTACAAATTAATGCTGATTTCCTTATGGGTATAAAAACCATCTGAGGAAATTCAAACACCGCAGAATAATTTACAAGCTGCTTACAACTGAAAATGTTAGTCCATATATATATTAAAGCAGATAAACGCTCTAGACCGAAGTCTAGGCTCAATCGAGGTATAACTCGATAATGTTAGTCCATATATATAAATATATATATATATATACAAACTGAAATAAAACCACGGACCGAAGTCCGGGCAAACACACGCAACACGACTCTCAACGTGAAGAAGGGTGTGTGCAAAGATGAAGAGAAAGACTTTAAAGTGTGTGAGAAGGCTTACAGTGGGTTGCCAAAGAAGACTTCTATATCTTTAAAGGGATGAGAAATCGGCTCCCGCCGGTACAAAAGTAGCTATATGTGAGCTCACAAGTGTATAAAATGAGAAAACACTCAGTATACTGTAAGTACGGAGTCCGCCGTTTCTCTTGCAAATATGGCCACCCCAAGCCCTCTATTTATAGAGGGGGGAGCCGCAGGTGTACTAGCAGCAGGTGTACCTATGTCTGCCCGGGGTGCCCTGGGCAATGTGGGTCCCACCGTGTCGAAGTACGTACACTCGGATAACGCGATGTTCGCTCGGTCGTTCATAACTTTCAATTCGGGAGTCCGATGGAAGCGTGTCATACCATTTCGAAAAGCTCTTTCCGAGAGCTACATAATGACATAGGATTCGCACTTTTTTGATTCCAGGAAGATGGGTCCATGACCAAAATGGCATTCCCGGGTTTCCGTCAGGTAGTCCGTTGAGCCATTTTGCGTAGTTTGCGCTCGAAAGTTAAGATATGGTTCTCGTGGGACTTCTATTAAAGTAATTTGAGTTAAAATGAGTTGATTTGATGTGAGTTGAAGTTGAGTTAGCAAAATGACCATTTTGCCCCTCCTGGGGTTATCTCCGGTTTTCTCACAATTGTAGTAGTCTTTTCTCAGGATTATCTCTGAAGTTGGCCTGCTGTTGATTCTGACTGTCCTCAGGGTTATCTCTGAGGTTGGCTTGACCTCCCGGGGTTATCTCCAGACTTTGAACTTGATCCCTCGGGGTTATCTCCGGGGTTGGAAACTGGATCTCCCGTGGCTATCTCCGGGGTAAAAATTGTTGTGGTTCTCCAGGGTTATCTCTAGAGTGAAAAAGATGCTTTTGCCCTCCTGCATGGTTAGTAACAGAAAAAGAAAATTTTGATTGTCTACAGATGCCTCTCTTTATCATGTTCATGCAATGCAATGGAATGGACATGATAAAGATTAGTAGGCACTTGAAAATATGACAAGGTATTTCTAACGATGCAAATCGCAATGTAATGAATGTTTATGATGAATGTTAAAATGTTTTCGCAAATCGCACATCGCATTTCGCACTTCATTTTTCGCATTTGGCCAATCGCACTTCGTAACTCGTATATCGCATTTCGCATATCGCAAATCGCATTTCACATTTCGCATATTGCATTTCGCAAATCGCATTTCGCATATCGAATTTCGCATATCGCATTTCGCATTTCGCAAATCGCAATGTAATGAATGTTATGATGAATGTTAAAATGTTTTTGCAAATCGCTTTACCTTTACCGATCATTGTTGATGCCTATGTTGGTGTTGACTCTAATGGTTTGGCATTTAATCGCTGATGCTTGTTTGATGAAGATAAGTTGAGATGTTTTCTAAATCTCTGATGGGGATGATGTTTTGAAATCACCAGACCCTCCCGATGTATTCGCTGGTAGTTTGCAACGGTGCCTACCCTGTTGATCGCCATACTTTTTCGATTCCCACTCGAACGGTGGTATACGAAGCTTTCATCGCTGAACTGTTTTGATGTCGCGCTGAATTGATGCTAATGGTTTTTAGAATACCGAATCTTCCAATACCTTCGCTGAAGTAATATTTCACGGATTACTTCACTAGACTTCGCCTGATGTTATGCTAGATTGATGACAACCACCAGATGTCTCACCCTTTTAGAGGTGATTTGGAGTTTCCTTTCGCTGTTGGGTGCTTGTGCCCCATTTTCTTGAGCATTTGACTCGCAATTCGGTTGAACTGATGACCTAAATTTCGCTTACATCCCTGGGGGTTGCAGCTCATTCTTTCCCTGCCCAGATTTGAATTTCGGTGTAGAGGCCTCAACTTGTGAGGACTTAACGCATGTTAATGGTGTAGATTTCATTCGCTAGGCCTTTCGTCGTTGACCTTCTGCTTCTGAGTTAAAAACTTTTTTGAGAAGTTTCCCCTTTTTTCGTAGTGGCACGCTTATGTCGCTATGATTTCTTTCAGGAGTTCTCCTCTTTCTTTTTGATGAGAAGCTTGATCTCGCCTTACGCTCCTTCCATTTCTTAGAATTGGAAAAATGCCTCAGTCCTTTCGCATGTTGATGCCGAGGGTTCATATGAGAAACTCTCTTTGTTGATGAAGTCGCGAGTGAATAATATCTGAATTGCCATTGAGATGATGATGGACCATGCTGATGGCGCTGACTGGTGCATTTTCCACTTTAGGATGGTTGATAAATGCCCCAGTGTTGAGTTGTCGCTGCTTCCGAGATTTCCCCAATCTTTTTGTAAGGGACCCAATATTCGGTTGTTGCCAATTTTTAAATTGCTCCAGCCTCGCTTGTTGTCTGGGATAGTTGCTTTGACAGATGAGCTAATAAGACGCCGAGATCGCAAGAGGCTTTTACTTCTGTACCATCTGATGAACATGTAGTGGACGTGGGCTTTGTTGTTGACAGCTCTTTCTGGTAGAGATGCCGCTTTGTTAGAGAGATGATGCTCTAACTCATAGGGATATCGCTGTTGCTGAGCGGGATGACGCTATATCTACCCGAGATATCGCATGTAGTTAGCGGTGGATCTGTTGGCTCGTGTAGAAACCCTTGGGCAGTAGATCACATCGTTACCTCCTTCTTCTGAGAGGGAATCCATGTTGGACTTGATAGCCCGCATATACATTGATTTGTAGATGGGCTTGTATTTTCCTGCACAGACTAGCTTAGCCATTTTATCATGTACAGTACAAATTGTATATATCAAACAACATTATATATGGCAGGGAAATATATGTTGATTCGCTTCCCTTTTAGTTGTGCCTTGCTACTTTCTTAATATTCGCTTGTTTCTCCAGGACTTTGTGATCTGGATGTATTCTGAACTCCTCCTTGATGGATGGACAGTGAGATGTCTCAGGATTTTCAGAATGGATCGTTGATCTGTGTGTATTCCCTACCATCTTTGGTGTCTTGGGACTGATTTCTGTATGTGGCTATAGATAGGAGTGTGTTTATTTTTGTTTTTTCTGTGGTGAGACCGGACCATATAACATGGCTGCCTACGTACTCCCGTGTATTGGGGAGATCAGGTCGACATAGTTCGCCCCAGGTATAGGGCGGATTGTAGGTGAAAAGTTTAATCCTATGTACATGATAAATTGAAGGTGTGAAAGGTTTAATCCCTGGTGGGATAAACTGAAAGTGTGAAATGAAGTGAAACCAGGCTGCTGGTTTAAAAAGTGTGTTTTTCCCTGAAGGGCTGATGGGTAAAAAGGAAAGGTTGTATGTAGTGAGGGTTAAAGAACCTGAAATGACTGGTGATCTGATGATCCAAAACTAGGATGTTCGCTTGATGGTAACCTCAAACATAGTACCATTTCACGGTGTCCGAATTGATGAGTTACGGAAATTCATCGCCGTCCATTTCCTTTAATTTGAAAGCGCCTCCTGTCAATACCTCCTTGACAATAAACGGGCCTTCCCAGTTCGAAGCGAATTTTCCTTTAGACTGAGCTTGGTTGTCAATGATCTTCTTCAAAATCAAGTCGTGTTGTTTAAACTGCTGTAGTCAGACTTTTCTATTGTAGGATCTTTTTTACAAGTAGAGGGTCGCTCATGTGTGGGCCACAGACTCCCCCATGGATCTCATTCATGAGTTTTTAAGCTTGGTCCTCGTCCAGACATCTGAGGAGACCTCGTCTTGCATCTCTTTTGTAGAGTGCATCTCCGCTCAGGTAGATTTTCATAGCAAGTCGATGGATCCGCCTTTTCTCAGTTGAGCTCACCTCAGCAGGTGTAGATTTATCTTGTGAGTGTTCATAGACATGCTGATATCAAGGATGCTGGATGGGAGGTAGCTCATCCGATACTTCTCCAATGTAATTCACATAGGCTGGAGCCTTTTATTGGGCAAATGTGAGAGTTGGCATATCTTCCTTGCCATGTATGTTGATCAAAGAGGCACAGGTTGCTAGCGCATCCGCAAAATCATTCCTATTTCGAGGAATATGGAGGAAGGATTTTTTCTTCAAACTCCGAAGCCATCTGTAGAACCTGCCGATGGTAAGGCAGCAACTGTAGAACCTGTTGAAGAGATTTTTCTTTTTCTTTTTTTCTTTTCTCTTTTTCTTTTTCTTTTTTTTCTTTTCTTTTTTTATGCATTAGATCGTGGAAAAGAGCCATATGGCTCACTGATAGGTAGCTCCGACATTGATGAGGCCGAATGACAATCGTCTGTAGCAAAAGGTTCCCCAAGGAGTGATGAATGCAGCAACCATGATTTGATGGTACCCCACAAAGCAATCCGCAAAGGAGTATATGTCATACTGAGTCGTATTGTCATAGAGGATGTGGATGAATGGGACGGGAAAGCTATCTTTGAGACAAGCTTTGTTCAGATCACTATAATCCACGCAAACTAGCACCTCTCCTCCGGGTTTCTGCACGGGGACTATGTTGGATAGCCATTCTGGGTATGTTGACACCATGATGATGCCGACTTGAAATTATTTCACAATTTCTTCTTTAACTTTTAACTCCACTCAGGTTTTAATCACCTAAGCTTCTGTCTGACTGGCTTAAATCCCCTTTGATGAGAAGGCGATGAGTGAAAATGTCAGACGTTAGCATATCTTCTAACGTCTGAATTGTCCTCTCGCTCTGTCCATCCGTCTGTGGATGATACGCTGTACTCAGCTTCAACTGCGTTCCCAACTGCTCTTGTAAACTTCTCCAAAAGTTTGACGTGAATCGTGGATCACGATCTGACACTATCGATACTGGCACTCCATGTCTAGAGATTATTTCCTTAATATAAAGTTTAGCTAACTGGTCTAAGTTATAATTAACCCTAATTGGCAAAAAGTGAGCCGACTTTGTCAATCGGTCCACTATTACCCAAATCGCATCATACCCCTTCTGTGTATTCGGAAGTCCAACCACAAAATCCATCGTGATATTCTCCCACTTCCACTCCGGAATTTCTAATGACTGTAACAAGCCACTTGGTCGTTGATGTTCGGCCTTAACCCTCTGACAAGTCAAGCACCTACTAACGTACTCGGCAATCTCTCTCTTCATGTTCGGCCACCAGAAACTCTGTCGAAGATCTTGATACATCTTAGTACTACCAGGATGAATTGAAAACCTTGAACTATAAGCCTCTTGTAAAACTTGCTCCTTTAATTCCGTTTCATTCGGAACCCAAATTCTTCCCTCAAATCTTAATAATCCCTCGTTATCAAGACTGTACTTAATATCTTTTTCGTTGATCAGCCGTTCTCTCATCCGATTACACTCATCAGTTTTGAGTTGTACCTCCTTAACTCTCTCTACGATGGTAGATTGCATCTCCGTCTCAAACAACATTTGTCCCGCTTCACTTGACAGCTTCACTTTCAACTCCATTCTAGCCATCTCTGTTATTAACTCAGTTTGAGCCGTTAACAAAGACAACTTTTCCCGAGCCCTTCCTACTTAAAGGCGTCAGAATAACATCGATAGCTTTTCCCGGGTGATCTGAGATTTCACAACAGTAATCCTTTATCAACTCCAGCCATCTCCTCTGCCTCATATTCAACTCCTTTTGTGTGAAGATATATTTTAGACTTTTGTGGTTCGTGTATATCTAACACTTTTCCCCATAAAGATAATGTCGCCATATCTTTAGGGAAAACACCACCGCGGCCAGTTCCAGATCATGAGTAGGGTAAACTTTCTCATAATCTTTCAACTGCCTAGACGCATACGCAATGACCTTGCCATCTTTGCATGAAAGCACGTTGAACCTAGTCCTTTATGCGAAGCATCGCTATAAACTACGAAATTTCCTGTGTCATCGGGTAATGACAAAACATGCGCTTCACTCAACTTCTTCTTCAGTTCTTGAAAGCTATCTTCGCATTTCTCAGTCCATACGTACTTCACCGTCTTCCTTTTCAAGTTAGTCAGTGGAGTAGCTATCTTTGAAAAGTCCTGAATGAACCTCCGATAGTAACCCGCTAACCCTAAGAAACTCAGCACCTCAGTCGGCATTTTCGGTTGTTCCCAATTCATCATGGCTTCCACCTTCGCTGGATCTACTGAAATCCCCTCATGGTCAATAAGATGACCTAAAAACTGAACCCTCTCTAACCAAAATTCACACTTAGTGAACTTCGCATATAACTTCTCCTTTCTTAATGTTTCCAACACTATTTTTAGGTGTTGAAAGATGATCTTACGGCGCCTTAGAGTAGACTAGAATATCATCAATAAACACCACGACGAATTTGTCCAAATATTGTTTGAACACCTTGTTCATCATGTCCATAAAAGCAGCAGGTGCATTAGTCAACCCAAATGACATCACCAGAAACTCGTAATGACCATAATGAGTTCTGAATGCTGTCTTTGGCACATCTTCATCCCTAACCTACAGCTGATGATACCTTGTCCACAAATTTATTTTAGAAAAATATTTAGCCCCTATCAACTTGTTAGGTTTGTAATATTCATGAACGCAATCAAATTGCAAAATTAAGTGGAAACGTGTAAAAATCAGAGTTTAAAATTTTACAAACCATATACCCGGATCACCCTTTATGCACAATTATTAATTAAATGAAAAAGATAACGAATAAGAATCATACCCTTGAAGATCGAGCTTCCTCAGGTACAAGTTCACCTCCAATCCTTTTCGCGTTCAACTTGAATCCACCGGGTTTGATTCCTTCCTTTGATCAACGTTAGCCACACAAGTGTTTGGCCTCTAGAGGTGATCCACCAAGGAAGAAGAAGGATTTAAGAAGATGGGTATTTGGCTCAAACCCTAGTTTTCTATCTCTATAGAAAAGAACGTACTCTCCAACAAATTGGAATTATTATGTATATTGTAAAAGTCAACAACCACATCACCCATAATAAGACTCCTCTTATTTATAGATGTGGGCAACCCACCTTAACAATTAAGGAATTGGGTTTTATTTAATTAATTAAATTCTTTTAATTAATTAAGCTCCCTAATCTTATTAGGGATAATTAATTAAACTCTTTTAACTAATTTTCCTTCCTAATCCAATTAGGAATAAATGAGAGTACTTATATTAAATTAATTACTAAACTCTTTTAGAAATTAAAATAATAATTATAATTGTAATAATATTAATAAGACTCTCTTATTAATTTATATTTAATATTTCTAAAATATTAAATAATAAATATTAAGCTATTTAATTTATTCTATCACCATAGATTAAATTAAATATACTTAATATATTATTACGATTATGCCATTAACTTCTTAAATAATTATTCTTCCTTTTATGGTGTGACCCTTTAGGTTCTCCATATTAAACCGGTTGTGAATAAATCAATTAGAACAATTCTAATCTTATTTAAATAAATTAAATAATTAATTTATTTAAATAAATAATATTTATTCTACAATAGGGATAAGCCTCCCTAGCGATCAACGACTTTCCAGATAATATAGATTTCAACATTAATCATAAAAGAACCTTTGAGTAAATAGTTACCGTACAATTCAATCCTTCCACCATACAATGTCCCAATTAAATATAAGACATGGAATTACTGTCAAGTCTTATTTTATTTAATTATATGTATTTCGATCCTTAAATGCACAACTCCAAATAATGCAAATTAGAAACTCCTTTCTAATTTCATTCTGCCTTGGCCAAGGACTACTGGGTTGTCATTTATCGAATCACATAGGACATTTCTCTTCTTTTATTAGAAGTGGTAGATTCTTTATTGATCATATATTATCTCCATGTACAACTTGTTATACCCAAGCATACCCTTTGATATACCCTAAGGGTCTTAAGGAATAAGTCAAAGTATAACTCATTATACACAAGATACTATATGATCTCAAGTCCAAGGATTACTTTCTACTACTATCACTACAGAATTTCTATCGACAAGCAAGTAAAACTCCATTAGGTATTCCTTAGCGAGCCAACGCTCAAATGAACTTATTCTCTAATAAGCACCTACATACTTGCTTTAGTGTCTCCACACAAATGATCATGAGATCAATCATCCTCATCCAATGAAAGCAATATATGTACCAATCTATCCGGATTCACTAATCCCCAATTTAGTAATCCAACGATTGGGAACTATTTTAGTTTTAAGCTTTCTAAGAATTTAGATCTCATTAGAATGATCATCATCATTATTCTAAAAGCATTGCTTAAAACTATGGGTTTATCACATATTATAAAAACAAAGATCATGTAGATAATTAAAAGCCTTTAATAAATTAATACTTTTTATTAATAAATGAATAAGATTGTTACAAAGTATATGCTTTATCATCAAACAAGATTGGCTTGTGTGCATACTACTTTCAATCTCCCACTTGCACTAAAGCCAATCGTCATGGTATCTCATACTCTTCTTCTCTAAGTGACGATTATCCTGCTGTTGGATAAGCTTTAGTTAATGGATATGTAATGTTATTCATGAGAGTCCACTATCTCTATAGTGATTTCCCATATTTCAATGATTCTAATAATCAAATGAAAGTGCCACAACACATGTTTAGATCCAAGATGAGACTTAGGAACTATTCCTAGTTCTGTAATGAACTTTTAATCCGAACAATCAACTTGCAGCTTCATTTATAGCTATATACTTTGTCTTTATCACTAAACCAGCGACTCTTTGCTGTTTGGAACCTTTTCGATTCACTGCACCACTGTTCAAGATAACGCTTTACCTTAAAGTGGATTTTTCTCTCATCATCTTGGTGCGTCTCGAAAAACTTGAGTCTGTTAAGCCCTCTAGTTTTAATTTAGACCCACCATGAATATTATCACATCCTTAGTGCTTGGGTTAAGCACTTTAAGATGTTTTTCACCGACTCATAGTGAACTTCTCCATAATATGGTGATCAACATCGGTCTCGTATATTTCATTGCATACATGATTGTCACTCATGCGACCTCTCTTTTCGTGAGTCCTGTGGGGACTATTAGGAGAGATACACTCCATAGCTCATCGACATGAGACATCTCTTGAGTTTGCCATGCTAAACGACTTTAGCATCAAATGAATATACCTTCCTTGGGTTAAGTCGAGCATCCTCTCAGATCTATCTATATAGATTTTATCCCCAATTAAGATACTCTTCCCAAATCATTCATGGAGGATTTTTTAGACAACTTTATCTTTCTTGATTGTAGCATTGGTATGTAATTCCTCATCCGTAGTATATCAACATATAATACTAGAAATTTCACGACGCTCCCAATCGACCTTTTTTGTACACACTAGAACTCTTACTCATCGTATGTAACTCGGATCATCATCTTCTATGATGCGTACCTCATCATCATCATCATCCATGATGAATCCATACCTCCTAGGTATCTTCGGTACTATTCCAGATTTACGATTCAGTTGTGGTATAATAGGTCTATCTATGGGTTCCTCTTATTTGACTTATAGTATTTTGTGATTCTTGAACTCTTCAAGATCTATTATCCTCCACTAGCCCTTCAATGATAAACATCTTTATCTTAGAAGGACATGTTTCTCAATAAACACCTTTTGCTAAGTAGGATTATAGAACATATGCCCTAAACTTACTTTAGGATGTCCCACAAATCAGACTTGTCAAATCTTGTCCCAAGCTTATCCTTTGAAACCTTTTCACATAAGTTGGAACCCTTATCTTAACAAACTTAAGATTAGGAATCCTCCCCATCCATAACTTTTATGGAGTCTTGAAATTTGGATTTTGAGGTTACCTTTTAAAGTAGATATGCTAGACCATTTCTGGAGGACATGACCCCTGAAGGATCTTTGGAATGCTCGGTAAAATCATTATGGACCGCACCATGTCCAACAAGGTACTAATTTTCCATTCAAATACATCAATCAATTATCACAGATCGGGATGTTTTCATTATGAGAAAACCATTTGAGATGATCTAGAAACTTATTGCTCAAGTATTTATTCCTTGATCTAATCAAAGAATCTTAATACATTGCCAATTTGTTTCACTTCAATTCTTTGAACCTTTCAAATAATTCACACTTGTATTTTAGCAAATACACACATTCAACTCTTTGAATGATCATCTCCTTTTCTTATACTAATTTGTTCAATATGCAAAATTATTTTCATGTAAGTCAAGTATACTAAATTTATTAAGTAATATTCCGATTCTATACAAAACATTATTATTATAAATAGAACAACAATTGTTCTTAATTATAATACCAAAGATTTCATTGTCCAACAATAAAATGGAAATAATATTTTTCAACATGTTGTAGCAAATCAATGAGACCGATATCTAGCTTGTTTATATGAAAATTCACAACAATTGTGAAAGGAGTCTCAGTTTTGGGAGTGAGTGCAAGATCAAATCTTGGCTCAACTCTCCATCCATTTTTGACAAAACCAGTTGTCCTAATTGATCAATCAAATTGATTATGTTAAGAACTTTTTTTATGCGTACTATAGTGCCATTGGCCATTCTAGATCGGAAGAGCTCCTTAGATATCTCGATATCTATCGGTCCCACTTTTTTTCACCATCAATACTTGATGTGCGGGAATATAGTAGGAGCATCCATAGTTTCATCTTGACGTTGAAGCTCGTTACTTTCGTGGATGCGAGCATGATGCATCGAGCCAATCGTGCATCATTTTGCCACTTTCTAAAAGTAGCAAACTCTTCCTCGAGGCATTATGCGCAACTATTGCGAGGATAGGCGTATTAAGGACATAAGATAGTTTTTCACCATGAGAACTATTCTCATATTCCTTAACCAATCCATTTAATACTGGTCCGGTTAAATAACATCTAATATGTTTCGCAGATGATAGTAATTAAGACATTGTAAAATTTTGTAAATGAATTTGTAATTAACAACATTTTAACATACATTCTTTTATTAATTACCAAAATAATTTAGGTCTTGTTTTAAATTGGTATCTCCCACTATTTTCTTCAAACTATATTACCTCTCACTTATATAGTTCGCAAAATCTAATTAAAGATTTGCTAGTGAGAATAAGGATCCCATTTCAAATGTATATAGCCTTGTGGTGACACAACAAACTATATATAAATAAATAGGTAGACAACTTTTGTCAATTACATCAACTATGCAACTCCTTTTCTTTTGCCTCTTAGATTATTTTGATCAAGTGGTGGCACATCCGAATCAAAATTATCCAAGTTAAGTCCGACCTAGCACTCCATATATTCAAAAAAGAAAAATATCATCCTTGTGGTGACACAACAAAACAATATTGTTCAATTTTCTTTATAAGCATCAAATGTGATAAATTAACATCTTAAATACTTAATACTTGCCTTGTGGTGACACAACAAACTCATATTAAATATTTAATACTCTATTAATTTTATCATGCTAGAAAGGCTGACGTTCGATATTCCAAATATCTTTGAACGCTTAAGACTTAATATAAAAAAAATTGAGAGGTTTGTTATTAATATATCTCATCTTGTTTAGCGCACATGCACATATATATATATAAAATACGCGTTATATTAATGAACATGCGAAGCATGTTCGCATAATATATAATATATATAGTATAAGCATGCACATATAGAATACTATATTCTACCCGGATTGATTATGGACTTTTATTCTAGTTTGGTTCACTAGAGCCACCAAGTGAACCAAAAGGTCAAACCCTAGGGGTGCAAGAAATAATATTTAAATATAACTATTACATTTAAACCCCTGCTCCATTACAAACAGTGTCTTCAAGCTCCTTGCTCCTTGATCTCCAATTCTTCAAAATTAATTCTAACTATTCTATTACAAAACTATTTAAAATAAATAGAAACCTTGATCGGTGATCGAGGGAAGTACATAGGAGGGGAATAGAATTTACATTAAGAAAAATTAGAGAAGGCGAGGCACGCAGACCCTATTTAATAAAAACCCATACATTCATGCATCCAACTAAAATAAAATCCAATCACATTGTCAAATAGTCCATAATCAATCCCATTTATTATCATACACATCATCATATGCATCAATAAATAACATTCATCTTATGAATAATAAATATTTAATATATATATTGATATCATTTAATGGGCAAATTTAGTTAGTATAAAATCTAATTTTGAATCAAAATAAACTCCTTTATTTTAATCCAAATTTAAATCAAAATAAAACTATTTTATTTTAATTTATCTAATTTTGAATAAAATAAACTATTTTATTTTAATCAAAATAAACTCCTTTATTTTAATTAATTATGGAATCCAATTCCATGTAAAAAAATAACTCCTTTATTAAAGGAAACACGGATACTCTTTCCTATTCACAAATAAACTCTTTTATTTTGAATAATATGAAATCATATTTCATATCTAAATAAACTCCTTTATTTAAGGAAATTATGATTCTCTTTCCTATTCACAAATAAACTCCTTTATTTTGAATAATATGAAATCTTATTTCATATTTAAATAAACTCCTTTATTTAAGAAACATGGAATTTAATTTCAACTCCAATTAGTTATCATGGAATCCAATTCTAACTCTAATTAGTTAGCATGAAATTCAATTTTAAAATTAAAATAAATTTTATATTTTAATATTAAAATAAACTTTTTATTTTAAGATTAAAATAAACTTTTATTTTAATAATAAAATAATTAAAAACATATATATATATATATATATATATATATATATATATATATATTACGGAAATACATATATATATATATATAATATATGTAATCAATTTCCCTGACTTGTTCCTTCACGTGGCCTTCGGTCATACATGAAAAGTGATTCACGGTTAAATGAATGTTATTAAAATAACATCTTAAAGTAATTCACGCTTATTTATGTATATATATATATATATATATATATATATATATATATATTAAGCTTAGTAATATGCAAATATCTATATATATATATATATATATATATATATATATATATATATCACGTGACATTTGGTGAAGAAAGCAACAGAGGATTTATTTTTTTTTTTTTTTTATACAATAAATTATGCCCAATTAAATTGTTCCAAACACGTATCAATATACATATCAAATTAAAACAATTAATAATTCGCATAAAGGTTTGGCTCTGATGCCACTGTTAGGTTTGTAATATTCATGAACGCAATCAAATTGCAAAATTAAGCGGAAACGTGTAAAAATCAGAGTTTAAAATTTTACAAACCATATACCCGGATCACCCTTTATGCACAATTATTAATTAAACGAAAAAGATAACGAATAAGAATCATACCCTTGAAGATCGAAGCTTCCTCGGTACAAGTTCACCTCCAATCCTTTTCGCTCAACTTGAATCCACCGGGTTTGATTCCTTCCTTTGATCAACGTTAGCCACCCAAGTGTTTGGCCTCAGAGGTGATCCACCAGGAAGAAGAAGGATTTAAGAAGATGGGTATTTGGCTCAAACCCCAGTTTTTCTATCTCTATGAAAAGAACGTACTCTCAACAAATTGAAATTATTACGTATATTGTAAAAGTCAACAACCACATCACCCATAATAAGACTCCTCTTATTTATAGATGTGGCCAACCCACCTTAACAATTAAGGAATTGGGTTTTATTTAATTAATTAAATTCTTTTAATTAATTAAGCTCCCTAATCTTATTAGGGATAATTAATTAAACTCCTTTAACTAATTTTCCTTCCTAATCCAATTAGGAATAAATGAGAGTACTTATATTAAATTAATTCCTAAACTCTTTAGAAATTAAAATAATAATAATAATTGTAATAATATTAATAAGACTCCTCTTATTAATTTATATTTAATATTTCTAAAATATTAAATAATAAATATTAAGCTATTTAATTTATTCTATCACCATAGATTAAATTAAATATACTTAACATATTATTACGATTATGCCATTAACTTCTTAAATAATCATTCTTCCTTTTATGGTGTGACCCTTTAGGTTCTCCATATTAAACCGGTTGTGAATAAATCAATTAGAACAATTCTAATCTTATTTAAATAAATAAATTAAACAATTAATTTATTTAAATAAATAATATTTATTCTACAATAGGGATAAGCCTCCCTAGTGATCAACGACTTTCCAGATAATATAGATTTCAACATAAATCATAAAAGAACCTTTGAGTAAATAATTACCGTACAATTCAATCCTTCCACCATACAATGTCCCAATTAAATATAAGACATGGAATTACTGTCAAGTCTTATTTTATTTAATTATATGTATTTCGATCCTTAAATGCACAACTCCAAATAATGCAAATTAGAAACTCCTTTCTAATTTCATTCTGCCTTGGCCAAGGACTACTGGGTTGTCATTTATCGAATCACATAGGACATTTCTCTTCTTTTATTAGAAGTGGTAGATTCTTTATTGATCATATATTATCTCCATGTACAACTTGTTATACCCAAGCATACCCTTTGATATACCCTAAGGGTCTTAAGGAATAAGTCAAAGTATAACTCATTATACACAAGATACTATGATGATCTCAAGTCCAAGGATTACTTGTACTACTATCACTACAGGAATTCCTATTGACAGGTAAGTAAAACTCCATTAGGTATTCCTTAGCGAGCCACGTTCAGTGAACTTATTCTCTAATAAGTACCTACATACTTGCTTTAGTGTCTCCACACAAATGATCATGAGATCAATCATCCTCATCCAATGAGCAAGCAACGTATGCACCAATCTATCCGGATTCACTAATCCCCAATTTAGTAATCCAATGATTGGGAACTATTTTAGTTTTAAGCTTTCTAAGAATTTAGATCTCATTAGAATGATCATCATCATTATTCTAAAAGCATTGCTTAAAACTATGGGTTTATCACATATTATAAAACAGCATCATGTAGATAATTAAAAGCCTTTAATAAATTAATACTTTTTATTAATAAATGAATAAGATTGTTACAAAGTATATGCTTTATCATCAAACATGATTGGCTTGTGTGCATACTACTTTCACAACTAATCAAAGAGATCATCGATCCTGGGCAATGGATACTTATTCTTTATCGTTAACTTGTTCAACTCTCGATAGTCGATACAAAGTCTCAGTGATCCATCCTTCTTTTTGACAAACAGCACCGGTGCTCCCCACGGCGAAACACTCGGTTAAATGTACTTCCTGTCCAACAGTTCTTGCAGTTGTACCATCAACTCCTTCATCTCCACTGGCGCTATACGCTATGGTGCCCTGGAAACTGGTGCCGCTCCTGGCACAATATCTATTATGAACTCGGTCTCCCTATCCGGCGGAAGACCCGGTAACTCACTTGGAAATACATCCACGAATTCACTCACTATAGGTTTTTGTTCCATGGTCGCTCCCACTCTCTGGGTATCAACCACATGACACAAATAGCCTACACACCTCTTCCTCAATAATTTCCTAGTTTGTGTCATGGTTAGACAACACGAACGTCTCGACGATCTATTCCCATAAAATACTACCCGAGGTTATTCTAATGTCTTAATGTTCACACATTTCTTTTGATAATCTATATTTGCCCCATGGTTTACCAACCAATCCATTCCGAGAATTACATCAAATTCTCCTAACTTTATTGGTAATAAATCTACTGATAATTTACAACCCCGAATATCCACATAACAACTCTTGTGAACATTTTCAATAGGAATAATCTCTTCGTTTGCTACCTTAATATTTAAAGGTATAGGCAACTTTTTAGGAAGTAATCCTAATCGTCTAGCGAAATCGTACGCTATAAACGAACAAGTAGCACCCGAATCAAACAGCACGTACGCATTGATATCGTTGATCGGAATAATACCTGCGATGACGTCCCCTGATGCAACCGTATCTTGGACTGTCATGTTAAAGGTACGACCCATCGGCCTACCTGGCTGTGTTGGACCCCCAATAGCTAATTTATCGCTATTAGTGCCCCGGTTCCCGTCCGTCCCCTTCTTCGGGCAATTCTTTGCCATGTGGTCAGTTGATCCACACACAAAGCATCCATGGTTCTTCTTCGGACTTGGACAATTAGGCGCAATATGCCCCTCTTGTCCATAGTTGTAGCAGACGGCCTTCCCCTTGAGACAGACTCCTAAATGAGTCTTCCCACAGATCTTGCAGGCCTCCATTCTTCTCTTCGGGTCTCCTTGCTTCACTCCGGTATTCCCAGAGCTAAATGCCTTCCTCTTCTGACCCTCGCTACTTCCACTGGCTCCCTCAATCTTGACTCTCCCATCAACCTTTCCCTTATTCTTCTTTTCTTTGTGGTATTGGCTCAACGCCTCACTACCACATTCGACAATTATTGTCTTCTCTAAAACAATTCCAAAAGAAGTACTTTGGAATACCGATATACAGTTATAGAGCCAGGGTTTCAAGCCCTGCTCGAACCGTCACACCTTCCTCACCTCAGTATCCACTTGATGTGGAGCGAACCTTGCCAGTTCATTAAACTTGACGGCATACTGGGGAACTGTCATGTCCCCTTGTTTTAAATCTAAAAATCGCATCTCCATCCTTCCCTGCATGCTTGTGGGAAAGTAGTTCTCGTAGAATATTTCCTTGAACCTCACCCACGTTATAGCATCTATTAGGCCCTACTTTGATTGGCTTCCCACCAAAAGTTGGCCTCTCCCTTCATCATATAGGTTGCAAAGGCAACCTTTTGGGCCTCGTCGACATTTGCTATTACAAATGCCTTCTCAATCTCCCTAACCCACGTTTGGGCTTCGATAGGTCCGTAGTTCCTTTGAACTCCCATGACCCACACTCTTAAAGTCCTTAAATGTAGTAGCTCGTACTACACTTTGAGATTCACGGGATATTAGCCCAGTTTGGTTAAAGGTCATGCGGTTAAAAGGTTCAAAAATTCTTGCATGGGATTAACCGGACCTCCCTCCGGTTGATTCATGTTCGCACCTTGGGTATGGGGTACTCTTCTTGGCGGCATTTTGCTGTTATAATAACCACATATTCCGTTATGATGCATTTCCTATCAGTTAGTTATTATTCCATATTTAAACAATAACTTAAACATTCATTACTCAACATTTTTCAAAAATGGAAACTTATATTAATTCATCGTAGTATAATATTACATCAGTTACATAAAACAGCCTAAGCTGGATACATTACTTTCCCGCTATTGTTTTCCAAAAATTGGGATTTACAAAAGACTACCCTTAATTATACAAAAGAGGGCTTTACGTCACTACTAAATACACAAATATGTACATACTTAACTACTCTAACAACTTACTCGATCATATCTGCCTTAAGGCATTCTCGAAATCTGCCTTGGCAAGACCGGCAATAATATCACGGCTGATAGTATGTCGCGTCTGCCCTGACTCTACCGGATACCCAGCTACTTGCAACTGGAAATCCTCATGAGAACTCCTATGAATATAGGACATTCTCCCTATCTTTTATTTCTTGGTCTTTAGCTCACTTCTAAGCTCAAAGACCTCTTGTTTTAGCTCATGGACTTTGTCCTTAGCCAAAAATCTCTCGTCATGTTCCTATTCCCACATGGACTCCACGTCCGTCTTGTCCTCTATATCCGCTTGGAGCTCCGCCTTCAGCTCCTTGACCTCCTGACAATAGTGTACGTTCCTATCTATTACTGACATGAACAGTGACATCATCGACTCTCCTGAAGTTATCTCTCCGCTATTATTCTTTCTTGGGTTAAAGGACACCGCTTCAACTTCTTCTTCTATCACGCCACAATATGGATATGAGGTCTAAGCTTTGAGTCTCAGGACTCCACCACAACTATCTCCGGATCTGTTCTTTGTGGGGTTTGGTATGATTTCTATCTGGTTTCTGACCCTTCACTGACTACTACTCAGACATTTCTATTTTCACCGACATCTATAACAACAAAAGAGTTGATTAGTAAGCGTCCAAGTATAATAAAACACATAACATATATGATGCATTTTTATAAGGTTAACTTCCATCTTTTATTCTTTGACTTTTCTTAAGGTTATGACTTAAGGTTTTATTTCCCCCCTTGAGTTTTATAACCTATTGCTTTGATACCAACCTGTGACGCCCCCAAATCCGAGTATCTTCCAACCCGACAGATGGTGCTACACGGTGCTACAGTTCACATAAACATTCAATTGAAAACCCTCAAAAGAACGGATATGTCTTATATATATATATATATCAAGAGAATATTTACATACCCCAGGTTCTTTAAAATCAATATATTGTCTTTTTCATAATATCAATATATTACAAACAGTCTTCCCATACTATTACATAGTTATGCTACGGGTTCATCTTCGCCTTGCCTTTATCCTTACCTGAGACTTCTGTGCGCTCGATCTTAGCTGTGTTCATATGGTTCAAGCAAGAATGAGCATGACTAGCTCAGCAAGTACTACAATTCTAATAAACAACGTGCTTGAAACATAGAACTCATATATCTTTAATAACTGAACAATAGTTACGAAGTACTATCGATAAATCAAAATAGCACTTCTTTTTTTTCAAAACGTTTTACACAACCATACTTAAGGGAATAATAATTATGACTCAAGTATATGAGCATTCATAAGTTCTTTTTGAAAAGGACAACCCGTCACTAAGTCAAGTAGTAAGTAAAATATATAGCTTACTAGCACTTCTGAGTGATCAGCTCATAGTACTCTATGTTGATCAACACTACATTCATTAAACGTATATACGTTTAAGTTGTGGCAACCTCACGTGCCAGTCGTTTGATGACAAATAATTTGAGCATACACAATCTACCTTTGAAAACCACAACAATATTAGTTCGGTAAATCCTT
The DNA here is from genome assembly GCA_020205615.1 of Panax quinquefolius. NCBI lineage: Eukaryota > Viridiplantae > Streptophyta > Magnoliopsida > Apiales > Araliaceae > Panax > Panax quinquefolius. The sequence goes on along the minus strand of CM035174.1, from coordinate 62,015,752 downwards.
ATCAACACTTGATAGAATAACATAGCATATGTCTAACCGAAAAGATTGGCTTTGACATTCCTCAAATACTAACTCATGTGAAGAATACATGAATCACAAAGACTTTCCCAGATCGAACTGGAACAAGGGTTAGAGTACTTGCCTTTAGCGTCTGCTACAAATTATAACACGCAATCGTTATGCGTCTTTAAGGTCTCTACATTAAATGATAGCATAACATAGAACATTAGGTCATGAATGATCATACATGGTTCCTAAAGAATCTTACCCTACTTCTCAATCTAATTACATATTAGATTTGTTACTATCGTTTCCGGCTTTCCGTAAGATCATTCTTTCATTCATTTGCAATTGAGTTAACTAAACCCTAAGTATTCATACTTAAGGCTTAATATGTCTTAACAATGTTTCATTATAATCCTTATCCTATTGGTTATTAATTACTAACCATGTTCTATATATAAATCTTTACTATTGTCTTGGTCTTGAAATTTGTATTGCAGTTACATTATCAGACTGGTGCCACGCCTGCGGCGCCACTTACTCCTCAAAAATCCGAACTCGGCATTTGCATGAGTCTAATATTCATGGTCACGCTGCAGCGAACTCTTACAGTGTGCTCGATTCTACATCGCTCCTTGCCATGCCATGGTCATTTTGTTTAGGGTTAGCCATGGCCAACTCTCAGGCACCGTAAAACAATTTCAGTTTTAAAATTTTGTGAACTTCCCGGACGTATAACTTCTTCGTTATAAGTCCGAATTGGCTCGTTCAAAAGCCTACGGTTCATAAATTACGTAATCTACATGATTATTCAAGAATTTTATCTATTTGACTTTGTTTGCTAAAAATTCACCTATTGGTTCATTTTTAACGAAAACGATAAACGTTCGTGAACGTTCAACGCTCGTTTCTTCGTTTTAAGTCGGAATCCGGTCATTTTCGAGTCCGCAACTCTATAATGACTAAAATGACTTGTTTCCATTGAAAACCAACATTTCCAACATCGAATACAAAGTACGAGTTCCATTCCGAGAATTTCACGAATTAGACGATAATCGTCCAATCATACGAATTCCGGCAACTCTTCATTATTAAGCGTTCTTAATGGATTTTAATCAACATAAGATCATTACAAGTTATTTTCTACTCCAACCTATGAACAAAGTAGGTCTTGACTTATTCTCATAAGTTATTAACTTATTTAGCTTAAGAGTTAGAAATCTTCATGTTCATGACTTATTATTAACTTAAGTCCTTCAATCAAAATTCTCATGCTATATTCCACATACTAAACATCATAAGATAGATTCTTCATGGTTTTAGCAACTTATTAATGTTCAAGTTGCTTTTTCTTTCAACTTATTCGGCTTAAGTTCATTCTTTAGTAACTTATTACATGATATCATCCAACCCTCCCCCTTCTCTATCAATCCTATTATAGAAGAGATGAAGATATAAAAGAGGAGTCTTACCCTTGAAGACTTCTTTTTGCTTTGGAAACCTATCAATGGTTGAAGTGGCTTATAAGTGCTTAAGTGACTTATTCTCCCTAACCAATAAGTAGCTTTATGTTTGAGAGAAAAGTTGGATGAAAATGATCAACCAACACAAGAAATGAGCTTGGTATTTATAGGCTTGGCAAAGTGAGGGCATTTTAGACATTGAACCTCCCACCTCCTCATTTCTACCTCCTTACTATTGTTTACTTAACCTTCAAGTTTTCTTGCTAGCTACATAAAGTTCTTGGGCATCACACAAAATCCTTGCCCATCAAGTCTACCCATGGATCATTATTAGCTATTGGATCATAGTTTGGGCTCAATACTAATTCAATTAACTTATCCTTTGGGCTTGCTAATAATAATAGCTTATTTCCTTATTGGGCTTGCATTAATCAAGTTGGCCTTTATTAACCAATTACTTGAGCTTGGTAATTAATCCCACATAAGTTTACACCTTATACAAATTACCTCAATTCTTCCATTAGGTTTTAATACCTATAATCCCAAATTAAGTCCGCATGCGATTTATTGCGTTTTCCATACTTAGATTATTATTACATAATCCATCTTGCCTAGATATTCTAACGTTACGTATTTCTCGGAAGTTCAAAAATAATTCCCGAGCGATAAACGATGAATAGTGATTTTCGTAAACTTTCTCGGAAAACATTTATTTTCGTCTTGGAAATTCAAACACTTTAATTCATCCACATATTTAAAATACTACGACGTTCTGACGTTTCTAGGTTATAGAACAACATTCATCTTCTCAATACACAATAATAATAAATAATATTATTTTATTCATTATTAAAAGAAATTACAAAATGTTCGATTTTTCCGGGGCGTTACACTCTCTCCCCCTTATAAGGATTCTGTCCCCAGAATCTCGCTATATAAAAAAAAATTACACAAATAATTGCGGGTAATTCTTTCTCATCTTTTATTCTAACTCCCACGTTGCTTCTTCTGCATCGTGGTTCTTCCATATTACCTTCACCAAAGATATGACTCTATTTCGCAGAACTTGTTCTTTTCTATCGACAATTTGAACCGGCGTTTCCTCGTATGTTAAGTCCTTTTCGACATGAATAGGCTCATATTCTATCACGTGCTTATAATCTGGCTTATAACGACGTAACACGGATACGTGAAATACATTATGTATTCGTTCTAGGTCTGGAGGTAATGGTAACATGTAAGCTAACTCACCTACCGTTTCAATACCTCGAAAGGTCCTATAAATCTCGGACTTAACTTTCCCTTCTTTCCAAAATGTATCTTTCCTTTCCAGGGAGATACTTTCTGAAATACATACGAACCTACTTCAAACTCTCGATTCTCTCTATGCGGATCCGTAAACTTCTTCTGTCTGTTTTGAGCTGCTAGAAGACGCATTTGAATCTTCTTAACAATATCCGCTGTCTGTTGTACCAATTATGTTCCCAACATCTGGCGTTCTCCTACCTCATCCCAATACAGTGGCGTTCTGCATTTCCTCCCATACAAAGCTTCGTATGGAGGCATACCTATGCTTGCATGATAACTATTGTTATACGCAAACTCCACTTCTCAATCTAATTACATATTAGATTTGTTATTATCGTTTCCGGCTTTCTGTAAGATCATTCTTTCATTCATTTGCAATTGAGTTAACTAAACCCTAAGTATTCATACTTAAGGCTTAATATGTCTTAACAATGTTTCATTATAATCCTTGTCCAATTGGTTATTAATTACTAACCATGTTCTATATATAAATCTTTACTATTGTCTTGGTCTTGAGGTTTTGCCGCATAGTCACGGCTGATCGCACTGGTGCCGCTATTGTGGCGTCACCACTTACTCCTCAAAAATCCAGACTCGATGCCATGCATGAGTCTCTCTGTGTTCATCGGTCGTGTACTGCGGCAAACTCTTTGCAGTGTGTTTCGATTCATCGCTTCTTGACTGCAAGACGGTCATTTTTGCCTAGGGTTGGTGCCACGGCGCCAACTCGTGCACCAGAAAACAATTTCAGGTTTTGAAATTTTGTGAACTTCCTTGACGATAACTTCTTCGTTATAAGTCCGAATTGGCTCGTTCAAAAGCCTACGGTTCACAAATTACATAATCTACATGATTATTCAAGAATTTTATCTATTTGACTTTGTTTTCTAAAAATTCACCTATTGGTTCATTTTTAACGAAAACGATAAACGTTCGTGAACGTTCAACGCTCGTTTCTTCGTTTTAAGTCGGAATTCGGTCATTTTTGAGTCCGCAACTCTATAATGACTAAAATGACTTGTTTCCATTGAAAACCAACATTTCTAACTTCGAATACAAAATACAAGTTCCATTCCGAGAATTTCACGAATTCGACGGTAATCGTCCAATCGTGCGAATTCCGACAACTCTTCATTATTAAGCGTTCTTAATGGATTTTAATCAACATAAGATCATTACAAGTTATTTGCTACTCCAACTTATAATCAAAGTAGGTCTTGACTTATTCTCATAAGTTATTAACTTATTTAGCTTAAGAGTTAGAAATCTTCATGTTCATGACTTATTATTAACTTAAGTCCTTCAATCAAAATTCTCATGCTATATTCCACATACTAAACATCATAAGATAGGTTCTTCATGGTTCTAGCAACTTATTAATGTTCAAGTTGCTTTTTCTTTCAACTTATTCGGCTTAAGTTCATTCTTTAGTAACTTATTACATGCTATCATCCAACCCTCCCCCTTCTCTATCAATCCTATTATAGAAGAGATGAAGATATAAGAGAGGAGTCTTACCCTTGAAGACTTCTTTTTGCTTTGGAAAACTATCAATGGTTGAAGTGGCTTATAAGTGCTTAAGTGACTTATTCTCCCTAACCAATAAGTAGCTTTATGTTTGAGAGAAAAGTTGGATGAAAATGATCAACCAACACAAGAAATGAGCTTGGTATTTATAGGCTTGGCAAAGTGAGGGCATTTTAGACATTAAACCTCCCACCTCCTCATTTCTACCTCCTTACTATTGTTTACTTAACCTTCAAGTTTTCTTGCTAGCTACATAAAGTTCTTGGGCATCACACAAAATCCTTGCCCATCAAGTCTACCCATGGATCATTATTAGCTAATGGATCATAGTTTGGGCTCAATACTAATTCAATTAACTTATCCTTTGGGCTTGCTAATAATAATAGCTTATTTCCTTATTGGGCTTGCATTAATCAAGTTGGCCTTTATTAACCAATTACTTGAGCTTGATAATTAATCCCACATAAGTTTACACCTTATACAAATTACCTCAATTCTTCCATTAGGTTTTAATACCTATAATCCCAAATTAAGTCCGCATGCGATTTATTGCGTTTTCCATACTTAGATTATTATTACATAATCCATCTCGCCTCGATATTCTAACGTTACGTATTTCTCGGAAGTTCAAAAATAATTCTCGGCGATAAGCGATGAATAGTGATTTTCGTAAACTTTCTGAAAAACATTTATTTTCGTCTTGGAAATTCAAACACTTTAATTCATCCACGTATTTAAAATACTACGGACGCTCGACGCGTTTCTAGGTTATAGAACAACATTCATCTTCTCAATACACAATAATAATAAATAATATTATTTTATTCATTATTAAAAGAAATTATAAAATGTTCGATTTTTTCGGGGTGTTACACTCTCTCCCCCTTATAAGGATTCTGTCCCCAGAATCTCGCTATATAAAAAAAAATTACACAAATAATTGCGGGTAATTCTTTCTCATCTTTTATTCTAACTCCCACGTTAGCTTCTTCGCAGATCGTGGTTCTTCCATATTACCTTCTTAGAAGATATGACTTTATTTCGCAGAACTTGTTCTTTTCTATCGACAATTTGAACCGGCGTTTCCTCGTATGTTAAGTCCTTTTCGACATGAATAGTCTCATATTCTATCACGTGCTTATAATCTGGCTTATAACGACGTAACACGGATACGTGAAATACATTATGTATTCGTTCTAGGTCTGAAGGTAATGCTAACATGTAAGCTACCTCACCTACCGTTTCAATACCTCGAAAGGTCCTATAAATCTCGGACTTAACTTTCCCTTCTTTCCAAAACGTATCTTTCCTTTCCAAGGAGATACTTTTAGAAATACATACGAACCTACTTCAAACTCTCGATTCTCTCTATGCGGATCCGTAAACTTCTTCTGTCTGTTTTGAGCTGCTAGAAGATGCATTTGAATCTTCTTAACAATATCCACTGTCTGTTGTACCAATTATGTTCCCAACATCTGGCGTTCTCCTACCTCATCCCAATACAGTGGCGTTCTGCATTTCCTCCCATACAAAGCTTCGTATGGAGGCATACCTATGCTGGCATGATAACTATTGTTATACGCAAACTCCACTTCTCAATCTTACCCTACTTCTCAATCTAATTACATATTAGATTTGTTATTATCGTTTCCGGCTTTCTGTAAGATCATTCTTTCATTCATTTGCAATTGAGTTAACTAAACCCTAAGTATTCATACTTAAGGCTTAATATGTCTTAACAATGTTTCATTATAATCCTTGTCCAATTGGTTATTAATTACTAACCATGTTCTATATATAAATCTTTACTATTGTCTTGGTCTTGAGGAAATTTGTGCAGTCACGGCCATGACGATACACTTGGTGCCGCTATTGTAGCGCCACCACTTACTCCTCAAAATCCAGACTTCGGCCTTGCATGCGCGAGTCTCTCAGCAATTCATTCAGTCGTACTGCAGGGCAAACTCTCTGCAGTGTGCTTGTTTTACATTACTTCTCAACTGCAACACGGGTCATTTTGCCTAGGGTTGGTGCCACGGCGCCAACTCTGTGCACCAGAAAACAATTTCAGTTTTAAAATTTTGTGAACTTCCCGGACGCATAACTTCTTCGTTATAAGTCCGAATTGGCTCGTTCAAAAGCCTACGGTTCACAAATTACATAATCTACATGATTATTCAAGAATTTTATCTATTTGACTTTGTTTTCTAAAAATTCACCTATTGGTTCATTTTTAACGAAAACGATAAACGTTCGTGAACGTTCAACGCTCGTTTCTTCGTTTTAAGTCGGAATTCGGTCATTTTTGAGTCCGCAACTCTATAATGACTAAAATGACTTGTTTCCATTGAAAACCAACATTTCTGACTTCGAATACAAAATACAAGTTCCATTAAAGAGAATTTTCATTTAATTGATGGTAATCAATCAATCAATCGTATGTAATTAAACAACTCTTCATTATTAAGCGTTCTTAATGGATTTTAATCAACATAAGATCATTACAAGTTATTTGCTACTCCAACTTATAATCAAAGTAGGTCTTGACTTATTCTCATAAGTTATTAACTTATTTAGTTTAAGAGTTAGAAATCTTCATGTTCATGGTTTATTATTTACTTAAGTCCTTCAGTCAAAATTCTCATGCTATATTCCACATACTAAACATCATAAGATAGGTTCTTCATGGTTCTAGCAACTTATTAATGTTCAAGTTGCTTTTTCTTTCAACTTATTTGGCTTAAGTTCATTCTTTAGAAACTTATTACATGCTATCATCCAACCCTCCCCCTTCTATCAATCCTATTATAGAAGAGATGAAGATATAAGAGAGAGTCTTACCCTTGAAGACTTCTTTTTGCTTTGGAAAACTATCAATGGTTGAAGTGGCTTATAAGTGCTTAAGTGACTTATTCTCCCTAACCAATAAGTAGCTTTATGTTTGAGAGAAAAGTTGGATGAAAATGATCAACCAACACAAGAAATGAGCTTGGTATTTATAGGCTTGGCAAAGTGAGGGCATTTTAGACATTAAACCTCCCACCTCCTCATTTCTACCTCCTTACTATTGTTTACTTAACCTTCAAGTTTTCTTGCTAGCTACATAAAGTTCTTGGGCATCACACAAAATCCTTGCCCATCAAGTCTACCCATGGATCATTATTAGCTAATGGATCATAGTTTGGGCTCAATACTAATTCAATTAACTTATCCTTTGGGCTTGCTAATAATAATAGCTTATTTCCTTATTGGGCTTGCATTAATCAAGTTGGCCTTTATTAACCAATTACTTGAGCTTGATAATTAATCCCACATAAGTTTACACCTTATACAAATTACCTCAATTCTTCCATTAGGGTTTTAATACCTATAATCCCAAATTAAGTCGCATGCGATTTATTCGTTTTCCATACTTAGATTATTATTACATAATCCATCTCGCCTCGATATTCTAACGTTACGTATTTCTCGAAAGTTCAAAAATAATTCTCGAGCGATAAACGATGAATAGTGATTTTCGTAAACTTTCTCGGAAAACATTTATTTTCGTCTTGGAAATTCAAACACTTTAATTCATCCACGTATTTAAAATACTACGACGTTCTGACGTTTCTAGGTTATAGAACAACATTCATCTTCTCAATACACAATAATAATAAATAATATTATTTTATTCATTATTAAAAGAAATTATAAAATGTTCGATTTTTTCGGGGTGTTACACTCTCTCCCCCTTATAAGGATTCTGTCCCCAGAATCTCGCTATATAAAAAAAAATTACACAAATAATTGCGGGTAATTCTTTCTCATCTTTTATTCTAACTCCCACGTTGCTTCTTCTGCATCGTGGTTCTTCCATATTACCTTCACCGAAGATATGACTTTATTTCGCAGAACTTGTTCTTTTCTATCGACAATTTGAACCGGCGTTTCCTCGTATGTTAAGTCCTTTTCGACATGAATAGTCTCATATTCTATCACGTGCTTATAATCTGGCTTATAACGACGTAACACGGATACGTGAAATATATTATGTATTCGTTCTAGGTCTGAAGGTAATGCTAACATGTAAGCTACCTCACCTACCGTTTCAATACCTCGAAAGGTCCTATAAATCTCGGACTTAACTTTCCCTTCTTTCCAAAACGTATCTTTCCTTTCCAAGGAGATACTTTCAGAAATACATACGAACCTACTTCAAACTCTCGATTCTCTCTATGCGGATCCGTAAACTTCTTCTGTCTGTTTTGAGCTGCTAGAAGATGCATTTGAATCTTCTTAACAATATCCACTGTCTGTTGTACCAATTATGTTCCCAACATCTGGCGTTCTCCTACCTCATCCCAATACAGTGGCGTTTCGCATTTCCTCCCATACAAAGCTTCAGTATGGAGGCATACCTATCTTTGGCATGATAACTATTGTTATCATGAAACTCCACTTCTCAATCTTACCCCTACTTCTCAATCTAATTACATATTAGATTTGTTATTATCGTTTCCGGCTTTCTGTAAGATCATTCTTTCATTCATTTGCAATTGAGTTAACTAAACCCTAAGTATTCATACTTAAGGCTTAATATGTCTTAACAATGTTTCATTATAATCCTTGTCCAATTGGTTATTAATTACTAACCATGTTCTATATATAAATCTTTACTATTGTCTTGGTCTTGAGGTCAAGCCGCATTGCACTGCTTAACGCACTTGGTGCTTGCTACCGTGGCGCCACCACTTACTCCTCAAAATCCGGACTCGGCGCGTGGTAAGTCTCAATATTCTTCGGTCGTATTTGCTACGACAAACTCTTGCAAAGGTGCTTGCTCATTCGCTTACCGCCCGCGACATCGGGTCATTTTGCCTAGGTTGGTGTCTTGTGGCGCCAACTCAGTGCACCGAAAACAATTTCGAGTTTTAAATTTTTAGTGAACTTCCGGACGCATAACTTCTTCGTTATAAGTCCGAATTGGCTCGTTCAAAAGCCTACGGTTCACAAATTATGTAATCTACATGATTATTCAAGAATTTTATCTATTTGACTTTGTTTTCTAAAAATTCACCTATTGGTTCATTTTTAACGAAAACGATAAACGTTCGTGAACGTTCAACGCTCGTTTCTTCGTTTTAAGTCATTTTTGAGTCCGCAACTCTATAATGACTAAAATGACTTGTTTCCATTGAAAACCAACATTTCTGACTTCGAATACAAAATACAAGTTCCATTCCGAGAATTTCAATTAATTCGACGGTGAATAAATCAATCGTATGTAATTTAAATAACTCTTCATTTTTAAGCGTTCTTAATGGATTTTAATCAACATAAGATCATTACAAGTTATTTGCTACTCTAACTTATAATCAAAGTAGGTCTTGACTTATTCTCATAAGTTATTAACTTATTTAGCTTAAGAGTTAGAAATCTTCATGTTCATGACTTATTATTAACTTAAGTCCTTCAATCAAAATTCTCATGCTATATTCCACATACTAAACATCATAAGATAGGTTCTTCATGGTTCTAGCAACTTATTAATGTTCAAGTTGCTTTTTCTTTCAACTTATTAGCTTTTAAGTTCATTCTTTAGTAACTTATTACATGCTATCATCCAACCCTCCCCTTCTCTATCAATCCTATTATAGAAGAGATGAAGATATAAGAGAGGAGTCTTACCCTTGAAGACTTCTTTTTGATTTGGAAAACTATCAATGGTTGAAGTGGCTTATAAGTGCTTAAGTGACTTATTCTCCCTAACCAATAAGTAGCTTTATGTCTGAGAGAAAAGTTGAATGAAAATGATCAACCAACATAAGAAATGAGCTTGGTATTTATAGGCTTGGCAAAGTGAGGGCATTTTAGACATTAAACCTCCCACCTCCTCATTTCTACCTCCTTACTATTGTTTACTTAACCTTCAAGTTTTCTTGCTAGCTACATAAAGTTCTTCGGCATCACACAAAATCCTTTCCCATCAAGTCTACCCATGGATCATTATTAGCTAATGGATCATAATTTGGGCTCAATACTAATTCAATTAACTTATCCTTTGGGCTTGCTAATAATAATAGCTTATTTCCTTGTTGGGCTTGCATTAATCAAGTTGGCCTTTATTAACCAATTACTTGAGCTTGATAATTAATCCCACATAAGTTTACACCTTATACAAATTACCTCAATTCTTCCATTAGGTTTTAATACCTATAATCCCAAATTAAGTCCGCATGCGATTTATTGCGTTTTCCATACTTAGATTATTATTACATAATCCATCTCGCCTAGATATTCTAACGTTACGTATTTCTCGGAAGGTCAAAAATAATTCCCGAGCGATAAAGGATGAATAGTGATTTTCGTAAACTTTCTCGGAAAACATTTATTTTCGTCTTGGAAATTCAAACACTTTAATTCATCCACCTAGTTAAAATACTACGACGTTCCGACGTTTCTAGGTTATAGAACAACATTCATCTTCTCAATACACAATAATAATAAATAATATTATTTTATTCATCATTAAAAGAAATTACAAAAATGTTCGATTTTTCCGGGGCGTTACATATCCAAATCACGTTCAAAACACTGTATTATATAAAAATTTCAGTTCCATAAAATATTTATAAAAAAAGTTAGTTGTTTTAAAAAAAAGCAAAAAAAAAAGGACTGTATTTTAAGAAAATTCGGGAGTCAGGATAGGAACCGGACTATATATACATGTATATATATATAATCTATACATGCATAATAAATGAGCAAGTGTGGCAAGTGTTTGTGCTGGCTTCTTTTAAAACTGAGTGTCACTTATTTTGGGACTTAAAACCGCGTGAAATGTGTTGGCATCTATCTTGCTTCAAAACATGTGTCAAATGGTTCATTAAATGTTAAGTAGATAAAAATCTACCCACGCGGAATTGGACCTTCTACTGCGTAAAATCTAGTTCAAATCTGGACCGTTCAATTCAAAAATTCTACATCCAAACCGTGCATTCAAACTTAGATTTCTAAAAATTATATTTTTGCCCCCAACTTCAAAAATCTATAAATAGGGAGTATTTCATTCATTCGATTTTTACCAATTCAGTGAAAAGCAAAGCATACTCTTATTGCCTACATTCTCTCTTAAAGCTTTATATCTCTTCTTACAAAAGTTTTGATTATTTTAGAAGAGAAAATTGGTCCAAGTATTGAGATAAGTCATTTAAGTTTAACTTATGTTGAATTATTTTTTACTTACTTTTTATATATATAGATATACGAATATACATTATTCTACACAATTTTATATATCTATATTTCATCTATTTGTCAAATAAAAGGATACTTGGGTACCGCAAGGCTACGAAGATGCACCTCTGCGAAGAGGAATTCGAACCGTATGATTCCTAATAGTCTTCAGTAACTTTTTATCGACATTATTTATATAAATATCGTAAAATAAATACGACCCTTGATATCTCAAAACGACACTAAGATACTTCTCCAAAAAGAAGAGTGATCCGAACTGGATTTGAGAATCGTAGTGATCTATTGAAAATATTTATATAAATATCAATTTTGAAAATTATAAATTTTATCATACTTAGACGCCGCAAGGCTACGGAGATACACCTCTACCAAGAGGAATTCGAACCGTACGATTCCTTATAGTACTAAGTGACATTATTTATAAAAGTTCGCATAATAGATAAAATATTCTTATATATTATCTGAGTTAAACAATAATATCTCTTATATCAGTTTGTGATTAACTGATTTAAATATTATACTTGATAAATATTGTTTTAATTGATACTTGACATATCTAGTTTTATATATATTTTTGTTACTAACTCTCTATGCAGGTTTACTTAACTAAATATTTTCTGCAAGTTTAAAATTGTCTTTACCCCATCATTTTTTATGATGACAAAGGGGGAGAAGAAAAATATTAATAACTGCTATAACTATTATATAAATTGCTATGAGATTGGTATAACTGCTATAACTGTTATATAAACTGCTATGAGATTGGTATAATTGCTATGAGATTGGTATAACTGCTATGAGATTGTACACTATTATGAGATTGGATATAAACTACTATGTTCGGAATTAAAAATGTTCATAATTTGAGTGGGAGTTTTCTTAAGGGATAAAAATATTTTTATAATTGTCATCATCAAAAAGGGGGGAGATTGATAGGTATAATTTTATTTTATATATTTTGATGATAACAATTATATTGTAATTTGTGAGACCCCAAATTTTATGAATAAAGATTTTATTTTCTCGAAATATTTTTTTGAATATTCTAGTGTGGATTTGATATAATGTTATAGTTGTGGGTAGTATTTATAAATTTTGCAAAAGTATGCAAGTTGTCATATTATATTCGATTGGTGGGAGAATATTTGTTTTATCGGGAATATTCGATGTGGCAGCACAATCATCAGTGGACCTCAAGAACTAAATTATTATTTCGGATTGAGAAAACGACAAAAATACTTTATGAAATAATAAATGGAAGTTTTAGATTAATGGTTGAAACACATCGGAAATTGTTAAAAGTAATGATAATATGTGTGGTTGCATAGTAAGACACGGTATTGATTATTGATGCTTATGTGATAAGTCACTCAGTTTTGTTTTATTGGTGTTATTAATGTAATAAAATGTAATACTTTTATAAATTTATTTTATAAATAGAATATATTATATTTTATTATGCATAGTGTTGCATAGTATTTTGTATAGTAAAATCTTTTTATATAAAACAAAATACTTTTTATAAAGTTATTTATTTTATTAGACAATAATTAGAATATATTATATTTTATTATGCATAGTGTTTACATAGTGCCTGTATAGTGTTTGCATAGTAAAATCTTTTATAAAGTTATTCGTTTTATCAGATTATAAATAGAATATATTATATTTTATTTAAAAGATTTTGCTTTAAATATGGACTGTCAGATTAAAGTAAATCAATCTGGACCGTTCATGAGTTAGTTACTATGCAGTCCATTTTTCTATAAATAGAAGCTCATTCCTTACTAGGGATTATTCGGTATAATTATAACCGTAATGTTACAAATGATGTGAAAAAAGTCCTCATTGGCCCGTAGTGCATTGATGGACAGTTTTTGGTATGATTATGGCTATGAATTCTCTTTGGCCGTAGTGCAAAGATGAATTGTTTTATGGCATGATCGGGGACCGATTGATGAAAACATGATTATCTTTAGCCATAGTGAATGGATAATTGTGGTTGTGATACTAAAGAATATCCTTGTCAGTAGTGCGGGGGTGATTCGATGATGTGGAATATTTATTGTTCGAGTCTCAAATGATAACAATGATGAAAAACCTTTTTAATCATAAAAGATAGTAGATTTTATTTTCTACTTGACTCTTTTAATGGATTGCTTGTTCCAATCGTAGTTAAACTTGATGTCTATTATATTTTATCGTTTAACATTGTTGGAGACTAATGATAATTTATTTCGCATTATCTTAGTCATAATATTTCATTGGGCTAGTTGAGCTCACCCTTTCTTTTCACCGTTCTCTTGAGAAATGAGAATATAGTTGGGACGAGTCGGGGAGCGGAGTGATGGTCCAGAGGATAGCATTAGTAGTCCTCACTATTTCGTGAAATAGTGTGATAATAATTGTAATGAGGACTCCTTTTGAGTTTGTATAATCTCTAGTAGATAATATTTGTATTCAAACTCACGGTTTATGTTTTGTCGTATTGTACACAACACAGATTGTATTAGTAAGTTGTATTTTAATTCTATACCATGTAGTCAAGCACCCAAGATGGGTGATGTATACCTAATTTTGGGGGCGCTATAGTTAAGTATCAAAGCCAAAGTTATATGATCCCAGCTACGATGTGAGACTAGAACTAGGAGGGGAGAGGCGGGAATTCCTTCGCTAGTATGACCTACCTAAGTTTATTTGATATTTAATTGGTCGGTCAGAGTATAGAGATAATATGTGATATGTTAATTAACCCTTGTTTTGTGGCAGTATCTTAAAATGACATCCGAGAATGTTGAGAATAGCAATGGAGCACAAGAGACCGTTGAGTCTCCACATATCAATAATCAGGATAATGTGCATCAGGAAGGCGACAATCCTCCTGTAAACAACAACACTGATCAATTGACGAACGACGATACGTTTAAGAGCTTTTTAGAATTCATGCAACATCAGGCGAAGACGGCTCCTGTTCATAATGCAGGAGGAAACAATGGCAACCCACGGTTGGTCACCGCTAAGCAATTCAAGGAGCTGGGACCACCGGAGTTTTTGGGAAAGCCAGAACCACTTAAGGCGGAGACGTGGTTAAATAAGATCACCAAGATATTTAATGTCTTGGGATGCTCCGAGGAGCAAAAGGTTCCTTTTGCCACCTTTATGTTGCGTGAAGAGACAGATCACTGGTGGGAATCTGTAAAACATACCCAGCCTGACGCACTCAAGATGTCTTGGGAGAAGTTCCAAGAGCTGTTCAATGACAAGTACTTTCCCGAAAGCATTCGTCACATGAAGGAGGTGGAATTTATCAAGTTGGAGCAAAACAACATGACCGTGTCGCAAAGATCTGAAGCCAAGTTTGCCGAAGTTGTCCCGATTTGCGCCCCACTTGGTTGATAATGAAGAGAGAATGACGCGGATGTTTTAGGAGGTTTGGTTTCGGAGATACCTCAATATCTTATCTCTCATAAAGCGTGTTTGTATTAGGATGTTGTTAATAGGGCTCGATTATTGGGAGCGCGATAATGAGTCAACCAAACCAAAAAGAGAGCAAAGCCAAAGAAATGATAATCTGGGTGATAATACCATCAAAGCGGTGACAATAAGCATGGAGGAATCAACATATCGAAATGGTAACCACTTGGTGGTAATCATGGCCAAAACAATAAGAATGGACATTTCAAGAAGAGAAGGTTCAACAATGTATAGTGTTTACATAGAATGGACATTTTATTATGCATAGTGTTTACATAGTGCCTGTATAGTATTTGCATTGTAAAATCTTTTATAAATGTATTCGTTTTATTAGATTATAAATAGAATATATTATATTTTATTTAAAAGATTTTGCTTTAAATATGGACCGTCAGATTAAAGTAAATCAATCTAGACCGTTCATGAGTTAGTTACTATGCAAGATACATTTTTTATAAATAGAAGCTCATTCCTTCATTATTTCTTACTTAATTCACCAAACTCTAGAGAGATAAACTATAGAGAGAAAGAAGAAAGTGTTCTCGCTACTTCACTACTTTTATATCCAAAGACTCTTCTTTCTAAGGTAGGGAATATTATTTGTTGTACTCGTTTCGTAAAGGTACTCTTTCTTTCTTATTTATGAAGACAACTTACGTTATTCCATTCTTTATTATTACATTGGAATAACATGTATACGTGAGCTACCCTATACTTGGTGAAATTCTTACATTATTCTATTCTTTATTATTATGTTGGAATAACTCTTGTCATGCAAAATCTTCGCATACATGGTGAAATTCTTCTAATATTCAATTCTTTATTATTACATTTGGAATATCACGTCTGCATGCATTTCTACCTAGAACACGGTTCCGTTATTTATTATTCATTGGAATATCCATGCATACGACGCTTTTGGGACTGGTTCCGTTATTTATTATTCTCGTTGGAATATCCTATCGGTGCTTTAATTTACTTTGACTGGTTCCGTTATTATTATTCTATTGGAATAACTTTGTTTATCAATACCGCATGCATGGTGATTTCTTTTGTTATTCCATTCCTTATTATACTCAGTTGGTTAAAGTTTTGACTTCTATACTCCATGAAATTAGTGGAATATCCTTGATATTTGCGCTTCATCCAGTATCTTTTCATGGAAATATTCTTCTGAGCATTCTTGAATTTTACTCTACAAAGCAGTATCATGTTAACAATTTGGACGTTATCAGTTCCTAGATAAATTAATTCTTGAACTTGTTTTATTGAATTTTTATATCATTGTCATCATCCTCATGTTTATTTTTTTAAAAGTCATCTGTGGCCTGTAGTGCATAGATGGACTTGGTATGATTATGACTAGGGATTATTCGGTATAATTATAACCGTAATGTTACAAATGATGTGAAAAAAGTCCTCATTGGCCCGTAGTGCATTGATGGACAGTTTTTGGTATGATTATGGCTATGAATTCTCTTTGGCCGTAGTGCAAAGATGAATTGTTTTATGGCATGATCAGGACCGTTGATGAAAACATGATTATCTTTAGCCATAGTGAATGGATAATTGTGGTTGTGATACTAAAGAATATCCTTGGCCGTAGTGCAGGGGTGATTCGATGATGTGAAATATTTATTAAGCTGAGTCTCAGCGATAACAGTGATGAAAAACCTTTTTAATCATAAAAGATAGTAGATTTTATTTTCTACTTGACTCTTTTAATGAATTGTTTGTTCCGCTGCAGTTAAACTTGATGTCTATTATATTTTATCAGTTTAACATTGTTGGAGACTAATGATAATTTATTCTGCATTATCTTTGTCATAATATTTCTTACTGGGCTAGTTGAGCTCACCCTTTCTTTCACTGTTCTCTTTAGGAAATGAGAATATAGCTGGGACGAGTCGGGGAACGGAGTGATGGTCCAGAGGATAGCATTA